>JZKD02S1956891.1:43467-63809 GCA_000966675.3 Picea glauca
CAACATTCCTTGGTGTTGGTATTTTATATTCAAAATTTTATTCATAGTATTAGTGTAGTTGTAAGTTAGACTGTTAGAGCCATTATAGATTCATTGGAAAGTATAAATTCCAAATTCTACAACTTATGTCAACGAATAATAATTATAATGGTTGTACTCTTTAAATTTCTTTGAATTTTGGATGTCCTCGCAAATCCAAATTTGAGTGACTTGATTTTCATAGTATATCTGATTTTATATTGGTACATGATCTGTGTTCTAAAACTCATAGGTTACCCATTGTGAAGTTGTATGATCAGAGTTTAGTTGAAATTATTTAAGGACATTGTTGGTGTATTTATCACTGGTACACTGTGGAATCAAGTCCAATTTTTGTATTCGTGAGTTCTCTGTTGGAAACCTTGTTGAATCCTAAATTATTTCATTTTGTGGAAACTCTGTTGCTTTATACTCTCAGTGCAAATTTTCTATCGTGGAAATTGTCCTTCAATTCATGGTAATATAGATTCTGTTGATTTTGTGTAAATATGATTGTAATGAGTTCCTCTGTTGAATTTCATTTAGCTCCTAATTAATTTTTATGATGAGATCCTTGTTAGATTGTAATTTAGATACAAATTTGATCAAACTCCTTGATTAGTTTATGATAATTTTAATTTTGTCGAATGGTAGATTCTCGATGGTTTCGTTTAATCCGAATTTATTGTGTTCTCTGATTTAAATTTTTGGCTAACCAAAGTTATCAATAACGAGGAATATATGTGCTATAGTATCTTAATTTCAAACTTTGGTATCTTGGAATGTCTGTGTGAAGGTCTGCGGACTTAATTTTTTACTTACTTCATTCTTGGGAGTTAGCCCCTTTTCCTTCAAGTTAGGCATGTGACCAGGGGTTAGAACCTAGTGCTGGCCAAAGGGTGTTATTCAAAGCTCCAGGACTTCGGTGATCTAGAGATTCTTTAACTTCTACACTCCTTTTCTCCCAAAGTGTTAATCGACTGAATCTGGTCATGAGTTGAGTTGAACAACAGTTGTAGGTTAACCCTATACCACCTTTATCCATTAACTTTTAGTAAACTAATCTAACAACTAAATTGTATCCCTGATCAACGATTGACATCTACTCCAGAGTTCGGAACTCCGTGAGTTTTCTCTCTTTTTCATCAACAACCCTTTTTCCTTCGGAGTGTTCAACTGTCGAACCTACGAAGGACCAAGTCTCTAAAATCCAACGGTCCTTGATCGGCTGCTAGATCTACGGATGATGTTTACTCTGGGAGTTCAGAAATTTGGGGTTTCATAATCTTAAACAATTACCTTTTAACTCAGTCGGAGAGCTGGATCCTGAATAAACTAAGGAGATCATCGGTTTTCACACCTTGCTCAGATCTACGTCCATGAGGAACTTTGAGACTCCGGGCTTCAGAAGTTTTTTTGTTACAACTCTTATTTCCTCCAAATTTGTGAAGATCAAACCCACATATCAGACGAGCCTTGTTAAACTTTCGACAATGGTCAGAATTAAATCCGAGCTCTGAGAGTTCAAGATTTTTCACCCAAAGAAATTTCAACTATCACCTCTGAATGGTTGAATTCTGAATACTCGGATCTATGGACATGTGTACCTAGAGTTCAATGGTAATGATTTACTCAGGACTTAGGGACTCTGGGAGTCCCTTAACCTTAACACCATGACTCTATTTTTCTTCGGATTACCAAACCTATGAAATATGAAGGCTCATAGATCCAACGACTTGTAATCGATTTCCAGATCAAAGATTGTCATTCAATCTTGAACTTTGGAGCTTCGGGGTTTTCTTCACTCTTTACAGTTATGAACCTAACAATATTAATAGCCTAACCCTTGAGGATTCAACAACTAGTACTCACTCATCGATTTACGGTGTAGTTTCACTTCGCGACTTCAAGATTCAGGGCTCACTTAATACAACAACTAGAATCCACCAAAGTAACGAATCCTGAACATATTAAGTTTTAACGGGTGTACATCTCCTATTTGATCGAATGGTTACAAGGATTATGAATCCTCATGATCATATCTTATCCACTAATTTCCTTCGAATGGATTTCAAACTCTTGATTTCCTCTCTTGAACCCTGCATGTGTTGTTTCTCCTAAACTTTACCTTTGAATTGAAATCCAACTCTCAATAACGCATCTCTCATGAGCTCTGGACTCTAATTGTCGAGTGTGCACTTGCACCTCCCCTGTGTAAGTTAGCACTGTCTCTCCTGAGCTTCATACTTCGGAAACTTATGACCTATGCCCAACTTGAGAGGGTCTTTGTTCATTCGGAAGTTTTTTATGAAACTTTGGGATTTCATGGAGTTTGTCTACGCACTTCTAGAGTTGGATATGGAAGTGTTGTACTGTGATACAAGGAGAGAAGCTTCAGGATTCTTACAAAAATTTTAACTCATTCTTAGAACAAAATTTCGCTCGATTGCAAAATCCTTTCTTCACTGTATCAGTTGGTTCACAAGGTGAAGATTAAGCTTATGGTGACTAATTTGTGTTAAGAGATTTTCTCTCATGTTCCTTTCCTCTTTTAACTTGTGATGTAGATCGGATATCTATCTAATTGGTTGTACGTTGTAGTGTGGTCGTACTTATTTCAGGTAAACATATGTAATATTGAAACTTACATAAATGATAAATTGTTTATTTAAGGGACTTTGGTTTTTACTGTTAAGTTCTTGTCATGATTCGATTGAAATTCTTCCTGACCTTTAATTCATTAAGATGATGAGTTATTGTAATAGAATACATTGTGTTATGAGGTGATTACTAAGATACCAGATTCTCTGTGTTATTTTGAATAATTTGTAGTAAGGAATGATGAGATTTATAGTTGAACTTCATAATAGATAAATTTATGAGAATTAGATACTTCCTTGTTCCTCAGAACAATCGCCAGTCTTGAGAGCTTAAATGGTCAATATAAGTCAGATGAATCCTAGACTTGAGCTTTGATTATGTGTCTTGGAGGTCCTAAACTTGTAGGATAGGTTGGGTGAGTAGCTTGTATGTTATTATATGTGAGGTGGCATATACTTCATGCATTAAGTGGTATCTAAATCTAGTAGTGCGATGGAATGAAAGAAATAGAATCGGTATTGTTGATGTATGTCACTATTCTGTTTCACTGGTTCAAATGATGTTCTATGGATGTCAAAAAAAAAATATCTCTTATTGTTCCACAATTACTTATATGACATAAAAAAAGGGATGTTACATATGGTATTAGAGTAGGTTCAACCCTACGACATTGGACCACTACACCATCCACTGTGTTAAACTAAATGATTGAATTAAATCACTAATAAAGATCTGAAATTTTTCTTGCAGGCAATCATGGTTAGAGGGCACAAGGGAAGTAGATGATGTGGTGTTGGAGGAAGAGGCATGAAACCTCTGATAGTACACATGCCACAAGGGTCTAATCCCTAGGGAGATGAGAAAAATAATGAGTCAGAACATGTTGTTGTGAGAGACATGGTAGGTTTGATGAGATCCTTCCAGAGGGTGTTCAAAGTTTTGATTAAACGCTTGGATTGAGATGAGGGAAGAGCGTTTGTACCTAATGAGGGTTCACAGTGCACTCCATCTGGTAGTGGTAGTATACACAAAGAACTCGAGAAGGTGAAGTTTCCCAATTTCATGGGTTCCATAGATGGCTTAGTCGTCGAGGCATGGTTGGACAACATGGAGATGTGCTTTGCACTTCGTGATTACACCTCCAACATGAAAGTCTATGTGGTGGTCTTTCAGCTAAAGGGGAGTGCTCTTCTATGGTGGAAGACGCTCCTACCTCAACTAAACATGGTGGTCGAAGACGTGTCATGGGAATTGTTCGAGGAATGGTTCTGGGAGAGGTACTTGTCCAAGGAATTCATTGTGTCATCTTAATGAGTTCAATGCATTATGACAAGGTAGTCATACGGTGCTAGAGTACGATGCTAGATTCATGGAGCTACTTAGGTATGCTCCACATCTGAACACAGAGAAGTTAAATGTCAAGAAGTTTATGTTTGGCCTTAACTTCAACATTTGTGAAAAGGTACGAATCCTAATGACTCAGTCATTGAACGATTTAGTTCAAAAGGCCCTCGTAGCTGAGGAAGAACTGAACAATGGGGGTCAGGGAAAGACTCCTTCTAGATAGGCTATACAGGTGACACCGAGAGAGCAACATCATCAGACACCAATTAGATATGCTTTAGGGATTCAAAATATGACTAAAGGACCTATGTTCACGACATCATGATGACAAAATCCTCAACATAAGACTCCTTATAAAGGACCATAATAGCAACAACGTCGTTCGCAGTAGCAGGAATTTAGGCCTGTTCATCAGAATAGACTGGGATCACAGACTGTTAGACCAATGACTTCTACTTCAGGGACCAGGAGCACTGGATCGAAGACTAGATGTTGGACATGTGGTGAGCCACATTACCAGCGATACTACCTAATTGAGAAGGCCAGAGCGAACGGATCATCAGGACCCATTACAGTGGGAGATTTGGGCAAGGCCCACAGAATACATGCAGTTGTGAACAACCGCCAGGTTGAGCACCAGTCTATTGTGCTAGAGATGTCAAGTACAATCACAAACCATAATTATAGTATATTTATAGATCCAGGTGCTACATAGAGATTTATCTCTATTGCAACATTAAAGATAATTAAGGTAAAGGAATTCGAGTAGGACGAGTTCAAATATGTAGAAATGGCATCGGGTGCCAAACAAAAGGTTGGATGAAAAGTTATAGACTATAGCCTTAACTTGGGATACTGTGTGAAAAAGGTAGATATTTATGTCACGATCTTAGGATCTTATAACATAGAGATCGATATGGATTGGTTGGAATCGCATGATGTGATACTTAACTGTAAGACGAAACAGTAAAGTTTGATAGATTATTTGGGACAAAGTAGGGTGATTGTAGGAAAAAACTAGGGAGTGTCCTTGAGGTTTATTTCTTCCCTACAATTGTAGAAGATTATATGCAAGGGATGCACATTATATGCAATCTTAGTGCTGAATGAAAAGGGTGAGGCAGAAGGACTATAAAACCTTCCTGAAGTACAAGAGTTCGTAGTCGTGTTTCCCGAAGAGTTACCAGGTTTACTGCCTGAAAGAGAGTTGGAGTTTACAATATACTTGAAACCAGTAACTAAATCGATAGCGAGAATGCCTTACTAGATCTCAACACATGAATTGCAGGAATTGAAAATGCAATTGTAGGAGTTGTTGGATTTGGGACTAATACGTCCAAGCATGTCACTGTGGGGTGCGCCAATGATCTTTGTTAGAAAGAAGGATGGATTGTGGAGACTTTGCATTGACTACCGTCAATTAAACAAAGCTATGATCAAGAATAAATATTTGTTTCCAAGGATAGATGATTTTTTTGATCAGATGAGGGGAGCGACGATGTTTTTGAAGATTGACTTGAGATCAATATATCACCAGTTATGGATTAAAGAAGAATGTATCCCTAAGACCGCTTTTAATATGAGATTTGGACACTATGAGTTTATAGTTTTACCATTCGGATTGACGAACGCCCCAAGGGTATTCATCAGTTTGATGAATGGGGTATTCCGTGAATACTTGGAAAATTGTGTTCAAGTTTTTATTGATGACATATTGATTTATTCTTGAAGGAAGGAAGAGCATGACGAACACTTGAGATTGGTACTACAGTTCCTAAGAGAAAACAAATTGTATGGGAAGCTATCAAAATGCTCTTTTTACCAATCAAAGATACATTATTTGGGACATATCATATCTAGTGAAGGTATCGTTGTGGATCCAGCGAAAGTGGAGGCCATTATGGAATGGCCAACACCAACAAACGCACAAGAAGTATGCAGTTTTATGGTTCTAGTAGGATATTACTGACGATTCGTCGAAGGATTTTCGAAGATAGCAAATCCAATCACTGAATTACAGAAGAAGAACAAGATGTTCGTATAGACTGAGAAATGCATGGAAGCATTTCAAAAGCTTAAGGAGTTGCTAACAACAAAACCGATACTAAAATTCCTCGACCTGGAAAAGGAATTCTTGGTATGCACGGATGCATCCAAGGAAGGTTTGGGCAGATATTTGATGCAATATGGTCGAGTAATCGCTTACATTTCAAGGAAATTGAGAAAACATGAAGAGAACTATGCAACTCATGACCTAGAATTATTGGCAATTATATGTACCTTGAGATTTTGGAGACATTATCTAATTGGACGAAAATTTGAATTAAATACAGATCACTGTAGATTGCAGCATATTTTTACACAAAGTGATCTGAACACAAGACAAAGACGTTGGTCAAAAGTACTTAGAGAATATGATTTTGACATTACTTACATTAAAGGAACTGTGAACCAAGTGGAAGATGCGTTGAGTCGGAGACCATGCATATTTTTGGTATTACCTCTTAAGACGAATCTTCTGTAAAAGATTCTAATTTTACAATTCGACGATGACTGGTATAAAGAAGTTAAGAATAATATTGAACAAGATACCATGATGGTACCGAAGTATGAAGGTTATTCACTAGACAACAATGGATTGTTGATATTTGATGTAATAATTTGTGTACCGCATAACGACGAACTAATAAGTTTGACCTTGAGTGAAGCACATCGAACAATATACATGGCTTATATGGGAGTCACAAAGATAAAGGAAGACCTTAAGCCTTTATTCTTCTGGAAGGGAATGAAAGTAGACATAGTCAGTTACGTGGTGAGATGTCTAGAATGTCAGCAAGTGATGGTTGAACATAGACATCCAACAAGATTGTTACAACCACATGTTATTCCATAATCGAAATGGGAGGTCATTTCGATGGAATTTATCGTTGGATTTCCATTGACGAAAAGAAGGAGCAATTCAATTTTTTTGGTAGTTGACACTCTAACGAAGAGTGCACACTTTATTCCTATGTGTATGACGTATCAGGCTCCATAAATAGTTAGAGTATTTATCAGTGAGATTGTAATATTACATGGAGTACCAAGAAAGATAATACCTAATCGAGGATTGATGTTTACAGGATGGTTTTGGACCAGTTTCCAAGCGGATTTGGGAACACAATTAAAATTTAGCACAACTTATCACCCAGAGACATACAAGAAAATAGAAAGAACAAACCATTTTTTGGAGGATATGTTACATATGTATGTACTGGACCAAAAAAAACATTGGGAAGAATTCTTGCCACTAGTATAATTTGCATACAATAACAGCTACCAAAGTACAATTAAGATGGACCCACTTGAGTTTCTTTACGAGTGGCCATGTCGGACACCATTGAGTTGGGATTGAATTGAGGACAAGTTTCTAGTAGGACTAGAAGTGATATAAGAAATGGAAGAACATATGCAATCAATAAGATAGAGGATTAAAGAAGCGCATGATCGACATAAAAGTTATGCTAATGCGCATCGCGTTGACCTAATTTATGAAGTTGGAGATAGAGTCTTCTTGTGGGTAAAACCACACAAGAGTTTGATCAAGTTTAGAAAGGGTGATAAACTCTCTCCTAGATTTGTGGGACCTTTCAAGGTTATGGAAAGGAAAGGACCCATGGCTTATTTGTTTTGAGACATTATATTAGTGATCCTTCACATGTTATTGACATGACTTCCTTGCAGGTGTTGGATGAGGTTTATCTCATGGCAGAGCCAATCCGCATTCTGGACCATCGCATTCGACAGCTACGACGTCGAATAGTCGATTGAGTCAAGGTCCAGTGGGACAATTATAGTCCACACTCAACTACCTGGGAGGACACATTTGAGATGCGTCAACCATTTCCTTACTTGTTTTGATGGATTTAGACATATAGATCTATGTCAGATACATTTATTACTTGCTTATATATATAATGTATGAACTTCAGGACAAAGTTTAAAACAAGAGGGGGTGTATGTAACATCCCTCTCTAACTGAGCACACTATTATTGACTTATTCTTTGAGGGAACTTGCTTACAAGTGATCCGAGTATGGTACTTTGTGATTTCATGCATATTATGGGTTATATATGATGAGGTTCAGGTGTTATGGTTTATTGATTATATTGATGTATATATATTGAAATATTTTTTTGATAAGTCATCCTGAGTGTGTAGGACACATGAAAACTTAAGGATGTTGATGGAATCGATGGATTCCCTTGGAGCCCAGATTGAGTCAGGGAGTGGATTTTATTTATTGAGTATTTCATTTCATGCACATATGTTGTATGATTGATTTTAGTAAAGATTTATATATATGGAATTATTGATATAATTTTTTCAGTGCATGCAGGTTTGACGATGCTTGCTAATCCAACTCACATAAGGAGTAGAGGGGCCACATGCACAAAAAATAGACATTTAGGGAGATGTGTGAAAGTGTCCCTTTCATAACCTACTAGCACTCCCACCGTGGTATAAATTGTAGGTTAACGATTACCTAGTTCGAAGGGTCCACAATGTCAAGAGGCAAGACTGAGACAGTCACTTGCGAGTATTTCTAAGGAGCACACAATAAGGCGAAGTCATTATTCCTTAGAATCCCTTAGTCTCTCACAAGGTCAATCGAGTGTAGTATTGACTCCAAGGGTCAGACAACTTCCAAAACAAGTCTAAGGCAAGTGGCACCCTTGGAGCACAGAGGTGCATCTTGAAGGGCACATCGCGTAATTTAAAACTTGAAGTCAATAAATTTAGGTGACCTAGAAAACATTGAATTATTTAGACCTTGTTGGATTAACTAATTAATTAAATGATATATTATTAGTTGAGAAGCCTAACAAGAGTCAAATCCTAAGTCTAAGATTTGGCCTAAGTATAAATTTGAATTGGGAACTATCTAAAATATTAAAGTTGGGATAAATATAATACTAGGAAAAGGGGTGGAAAAATATAAAGAATTAATAAAATGCACATGTGTGCATGAAATTGATAAAAAGGAAATTTAAATAGAAATAAATAATAACTTGAGAGGTGGTTGTACATAGAATAGAAGCAGTCAAACTAGTACACTAGTTTAACTAGAAGGAGACTCCTAATTAAACTCTAACTAAGATATAGTTAGGGAGCACTCCTTAAATGAGAATCCGGGGAACAAAGGGACACCTAGGAGTGAAAATAGGAACACAATGAGGTGTGAGGGTTTTTGACATTTTTAATTAAAATAAAATTGGTAATTAATGGTATAACTTGGGGACATTGTGACAAGTGTGTGAGTGAGTAATCCAAATTAAAATTTCCTAAAAAATTAATTATTTGTGCATGAAGACATGTGTCAATGAAAAAAGTTCTATAAGAACAAATTATGGAGAAGGAAAAAGGATTTGATTGTTGATGTAACACACCCGATCCCTGAGAGGATTTCCTAGGGATGAGGCCTCAAAATTTTGTTCTCCTTAAGTGATCAAATCCTTCATTCAGGGTCTCTACCACACTCTGCTCATCCATAGTTCTCCAACCACAGTCTCCATGCTCAAAAACAAGCCCACAACCGACGGATATATCTCTCTGAAGCTCTTTGGGCGTTCACTGGTTGAGGGCCACATGGATCCACCTCACACATGCTATTTCCAATTTCCTTCTTCCACGGTGGAAGACCATCCACAGTTCGATCCCATGACTAGACTTACTCTCTTTCTCCTATGTTGGTTGTGGAGGAACTCAACGTTTCGGTGCTCCGACACTTCACGCCTCTTTACTATCTACGCACGAGACCACCTGGAGTTTCAAACTTCCGAAGTCTCATAAGCTCACCACGTGGCTCCAGCCTTCAAACTGTTTGGTCTCTCTGCTATAAAACATCTCAGTTCCTCTGGAGTCCGGAAGTCCCGGACTCCCAGTCATTTCACCAACCACGTTGGCTAGGCAAACACGTATCAGGAACTAACACATAGGAGGGGTCAGAGTGACATGGGGCATGTGAAGATGGGGTACACATCACCCTGGGTGATGTCACTGCACCGCGTCACCCCAGACTAACAGGCTTCTAACATTCCCCAGATCTCATGGTTGAGATCTGATCACGTATATTTATAGATCTACAACTTTGGTTACCTTGGTGATTTGGCATTCGAGAGTGTTGCAATGAAACCTCCTCTTATCTCCCGAAGTGCCCGAGCTCCGAACTAAAGGGGATAACATCATGCATCCCCGGTAAATTGACAACTGAGAAAGAACCCGAAGGGTCCCTCGATCTATGGCTCTAGGCCCTTCGCGGCTTCGTCCTTCGGGGTTTTGGATCCCAGTTTAGCTTGTAAGATAGGTTCACTTAGTCCCTGGGGAATCGCCTAATGTCGGTCAACCTTGTGGGAAACCGAGTCTCTTGGTTACCTTTGGCCAAGATAAGGCTGGTAAGGTTGGTCATACTCCAAAGTCCCAGACTTTCGGAGCTCTTAAGCCAGGAGGACATAGCCTCCTTAGGCTTAGTCTAAGGTTCCTGGGTATTGGTCATATAGGTCCTTTCGAACGGGTCTCGTCCGCTTGTATCCCAAATGAAGAGACCTCCCCTTTTCAAGGCTTGAACTTCGCTATCCTCCCTGAGCTATTACCATGATATGGTTAAGGGATTGAGCTTGGAGTATCGGTTGCACGACAAAGAGTCTAAAATAGGTATCCTCTTCAGATGAATAGGTTCATTTCGACACGATGTCTCTAACTCGACCGTATTACGGGATTATATCCCAAGAAGCCTCGGGATCTAAGCTAGGGAATACAGACTATCATTCAAAAGAATAATTTCACAAGGAGATGAATGCATTCACATATCATGACCAATCTACACATAAACCATTCATAGATACACACATATGTACATAAACTCATACAGTCATCCACTATTTCAGTTCAATACATAAACATGGAAAATACTTATCGGAACCAGAAGGCATGATGCGACTGTGGAAAGGGGTGCTCATTTCCACCCAACCATAGGATCAGTCACTCCTAATGGATTTACCATAGCCACCCCCGAGATAGACCATGATTCTCTAAGATGTAATCTGTTCTTCCAGCTTAGCGACAGTAGGGACAGAGGTTACTCTCCTCCTCCTGCATGATCTTGGCAACATTTTACACAATAATAAGAAAGGAGGGCCAACCTCATTTATCATCTTGTATCGTAACCCTACTAGTCATTTCCCTATGACCAGAACACACTCATCCCTCAATTCTTTCTTGAACCCGAGAGCTTAGCCTCTCGTCTCTGCACTCTTCCCAGGTCTTCCTCTACCCACCACACCTTCCTTTCTTGTCTCTTTCATAAAGGTTGTGTGTGGCTCGAATTCCCAATCTGTGGTCATGTCTAAAATCCTTACAGATGGGTGCTCTTCCCCATCCCCTCATTAACTCTTGAGGAGGTCTTCCCACCTACCAGCCTAACTGTAATTCCTTTTTGGGTCAGAGGACTATTCTAGTCCTGAGAAATTGGTGGATTTTAACACAACCATTCCTGGTCCCTTTCACCATCTCTTTCATATCATTCGTGGTCTCTCTTAGTACACCCCCCTTCCAGCAATCATGCAACACTTATCCATTTTCTAGTAAATATCAAAATTTACATTTATTGACCTTTTATACAAAGGTCCACCAAATCAAACATTCACACATAATGAGTTTTCCATTGTCTCTTGGCCAATATAGTTATATTTACAAATTGGGGGAAACAAGGTGTTACAATTTCCTCCCCCTTAAAGGAACATCATCCTTGATGTTATATCTGTCAACATGCTCTATATATACATAAGTGAACAAAAATGGATATGCTTATCTCATGGCATCCTCCATTTCTCACGTAGCCTCATCTGGGCCAAAGTGTTTCCATTGTACCTTGACCTATGCAATGGTTCGGTTCGTGAGTGGGGTTTCCTTCCTATCTAGTATGCATTGAGGTTCTGGTAGGAATTCTCCCTCCAGCTCCACCAGGATCACAAACCAGTCAATTATATGATTAGAATAATGTACATACTTCTTCAATAATGAAACATGGAAAATATTATGTGCCTTTACTGTGGGAGGGAGTGATAGCCTATAAGCTAGATGTACCACTCTATCTAAGACTTCAAAGGGTCCACAATACCGAGGTGTCAACTTAGCATAAGATCCCATTCTCAGGGAACTCTTTCTAGGCCTAACTATTAGATAGACATGGCATCTTGTCTTGAACTCTTTGGGAGTTCTCTTTCTGTTGGTGTAACTCTTCTATCTATCTTGAGCAACTTTCATATTTTGCTTTATCTGAATCACTTGTCGTTCCATTTATTTCAGCATGTCGAGTCCAATTATAATTCTATCCACTAGATTACTCCAGCTGACTGGAGTCTTGCATTGTCTACCATATTCCAACTCGCCACCAGGGAAGAGGTGTCTGACGTGTGCACAACCATTCGTTCTGCCAGTCAGACCGGGAGAGCAGGGAGAAAATGCTAACATGGATTCAACAGCGGCCATCGGGTAAATGTTGCAGTCAAATGTTTATGGTTAAATTTTCCATTTTTAATAGAGCTAGGGATATAGCACTGTTAGGAAACAACTTTGTTGTATTTTGAAGACCTAGAATGCATTCTCAGACTGAGGACTGACATTCGTCCTGGTTTCCTACGGGCAGGACAAATGGTAGCCCGTTTTTTGACTCAGACAACAAAGGAGGTCGAATGTCCCGGTTTCCATTAAATCGGCAGGACGAGTGACAATCCAGGTGTATCTACTTGATTTGGAAGTTAATACAATAGGATCCAAACCCTTTTTTACTTAAAAAAAAATATATGTGATGATGTTTTGTTAAATTTTATTCAATTAATTATTCTTATTTATTCTTATTTTTCATTTTTCATTTTTATTTATGAATACACTCAGACAATTATAAAATTACAATGATTTTCAGATATCTGAAAGAAAAAAGAAAAAAAAATCATTTTTATTTTATTTTTAAAAAATTATTTTTTAAACTTTTAAAAATATAATTGAATTATTATTTTTAATTAAATATTGTAATTATAAAATTTTAAAAATATTTACATATTTGAATTTTAGTATTTTCATTTAAATATATTATTTATTTATTTTACTGGGGAATCGGCAACTCGCGGTTCTCGATCCCCAGGCGGCTTAACCCCAGGTGCAACCACCCAGCCCGCAAGAATGGCGCATGAGTAAGTTCGGGTGAGAATCGAACATGAGACTTCATTTACAAATTTCCTTCCATTTACATGGCACTTGCCAATCCGTCTATGCACGTGCGGGCTTTAAATATATTATTTATTATTGTAATGACTTTTCTAGAATTTAATTATGCATGTGTTTTGATACTAATTTTTATTTTACAAAGTTTGTATTTGTTCTCATGATTATGGGTAGATCCTTCATTTATCAAACTCTTTCTTTACAATTATAGAAAATCAATCTTGCAGAGCAAACTTCATGTTTAGAGAAACACACACTAAGAAACATCTAGACGTCCAACATATAGGAGAGCCTATTAAGGTCTATATTGATATTAAATATCATATTTATTATTAATATGCAATAATGTTTTGTTATATTTCCTCTATTAATGCCCCCCATTAGCTTTATCATCTTTTGAAGATAATCAAACTATTATTTTAACATGGCACGCTTTTGATAAGTTCCACCCCTATCTTTATAAGATGATAAATGCACATAAAACTATATATATTAGGCTACAAGGTGTAGGTGCAAGTTGGTGGACTAGCGGGGGTGAGGGTTGGTGGACTAGCGTGGCAGACTCCGGGGTTGACGGACTCACGGGTTCACATTTATAGTCGTGCTTATGTATCACGAGTCAGACGGACCGCTTCCTCATTCCATGATTGTGTACAAATAGAATAAATTACATTAGTGAATAATTTTTGAAATTAAATTTTTGCCTCCACTTGTCAAACAAATGAAGTAACTAATTAATTGTTGGTACAATTATTTGGTGATACCATCTTAGATACAACTAGTAGAAATCAATGTGAAGAGTGTATTATGGAGACTTGAATTCTTATAACCTACTAGCCACATCAGTAAATTGTAGGCCAATTTTGAGATCAATGGTTGGTGCACTAACTTATTTAAAATGAGTTAATATATTGTTTGATTGTGTTGCTTGATACATTAATCATATGTTTGTAAAATTAATGATATCTATCATATAATATTAATATTAAATATCATATTTATTATTAATATGTGATAATGTTTTGTTAAATTTTATTCAATTAATTATTCATATTTATTTTTATGTTTCATTTTTCATTTTTATTTATGATTACACTAAGACAATTATAAAATTACAATGATTTTATTTGATATCGGGAAAAAAATTCAATTTTAATTAAAATTTTTTTTAACTTTTAAAAATATAATTAAATTAGTATTATTAAATTATTATTTTTAATTAAATATTGTAATTATAAATTTTTAAAAATATTTAAATATTTGAATTTTATTATTTTGATTTAAATATATTATTTTTTATTGTAATGTCTTTTCTAGAATTTAATTATGCATGTGTTTTGATATTAATTTTTATTTTACAAAGTTTGTATTGGTTCTCATGATTATGGGTAGATCATTGATTTATCAAACTCTTTCTTTACAATTATAGAAAATCAATCTTGAGCAAACTTCATGTTTAGAGAAACACACACTAAGTAACAACTACACTGGTCCAACATATAGGAGAGCCTATTAAGATCCATATTGATATTAAATATCATATTTATTAGTAATATGTAATAATGTTTTGTTAAACTATGATAATAAATATAAATCTATAGTTATATATTTTCATTAGGCTACAAGGGGGGGGTGTGGGTTGGTGGACTAACGGGATTATAGTTATGCTTATGTATCACGAGTCTGGGTTCACATTTATAGTCATGCGCTTCCTCATTCCATGATTGTGTACAAATAGAATAAATTACAGTATTAAATAATTTTTGAAATTAAATTTTAGAATAAAACAAATGAAATAACTAATTAATTGTTGGTACAATTATTTGGTGATACCATCTTGGATACAACTGGTAGAAATCAATGTGAAGAGTGTATTATGAAGGCTTGAAATCTTATATCTACTAGACAGATTAGGCCAATATTTAGAGAAACACACACTAAGTAATAACTAGACTAGTCCAACATATAGGAGAGCCTATTAAGGTCCATATTGATATTAAATATCATATTTATTATTAATATGTAATAATGTTTTGTTAAACTATGATAATAAATATAAATCTAAATTTATATATTTTCTCTATTAATACCCCCACTAACTTTATATCTTTTGAAGATAATCAAACTATTATTTTAACATGGCATGCTTTTGATAAGTTCCACCTCTACCTTTATAAGATGATAAATACACATAAAACTATATATATTAAGCTACAAGGTGCGGGTTGGTGGACTGGTAGGTTGGCGGACTGGCAAGTTGGCAGACTCAGTGTTTCACATTTATAGTCATGCTTATGTATCACAAGTCACCACTTCCTCATTCCATGATTGTGTACAAATAGAATAAATTACATTAGTGAATAATTTTTGAAATTAAATTTTTGTCTCCACTCGTCAAACAAATGAAATAACTAATTAATTGTTGGCCAAAAGAAATGAAATACATGTATAAAAAATATAATAGAATAAAATAGACGTGACAAGTGTGTGGGTTGACAGACTCATGAATTCACATTTATAATCATGCTCAAACGAAAATACCAATTCTCAAGTCAATATTTACTTTTGATTGTCTCACTTCCTCACAAATATTAATTAATCATTAATCATTAATGACTTACATAGCGATCACTCTAAATTAAGTGTTTTTAATTTTTCTTTACCAATATAGAAAAGCACAACTCCTCCTTTTGAATTATTTTAACATAGAAAAGCACAACTCCTCCTTTTGAATTATTTTAACATATAGCAATCACTCTAAAGAGTTTTTATTTTTTCTTTACCAATACATAAAAACACAAACTCCTTTAGAATTTTCCCCTTATCTAACACCATTCTTAAGAAATCTATTTTAGTCCTCCTTTATAAAAGCGCTTTTATTTTTATTCATCCTTTATTTTATAGAAAAAGCGTTTTTTTATTTTAGAAAATCACAACTCCTCCTTTAGCTTTTTCGCCTTAGCCAATAGCTTTCAGACGACTCGCTCCTCCGACCTCTATCTCGTGGCAAATAAGCTCTCTTCTCAGTTGCATAGACATGCACCATTATGGTTTCCATTGCATGGACGAAATCCATCAGTTCTAGGTGTTTCATCCTTAGCATGGACATAGTGGCACGAGGTTTATTTTCCTGATCTAAAAGAGTTGGTAGTTTCTTTCCTACTTTGATGACGAACTAGTCTCTAAATTTATTGACTTTTTTATTCTTTGTATTGTTATTATTAAAAAAAAATTAAAAATATCAAGCCATTGTTAAAACTTGATAATGATAATTTAACACTATAGTTAAAATTTAATAGTGACAATTTTCTTGAAAATAACACGTCAGTACAGGTTAAATTTATTTAATCATAATTTTTTTCATGTGAAAATAGATCTTAACTTTGTTAGGGTATAGACAACTCCTTGTTTAACTATAGACTTGTGTTATTGTTTAGCTATAGACTTGTGCTATTTAAGGACGTATATAGCAATCACTCTCAGTTAAGCATTTTTAAATTTTCTTTACCAACACCATTCTTAAGCCCACCTATTTTAGTCCCATGTGAAAGTGCTTTTTACGATTTCACTTTCTATATCATTCTGCGACCAGGGAGAAGGGACATTCACTCTATGAAAATCCTCTGCCAATAGCTTTCAGACGACTCGCTCCTCCGACCTCTGTCTCGCGGGCAGATAAGTTCTCTTCTTAGTTCTCTTCTCGCGGGCAGATTTTCAAACACGTTGGGTTTTTGAAAATCTTGAGTATGGTTTTAAGAATTTACCATGGGATGGTTGACAACTGCATCAATTACCTTCTTAGAAACAAGGGGTTTCCCATCAATTATATGGTTGAACTCCCTCTCTCTGTATTATCTGAATGGGAGAGTCTAAGGGATGTAGTGAATGAAGAACTTTACAATGGAATGACAATCCTCAGAGTTGCATGGATCAGAAACGCCTGCCTCTTATGTTTTCCACAATGCGTGGGGATTCTCTGTATGGTAGTAACAGTATCCATTTCCCGTCTCCGGGAGCTGCATGATGCAGTTACAACTATCTCTAGTTCTAGCAACGACGCCATGATCTCTAGCTCTAACATTAGTACCAGTAGCCATGAAGATGACAATGGAGAGGTGGATAATAATATTCATCTACTTAGTATGGCACTTGTCCAAGGGCTCTTCTTGATTTATTACCTGCTCACATCTCCCCATAGTGAAGAGGATCCTCATAGCGATGCGTCTAGAAGGGAGAAGCTGCAAAGTATGGATATAGTAGAACAGGTTGTCCGAATGGTGAAACTGGTACTTGCAGGTAACAAATTATTCCAGTTATCTCACTTAGGTTTTGGATTAAAAATCACAGCGACACTGTATAAAGTTGAAGGCAGTTTTAGTGGGAAGATAAAAACCTAACTTGTTTGTGTTTTCCAGATTTTCTGGGAAGCAATTATGTGGAAGAGTAATTAGTCAGTAGTGAGTCATAGCTAGTCAATCATAGACAGTCATAGCAAGCCAGTCATTGTCATACAGACATACCCAGAGAAGGAACCTTTCAATTCATACCCGAGAGAGGAGATGTACCCCTCAAACCCCTGGTTTCCATACCCGATAGAGAAGTACGCCCAATACACCTAAAGAAATAAAACGCCCAGTCCGCGTAAGACACAGTAAGGTTGCCCAGTCCACCTACTCCTACGACACTAGACCATAAAGAACTATATTTGATGGCGGAGAGGGAAGCAGACTGATAGATATTCCTTGCGGGCTACGGGGGAAGAACTCTGACTGCCTTTCTTTCAGGATTTAGGCAACTACGACTAATATATATTCTCATCAACTCCGTTGTGAAACAGGGCGTTGGAAAAGGCCAAAAGAAAGGTGGGAAGAAAGAGTATGTATTCTGTGCTTGTTCGGAAAAGTGGAAACAGAAAAACATTTCATTTTAGAATGTGAAGCCCTCAAAGACAGCAGGGAAAATTATGCAGGTATTCTGGCAGCTAATTCTTGGGATAATCTATTCAGCAAAGAGTGTGTTGAGAAGCTGGGAACAATTATTGTAAAACTTCACAGGAAAAGGGCCCAATACAAAAGTCAGATGGAAAAACAATCTGTCCCATAGACTATTTTTAACCTCGTAAACGTAATATGATTGTTGAAGTGGATCTCGCTTGTGTGCTTGCGCCTTGATCCGTCTTCGGCAAGCATCTATGGGTAATATGACTGAATTAACCCACCAAGAGCCCCCCATCGATCCACCGAACGAGATGCCATCACTCCAAGCCCCATACACACAACGTATACCCTTTACCCATGGCCAACACTGACAACACACAGAACAAACAAAACGTACGGGACGCTTCTATTCTTTTTTCAATTTATGCCCCCTCAGCGGGCAGGGGGGAATTCTTGATTCATTGACTCTAGATTTTCTTGCAGTAAATTGAGTTTCAAGATCCTTGTATCTTTAATGAAGTTGGGATATGCCATACATTTTGAGTTTTCTCTCAGACTTCAGTCTTTTCGTGTTCTGCCCAGTGCTGATCAATTTTTCTCTCTACATTACAAAGTTCATTCAAATTTTCTCCTTACACGATTCAGTGCAGACTAAAACTTCCAGTTGCATAGGACATGCGGAAAACTAATGTTGAAAGGGATGCAGAGGACATGCTTCTATTTCTTGGTTGCTTCTTTTGCTTTAATAGCTCGACTAATCATGCATGTAAATTACAGCAGATCTTGCATCCAAACTACATTTGGATAGTGCTGAAAATATATGCATGTTGATCCAAGATCTTCATGAATTAAAGCGTATTGGGAATAGCTAAGCTGGCAATAAGATTTCGAATCTATTCTCCAATAAGATGATGATATATAAGGTTTTTTTTATTATATAAAATAATGTATTTAGTTCTATAGTATGAACAATAGAAATGCGAAAATTTATAGTCAAAGGGCATATTAATACGAAGTCAACAATTATTGATTGTTATAGTCCTTCTACGCCTTCGGCAGGGACTAATAATGACCCAATCACACATGTAGTGTAAATTGTAAGCATCCAAACATTATCTAACCTTAAAAAGGTCCTTTGAATGAGCATGTTGTTTTTATATCTCTCGCTCTTGGGATCCCTTAGGTAGCATGTAAAATAATGATCAAATCAAACATGCAATGTAAATTGCAAGCATCCAAACCCTATCTAACCTTTGTATGGGCACCTTTGTTTTGAGAAAAATGTGTTGGGTACACACATTATTTGGGAGTGTGTGCACAGTTTTGGTTGATGTATGTGGATTGCTTATGCACTTAGATATGGATGTGCCTAGGAATAGATGCATGCACAATTCACCTACACATAAGGTTGGTGCACTTGGAGCTTGGTTAAGGGATGTATACATAGGTTGTTTGCACCAACATAATTAGATTTGATAATAACATCTATACCAATTAGTGTTTGACAATTGGACTCATTGTAATTGAATTATTAGGGGCATCGAGCTCATTTATGGGACTATTACTTTTGTTGTTGGTTCTTATTAGTAATGTAATTAGGTATTAGCTTGAAATTTTTTTGGGTAATCTACTTTCATTAGAGTATAGTCAACATTTCAAGTCATGCTAGTATTCCCATCATTACGAAAAAACAATGGATGAAAAGGGAGAAAACCATGATCATAGCTACTTGGCTATTTTTTATGTGTGATGCTACTAGGTATTAGTTGTGTGTGCTTCTCATGGTTATGTTGATGGTCATTCAACATACTAGTTGTCATTGTTGCAATGATCATGTATTATTATGACAATGTTAATGGAGATGGTGGATTTATGATGGGCTCCCTTTCATTTTTCTATGTATTCTATAATGAACATGGTTGCTTGTCTTGTGCATGCTTATTACCGGTATTGTTACATGCGTTCTATTTTATACGGGTGAATAGGATTTCATTAAGATTTATTTTAATATAAAAAATGTATATCTATAATGTTATCTAACGTGTACGTAATATTAATGGTAACTAATAAGTTTGGATAAAACCTTCCCTCCTTAAGGGACTAAATATGTTAATACCTAGAATACAACTATATGTTGGAGACCTAGTTGAAAATGAGATCTTATATATAGAGACAAC
>JZKD02S1956902.1:25939-47051 GCA_000966675.3 Picea glauca
TTTCCCAGGATAAATGATGTGTCTCTTGTGATTGTGTATTTCTCAGTGATCCTATCTATGTTATGGTTATCTAGTGAATTGAAAAGAAACCTAATAATAGCTTAAACCTTAACACGGTATCAGAGCTAAGATGAAGACAACATCTTTCACAAGAAGAAGAAAAACGTCATTGTTGTCGTACATGAAAATTAGGGATTTTTATTGAAGAAGATTTTCAGCCTCAAAATCATCTAGAAAAGTGTGACCTAGCACAAGGAACTCTTTGGCACCTTCAACACACCTTTTCAGTGGGTAGATTTCCCGAGTGAAACCCTAGTTTTCATCGGTACTAGAAGTGCTAGAAAACCAAAAGCACCAGAAAACCAGAAGTACCGGAAAACCAGAAGCACCAGTCCAGAAATATGCTAGTCAAGTTTGAAGGGGAAAAATTGGATTTTCAGAAATTTGACTGTACCAGCCTACTTGCCTCAGCTCAACGCATATAGCCCCTGGATCAGAATTTCAAAATTTGAAGTTTGAAAAATTAGGGTTTCCTCATAAAACGTTAAGGTTTCCTCATAAAACGTTAAGTTGCAGTTACAAAATCAGTGGCAGTATCAATTGCAGTTGCAACAGCAGTTGAAGTATGAGCTGTAGTACCAGTTGCAGTCACCCTTGAAGTTTTTAAGAGTTGGTAATTATTACCGCCACCACCAGATGGTGCCACTACTTGCAAATGCTATCAGAGGTATGTACTCACATATGTTTAGACTGTTAATCTCTAAAGGGTATTTGTAGGAGAAGGGATCTCTTGCCATAGATCCAGAAGGATCTCAAGATCCAACACATTCAGAGGAATAATGCAACCTAGGTGTGATTATTCTGATATGCATCTATTTGTTATGACATTATTTTGATCAGTGTTACATGTTGTAGCTATGACCATCATACTAACCTTTGGTGAAAAATTAAAGTCAAGGTATTAGATGGATTAAAGTTGATATCATAGAGTTTATTCTCTAACCCAACCTTCTGTTAAGATAGTATATTTTCCTAGTACAAAAGACAAGTTGAATAAAACACTTGTCATCTTGAGTGAAGGAGACTTGGAAGAAAAACAACACACACTGATTCTTGAGGACAAGACTCCAGGTTCCGAGTTTGATTAATCAAGTTGATAAGATTCAAAGTTTCACATGCCAAAGTTGATAACTACCCCTTTACAAGTAAACAATACAGTTGAGGTAGCATTCTTTGAAAAGTATTATGCTTGGTAGCATGTGAGCATATTGAGATAAATCCTTAATGTAATCATTTACCAGATTCAACTAACATCTCCTCTAGGAGAAACTTCTTGTGTTGATTCCAGGTTACGTTGGATGAACATTTACAACACTAGAAGAGTGTTGATCTCATTTCGTATTGTATTCCTTACTTTTGATCCTTGTTTCAGATAGGTCACAAGTGAAAGCACTAAAGGATCCACTGTGACGATTGTTCGTGCTATTGCTTTAATTACTATTATCAAAAGAGTATTATTTTTGCTTTCTGATTTTTTGACCTTGTTTCAGGTCACATGTGATAACCCTGAGGAAGCTATAGTGAAGGTTGTTGAAGGCAACATATTATATGGGACATGAAGCAGACTATGTACATGACCATATACACTCATGTACCAAAGAAGATGAAGAAGAAGATTTCTTTTGAGATTCAGAGTATCTCATATGAAGATTAATTGTATGGAGCAGAAGGCTCCAAATATGACCAAACATTAGATCAATATCCCACAATAGAATTGTTCAAAGGTTAATGAATCCACCTTGATGGGAAGCAAGACTCATTTGAATCTTGACTCAGTATTTCATACTTAGGCTTGGTATTCAACACCAAGTATACCCTGTAAGAGACAATGAAGTCCTTGTAGACTCAGAAGAAATTGAGAGTAAGCCTGATCTCATAAAGGATCAGATGAAGAGACAACTTTGGGAGACAAATGTCGTGAGAAGACTAGATCATAGCTTTAGAAACTTCTAGGAGATATGAAATCTCTTGGGAAGATTCCCTTGTTTCAGTAACAGAGAAGGAAGCCAGTCAGAAAGACTAGGATATGGATTCTTCCGTGAGACTAGAAGAGAAGTCATTATTGACTTACAAGATTGATCTATATAGATCAAACATGTTACAGATGTACAAATCCTGATGTTTGTCCAAAGGATTCTCCCAACAAGAGGGAGAATACTATGACGAGACACTTACTCCAGTTATTGAAGAAATAGTTCCAGTATTTATGAAGACAACCAGAACAACCATGATTCATATATAATATGAGATGCAGGGGGAGCAATCCCCATATTCAAAATTGAGTGGCAGTAGGTGCAGTACATTAGTTGGGTCATGGAGACATGACTACAATAAAAGATAGTGTTACCTCCATGAAAGAAGAAGAGTTATCTTCATTATCGGTTATTGAGCCACTCTCAGTTTTAGATGAAGTTGTTGCCATGATGGAGCAGAGGAATTACTCTCAGATTTCAGCAGTCACAGTGAGAATGGAGAAACCATTCTCAACTTTAGAGAAGGTGCAGGTGCAGAGTCCCAGTTCCGGAAGGAATAGTTGCAGAAAGAGGATAGGACATACTCTCAATCAGTGAGATAGATCGTGCTTTGCAGAAAGCACATAGAGCTAGCACATGATTGTGCATATTGAGTTACAACTGAGCAAGTGTACCAGATTGGTACAATGTAATAAGAAAATTTGATTTGAAGATTGAAGATAGAAAGACTCATTTTTTCCAATTGAAGGAAACTTTGTACGTGTTAAAGAAAGCTCCTAGAGCTTGGTATGAAATATTTGGCAGTTTCCTGACGAGATTGGGATTTACCAAGAGTAAAGTTGATTCTAACCTATATCTCAAGGTTATGAATGATGAGCCAATGATGTTACTATTATTTGTAGATGATGTATTCTTGATAAGATGAAGAAAAGATCATCACATATTGCAAAAGAAGCTCGCTACAGAGTTTGATGGAAGACCTAAATGCATTATCTCTTAGGTCTTGAAATTTGGTAGAGCACAGAGAAGATCTTCCTTAACCAAGGGAAGTATGCAGTTAAAATGAAGAGGCTTGACATGTTGAAATGTATATCCATGTAGACATCCATGGAAACAAATTTGAAGTTCCTGGTAGATACCTCGTCAAGATTGGTTGATGCTACTCTATACAAACATGTTATTGGTTCAGTGATGTATCTAATGAATACTAGGCTAGATATATGTTTTTCCTTGAGTATCCGGTAGAACCCTGATGTGTTCACATTGTTGCTTCTAAACATATGATGAGTTACCTTAAGGGTACATTGAATTTTGGTCTCTATTATAATAGAGATCATGACTTCAGACTGAGTGGTTACACCGATTCAGATTGAGATGGAAGTGTTTCTGATAGAAAGAGCACTTCATGATATTGTTTGAGTCTGAGGTCAGCCATTATCTCATGGCGGAGTAGGAAGCAATTCAACATTGCTCCGAGCATGGCAGAAGCATAATACATTGTTGCATGTTCCTCCAGTTGTGAATTCATATGGCTTCAAATGTTGTTGATTGATCTATTTGATTTGGAGATGGAAGCCACCGTGATTCTATGTGATAACCAAGTTGTATAAAAATGATGGAGAACCATGTGTTCCATGATGAGTCAAAGCACATAGAGATTCATTATCACTTCACCCATGATATGATGCAAAGAGGAGCTATAAAACTCCAATATGTTGAAACATATGAACAAGTTGTAGATATGTTAACCAATCCTTTGTCTCGTGTAAAGTTTGAGAACTTTCGAGACAATCTTGGTATAGTCCAAAAGGACCTTTCTCGAAAGGGGGAGTAGTGTTGGTGATACTATGGTATCTTGATCAGAGTACCACGTGGAAGCTTCGTTAGGATTTTATATCCTAGGGAATATTTTTTATTCCTGGGTAGGTCCTTTGGATCTGTCAAAGTACCACAAAATGTTGTTGTGATGATGTGCCAACCTCATGTTGTGATGATGTGTTGCCAACTTCGTGTTGTGATACCAGCCTCATGCTGAAGACTCTCAGCCCAGTGCTGATGTTGATGATTCTCCAACCGTTGTGATGTGTTGTTGTTGTTATTAATGATGATGATGTATTAGTGTTATACTAATCCATATTGATGCAGATGTTGATGATGCCACTTCAAATTCTTGCTGAAGATGATGTTGATGATGCCACTTTAGCTTCTTGCTGAAGATGATGATGCCACTTCATCTTCTTGTTGAAGATGATGATGATGATGATGTTATTTTATCCTCATGCTAAAGAAGATGATGATGCTACTCCAGCTCCATGCTGTGAACAATGATGATGATAATTTTTTTTGATGATTTATAGATACATTAGTCAGTGTTCCAAGATGTTGTTGATGATGTTTCCCTCTCTCTCACCTGATGTTGTTGTAGAATACCCTTCTTGTTAAGGGGGAGTGTTGAAATATTGTAACTTCAAAGAATATTCTATTTTATTATTGATGTATTATTCATTATATCAATCCCCTTTTGTGGATTGATCATATCGGGCATTGTAAATGACCAAATCCCCTTTTGCGGATTGGTCAAACCTTAATTGTAATATGCTAAATGAGAAGTCGGTCTCCAAAATATATTAAAGTGGTTATAACCAACCGGATTGAGAAGTCAGCCTCTAGAATATATTAAAGTGGTTATAACCACCTGGATTGAGAAGTCGGCCTTGCTAGTGAAAAGACACCTCGGTTCAGCACCTGCCAGATTGTATAAATAAGAGAGGCCAACGCCTCATTTGTTCACTCACTCACTTGTTCATCATAGCACAAGTTTGGAGCTGTAGTTGGAGAAGAAGGAAGAGAGAGAGAGGTGTATTACTTGGAGAGGACTTTCTGTAGTGTTTGGTTTATTCTCTTGGCATTGTATTGGCTATCTATATTAAGGAAGTTTTTGCTAGGTTTTCTCCCCCATGAGGGTTTCCCAAGATAAATGATGTGTCTCTTGTGATTGTGTATTTCTCAGTGATCCTATCTATGCTATTGTTATCTAGTGAATTGAAAAGAAACCTAATAATAACTTAAAACTTAACAAGTACTAGGCAACAAACCCCAAATCTGTATTGCTTGGATTTATATGAAAATGGTTCTTCAATAACCAATATGATCTTTATGTGCAACAAAAGTATTTTTACAATAAGAAAATATCGAAGGAGGGATTTATTGATGCGAGAAATTAACAAGCCATCAATGTGAAAGAACATGTTCGGTCCGGGGTTGTCCAAGTAACCCAAGCCATTTGGTATAACCTGTTCTGACGGGTTTACTGGCTCCGTTAGCCAATCTAAGGTCCTAGAGTAAAGAAAAGAAAACATAATTATATATATATATATAAACATATATATATATATATATATATACAAACACTAATATAATTCCATGTATAAGTGTATCTGAACATAAAAAGAAAACATAAAAAAAAAATCGCTTATGAACATGATTTACAAGTTGCAATTTTTACTGGAAACTTACGAAATCAATGCAAAAATAATTATTTTACAGAAGCAGATAAAGAAAACACATTTGAATATTTTCTATTTTCTAATTAAAAATCTAACAAAACTTGAATTAAATAAGTTATGAAACACAAATGTGTAGATAGTCAAAGCTGATCTAAAATTTATGGTTTCACTATTACAAAAAAATGACAGAAATTAGAAACAAAGAAGCTAATATGATATTAGTTCGTTAAATGTATCCGTGCCTCTGAATGAATCGAGAACATCCAGCTGCCACGCCTATGAGATAAATCTGCAATAGACTTATACTGAAACTGTTCTGAATAAATTCACAGGATGTATTGGCAGCCAGGATTTAGAAACAGAATAGGGAACACATATTAATTTTGTGATATTATGATCGCAAATGATTACATTCAGAGAAATCTATGTGTAATACATTCACTTCATTTTTCAACTGAACATCAAAGAGAAATCCTAATATTCAAATTGAAAATATGATCACAGTGTCAATATCTGGAACAACAAATCATGAACGATATTTATAACATGAATATCCTGAAACATAACATATGATTGAGTCTAAAGCTACAAGACATATTAATATACCAAGATTAAATAAATAAAAAACATTAATAAAACACCATTCACAAAGGACTAAAGCCAAAATGTTGTACGTTGTTTCATTAATAAGAGTCATTCGTCCATCTTTGGTTCTAGGCCAAGGTGCCTTTCATTTACAAAATGCAGGGTATTTAAAGAGTGTTTTTGAAATCTCATCTTCCTATATCTTAGGATAAGATCAGATACCATGAGATCAAAATATTACAAATATGGAGGGCCTACAACCACTCACAATCAAATTGTATCTTCAAATACTAACAAAAGTTTTGTCTCATTTACAAAATGAATAGGAAAGAGATACAAATCATCTAAATTGAACATGTTCCACCTCATAAAATCAACATCAAGATATATCATGTCCTGAAAACGAAATGGGAACAAGTTAGATCATTTATTAACAACTAATTACTAAATTTTATATAAAAATGTCTTGGCTAGATTCTGTAGCCAGTCTTATATTAGTAAAATAAATCTAAGTTTAACCGATTTGATTCAAAAAATAACATGACTGTAATAAGAGGAAAAAAGTCATTTTACCATTTAAATCAATGACTAAACACAGATCAAAATAGCTCGGAATTGATTATGGCATTCACACTGTTTGCATTCTTTATCACAATGTTGTCTGTCTTCTTAAGACGTTTAGCTTATCTCTATTTGTTTTCTCTGAGGTCACGATTTTATTTTATGAGTAATTCATTGTGATTTGTGAGCATTTTAATTCGAGCTTGGAGAACAGGTATATCAATATAGTATTGTTCAATCCAACGTAGACAGACTTCACAATGTGCAGGAGAGATGATTTGTTGATGGAGCGTACAATCAAGACTGGTTGCATCAATACTACCTGTTACGCTCCCTAGACCAAGCCTGATACCAGTGAACTCACCTTTATCCTTGAGAAACGGTGGAAGATTATTAACAAAGTTGTAACACTGATTAGGATCCGATTTATGACAATCTGGATCTTCTTGTGCGAGAGAATTTTCAATATCGGGATCTGAGACCTCATTGACCTCGATTGTCTCGATCGAGTTCAAATGAGGTTTGGATCATTTCATTAAAATTCTCGAAATGAGCTGACCAACTCTTTTATTTCGGAACCCTAACACTGCGTGCTTCTATTTTGACTGTTTGTGAGACTTGTAGACATAGGGTTTCATATTGGCATTATGGCCATTATCCAAATTATGCATAGGAGGTTCATTCCACTCACACTCTACAACCTGTTGCTCATGTGGGAATTGACTGGGC
The DNA here is from genome assembly GCA_000966675.3 of Picea glauca. NCBI lineage: Eukaryota > Viridiplantae > Streptophyta > Pinopsida > Pinales > Pinaceae > Picea > Picea glauca. The sequence continues at coordinate 33,354 of JZKD02S1956902.1, forward strand.
ATTACTTCATTCAGGGGTTTTGTGGATGGCTTACTATTTGGACTATCTAAGTGTTGTTTTACCAACAATTCATCTGAATTAGGTTTGATAGTAGAAACAAAACCATTTCTCACTAAAAACCCATCCCAACAGTCACCTATGGTTTTCAAATGGTGTGTTAACAGAATCTTGATTAAGCCATGGTGAAAAAGGCTTAAGTCAAGACTCTNTGATTGTGTATTCCTCAGTGATCCTATCTATGCTATTGTTATCTAGTGAATTGAAAAGAAACCTAATAATAACTTAAAACTTAACAAGTACTAGGCAACAAACCCCAAATTTGTATTGCTTGGATTTATATGAAAATGGTTCTTGAATAACCAATATGATATTTATGTGCAACAAAATTATTTTTACAATAAGAAAAGATCGAAGGAGGGCTTTGTTGATGGGAGAAATTAACAAGCCATCAACTTGAAAGAATAGGTCAAGTCCGGGGTTGTCCAAGTAACCCAAGCCATTTGGTATAACCTGTTCTGACGGGTTTACTGGCTCCGTTAGCCAATCTAAGGTCCTAGAGTAAAGAAAAAAAATAACTAACTAATGTTAAATAATAATATATATAAAATCTAATATAATTCCATGTATAAGTGTATCTGAACATAAAAAGAAAACATAAAAAAAATATCGCTTATGAACATGATTTACAAGTTGCAATTTTTACTGGAAACTTACGAAATCAATGCAAAAATAATTGTTTTACAGAAGCAGATAAAGAAAGCAAATTTGAATATTTTCTATTTTCTAATTAAAAATCTAACAAAACTTGAATTAACTAAGTTATGAAACACAAATGTATAGATAGTCAAAGATGATCTAAAATTTATGGTTTCACTATTACAAAAAAATGACAGAAATTAGAAACAAAGAAGCTAATATGATATTAGTTTGTTAAATGTATCCGTGCCTCTAAATGAATCAAGAGGATCCAGCTGCCACGCCTATGAGATAAATCTGCAATAGACTTATACTGAAACTGTTCTGAATAAATTCATAGGATGTATTGGCAGCCAGGATTTAGAAACAGAATAGGGAACACATATTAATTTTGTGATCTTATGATCGCAAATGATTACATTCAGAGAAATCTATGTGTAATACATTCACTTCATTGTTCAACTGAACATCAAAGAGAAATCCTAATATTCAAATTGAAAATATGATCACAGTGTCAATATCTGGAACAACAAATCATGAACGATATTTATAACATGAATATCCTGAAACATAACATATGATTGAGTCTAAAGCTACAAGACATATTAATATACCAAGATTAAATAAATAAAAAACATTAATAAAACACCATTCACAAAGGACTAAAGCCAAAATGTTGTACGTTGTTTCATTAATAAGAGTCATTCGTCCATCTTTGGTTCTAGGCCAAGGTGCCTTTCATTTACAAAATGCAGGGTATTTAAAGAGTGTTTTTGAAATCTCATCTTCCTATATCTTAGGATAAGATCAGATACCATGAGATCAAAATATTACAAATATGGAGGGCCTACAACCACTCACAATCAAATTGTATCTTCAAATACTAACAAAAGTTTTGTCTCATTTACAAAATGAATAGGAAAGAGATACAAATCATCTAAATTGAACATGTTCCACCTCATAAAATCAACATCAAGATATATCATGTCCTGAAAACGAAATGGGAACAAGTTAGATCATTTATTAACAACTAATTACTAAATTTTATATAAAAATGTCTTGGCTAGATTCTGTAGCCAGTCTTATATTAGTAAAATAAATCTAAGTTTAACCGATTTGATTCAAAAAATAACATGACTGTAATAAGAGGAAAAAAGTCATTTTACCATTTAAATCAATGACTAAACACAGATCAAAATAGCTCGGAATTGATTATGGCATTCACACTGTTTGCATTCTTTATCACAATGTTGTCTGTCTTCTTAAGACGTTTAGCTTATCTCTATTTGTTTTCTCTGAGGTCACGATTTTATTTTATGAGTAATTCATTGTGATTTGTGAGCATTTTAATTCGAGCTTGGAGAACAGGTATATCAATATAGTATTGTTCAATCCAACGTAGACAGACTTCACAATGTGCAGGAGAGATGATTTGTTGATGGAGCGTACAATCAAGACTGGTTGCATCAATACTACCTGTTACGCTCCCTAGACCAAGCCTGATACCAGTGAACTCACCTTTATCCTTGAGAAACGGTGGAAGATTATTAACAAAGTTGTAACACTGATTAGGATCCGATTTATGACAATCTGGATCTTCTTGTGCGAGAGAATTTTCAATATCGGGATCTGAGACCTCATTGACCTCGATTGTCTCGATCGAGTTCAAATGAGGTTTGGATCATTTCATTAAAATTCTCGAAATGAGCTGACCAACTCTTTTATTTCGGAACCCTAACACTGCGTGCTTCTATTTTGACTGTTTGTGAGACTTGTAGACATAGGGTTTCATATTGGCATTATGGCCATTATCCAAATTATGCATAGGAGGTTCATTCCACTCACACTCTACAACCTGTTGCTCATGTGGGAATTGACTGGGCATTACTTCATTCAGGGGTTTTGTGGATGGCTTACTATTTGGACTATCTAAGTGTTGTTTTACCAACAATTCATCTGAATTAGGTTTGATAGTAGAAACAAAACCATTTCTCACTAAAAACCCATCCCAACAGTCACCTATGGTTTTCAAATGGTGTGTTAACAGAATCTTGATTAAGCCATGGTGAAAAAGGCTTAAGTCAAGACTCTATTTTTTATACCTTTTAGACATCTTGTATAGGATTCTGAGCAAATAGAAAGGCACATTCAAATGAAAACCTATGAAGTGCATAAGAAACTGTATATGATAGAGAAAAACTAGACCATAACGACCCTCACAGGTCACAAACTGTTTAAGGACTGACAGGAGACCATGCCATCTAACTTTAAGCAAAGAAACATGGATACCTTTTTCACAGCAATCGATTTTCCTGGAGGTCATGAAGAGGCTCCAAGGAACTTCTTCGATTTTCAAATTCTTTAACCACTTCTGATCGGTGGATGGAAGTCTTGTGGCTTCACTGAAAAATTCTTCAGTTATTTCCAACTGGATATCTCCAAATTTCTCCCTATACCCATCAAATGCTTGTGCGAATTCCTTATCCACGCGAAGGTTATACCCTTCGAACCTTTTGATGAACGTATCCTAGCCCTGAGCTTTCAAATACTCGACTTCAACATCACGAGACAACAATGCTTGTGAGCCATTCAGCTCTATTCAGACAACATGACCCATTAAAAATATGACTGGACTGTAATGGGGGCGACTCAAGATTGCTTTAGGTTTAGATGGGAGGAGTAGGAGAAACAAATCTGAGCGAATAAACTAGAAGCAAACCAAGCAAAATCCCAACGTAGTCATAGTATAAACATCAGGGTTTCGATCATGAAGTTTGAGCACTCCTGGTAATGAAAACCTCGAGTACAAATAATAACATAAACCCTCAACTCATAATGAAAATCTTATCAATTCACTCTGCCAGCAAAATATCAAGTACATGATACGATACTCGTGCATTAATTCCCATGTCTAGCAATGACTATGGTTGTTTTGCAAAGGATTCAAATAAACATGTTTATAATTTAAATGTGAATCAATATAGGTATCATATCAACATTCAACAAACTCAACGAAAAATAATTCAAGTATTAAATATAAAGTAGATGCAAGCACAATGACCCTTTAAAAGAATGCTTTGAATAAGAATATAATACGAAACTAATTTTTCATGTTTGATTCATGCTTTCAGTGATGAATCAAGCATGAAAACACAAACATAAAAGAGTAATCGAACATCTTTTATAACCCAGTAATTGTCATAAAATGATAATATGAAGTGAAGGCATCTACAGAAAGTGTCATTTATCGTTGAAATAACGAAATCGTGTAGGGCTGCCAACAATGGCGACTTACTGGGCGAAGCAGTTATCTCTTCATCACTAGAGAATTCATGTTAGGAAGGATCAAAATGGTTTAAAATTTTAAAGAACAATCAATAGTGAGTCAAGTATCCCAATCAAATTCAAAAAACATCACCCAGTCTAGTGTCAGATGTCTTTCTGTCCAAATGCAATCTGGTGACAAGTTTTAATTACGAGAGAGATGATATTTAAGCCAATGAATCCGATACTGTTGATAGGGCCACTGCTGCTAGTAGACATATATATCCTCAACAAGGATGTCAATCAACCCACTCTGACGCCTCTATCCTATCCAAGAATTATCAATTCAAGATGAAGGGCATTTCACAATTAATATCAAAATTTTTACCTGAAATTTTTTCTTGAACCCGACATTGCTTTACTGCCAGCAGGCTTGTTCAATACCCTGACGAAGTTATCTTGGCATCATGCATGCATTTACCCGCTTCCTGCAGACCTATTCAGTATCTCGACGGGTTTATAGACACTTCCCACAACTCTCTAGAAGTTATTTTTGCTGGATTACTAAGAGGGGGGGTGAATCAGTAATAGCGTAATTATAATCATTTTTCTTCAAATGTTATGTCAATGTAGAATTATTATCCAATAATTAGCAGTAAGAAATAAACAATCACACACATACACAATACACCAATGTTTTACGTGGAAACTCAAATCGGGAGAAAACCACAAAATGTTTTTTGTTATATGCCTTAAAGAATTACATTCATTGGAAGCACCAACTTCCTTTGTTTTCCAGTTGCAACTAGAAGGAGGCTCCAACCCCCTAGTTTCTTAGGCTACAACTTGAGGGAAGCTCCAACTCCCCAATTCTCTGGCTACAACCAGAAGGAGGCTAAAACCCCTATGTTCTCCGGCTACAACCGGAAGGTGGCTACAACCACCTGTCCTTGCCCTGTCCTGCCACCCTGAAGTAGAAGTAGAATGATGGAACCACTTTCACACTATCACTGTGAGATATACTGTTGTAATCCTGTACCAATAAATCTGAACCATGCATCAACGATGCATCAACCTGTACCTCAACCTGTACTATAAACAAGTGCATCAACCATGCACGAACCTGTACCAAACAACATGTAATCAACCTGTACCATAAACAAGTGCATCCAACCATGTACTAAGTATGTACCAATCATGTGTCAACTACTCATCAACTATGACTCGTCAATATGTACCAACATCATCAACTATACACCTCATGTATGTGCCAACTCATCAACTACTTGTCTCAACCAGGTACTCAACATGTACCTCAACCAAAAGCCCTCATCAATTTCATCATCCAAATCTGATTTGTATTTATGTAATATACCTGGTGTATATGATCACATTCTTGCAAACCTTCCTTAACTTTAACAACAAGAGACTAGCATTTTCATCAAACCTTTCTTTAGTCTCACATGCCTAGTTTTGGATTAGTCAACAACTCTAAATTGAAGTAATCATAACTTTGAGCCTATAATGTATAAAAATATGAAACTGATACAAAATTTTCTTTAGTTTGTTTTATGAAATTCCTCCAGGTGTCACTACTTGGAACCTCTCAGAAAATGAGTTATAGGAAAAATGACATACTTTGCTGAATTCTGTCTTATTCTAGAGAGTGACCTTGTAGAGTGTGCCCCACATGAAATATTCATTGAATTGATCTGAAAATGTTATGAAACATACTAGAGACTGTACCCTAACCAACACATTTTGTATCACTGAATTTGGATCTGTTATGAAGAAGTTATGACGTTTTTACCCGAAACACTTGTTTTTGACTAGTTTTAGGACTAGCCACAAACCCTATTTTCCACGGAGTGTAACTCCAAAAATACAACGACCCACAAGATGAATTACTTACCACAAATACTTGGGTATTTTTTCTCAATGGCATAGAAATTTCACGGTCTGAATCATTATAGAATTTTTTTTATAGCAAAAATGGTGAGATGACCTGTAAATAACATACCTTAGAAAGCACCATCAAAATAATTTATCCTTCCTTGCATTTCGGCCTTCTTTTCTTCATCTTCCCTCAGAAATTCAGCTTAGATATCCTTGGTTACCCAAAACACACACACACACACACACACACACACACACACACACACACATATATATATTCAATATGCTCAAGTGTGACTAAAATGAGAGAGCCTTGCCTCTTATTTATACTCTCTAAGTAGTTTCCTTAAAAACATCTTCTAGGTCACTTGGCCCACTTTCCTTATTTTAGGGTTGACCCACTTCTAATTTCTCCATTACATTTATTATTGAAATAATTTATTTTGTATTCACCTTGAATTATAATACACTCATCACTTCACTTTATTATTTACCTTTTAAAATCTCTTAAACCACTTTGACTACTTTGATCTTTTGGGGCTTCTAGATGACATATGAGGGTCCTCCAACTTCGTAATGCCATAACTCTCAAACCGTGAGGAGTTATGTGACCTTCCACATACCAACATAAATGGAATGAGATTTATTATCCATATAGAATAATATTACCTTCAAATATAGCAAAAATCATATCATTATCCATCAAACAAACTTGGGTACATTACCCAAACCTGGGTTCTCCAACTTCACATGGTCATAACTCTCTAACCGTGAGGATTTATGTGATGTTCTACATACCATCGGAAATGGCATGACAAACAATATCCATCTAGGATAGTTTCCCTGAAAAATTCACTATCCTTCATCTCATTATTCCACAATTAAGCATGGGTTCTCTTACTCCACAAAGCGGCTTCCCGTGAGGGCTTTCAGCATAAGGGTACCACTTTGGAGTTCATCCATAGTTACTTCTTATCAACCATGAAAAAAAATTAATGAGTCATATTTACATCAAACAATCTTGATTCCATTACCCAAACCTTTGTGCTACGTGGCTTTTTTCAATTGTTGACATCAATGACAACCAACCTTAATCAACAATCTTCAATTTGACATGAATTTTATGATCTTCAGGAGAGAGGGGTGATGTTGAAAATTTCAGATTACTTGACATTTTCCAACTTAATTTTTTGCTTGATGACCTTCATCATGATCTAATTTAGTTTTCTGATAATAATAACTTTTCGAGGACAGGAAGGCATACTTGAGTTGTTTTCTTTTAAAAACAGGGACAACGTAAAGAGATTTAATGATGATCATGTCTTCTCATGATTATAAAGTGAAACCAGGAACACTATTGCAAACAGGAAATTTCTTTTGCTAGTCTGAGTTTCGGCAATTTACAACACTGATACTTTGAAATGACCTCGACTATTGCTTTATGATGAGGCATTCTCATTTCATTTCATGAACTATATGGTGGAACAGACATAAATTTTATTCAGAAAGCGGTGAAAACAAGAAAAATGAAAAGAACCAAAATAAAAAACAAAAAGAAAATTTAGAAAGAAAAATATGTACAGAGGTGGATCTAGAATCATTAGGAAAAATACCTCTTGAGAGCTTGGCCATTCACTGGAAAAGTTTTTGGCCGTCCCTCCAAATCATGTAGACGGAAAGAACTAGGACCTAGTTTTTCAAAGATTACAAACGGTCCCAACCACATATTATGGAACTTGGTGTGTTCCCATTTTCCCTTGTGTGGTTTATCCCATTTGAGAACTAGATCTCCTACCTCGAAGTTCCTATCTGAAGAAGAGTTTGAATCAAACTAGTTTTTAACAATATGCTGATGCAGATCCAACTTCTTCCTTGCTTGCGTTCTTACTTCCTCCATCTTTAATAAAGCATTGATTCAATTTTCCAAAGGAGGACAAACCTCTTCTTGAACTTTCTGCGATAATTGCAGAGATGGGAGTAAAAAATGAGGAGGCATGATTGCTTCTCTCCCGTAAATGAGAAAGAAAGGAGAATTATCAATAGAGGTTTTGGGTGTCACTCTATCAACCCAAAGTGTGTTAAATAGTGCGTTGTGCCAGTTCTTATGGTTTTCAGAAACCACCCTCTTGATGATCTTGATTAAATTTTTGTTTGTTGATTCTGCTAGACCATTACCTTGGGGGTAGTAGCTGGCAGAATATTTTAATTTGATCCATTTTTCTAAAGAGAACACGTTCATATACAGGGATGAGAAATTAGATGCATTATAAAAAAATAAACATTTAGGAACGCCGAATCTAGTAATGATATTCAAATTTAGGAAAGATACTACCTGATTCGTGTTTACCACTTTCAAAGGTGCATCTTCGGACCATCTAGTAAAGTAATCCGTTGTTGTAATAATATACTTGTGCTCTTGTGAAGAAGAATGAATGATTGGACCTATGATGTCAAGACCCCACTGCTGAAAAGGTGAATCTATAGTAACGGGTTGTGAAGGGAATGCTACCGTTTTCACCTGTCCAACAGCCTTTTGGCGAATTATACATTTGCGACATAGGGTGTGGGCATCTTTAAAAAATGTGGGCCAATAGTATCCAACTCTTAATAATTTGTGGGCAGTGGTGTCTCCATCGAAGTGTCCACCAACTTCACCTACATGAAGTTCAGATAGCACTTTCCATGCTTCATCTTTTTCCAAACAATGCATAAGAACACCGTCAAAATTCTTTTGAAACAATATATCATTTATTAATCGGAAAGATGTTGATTTAAACCTGAGTGCTCTTGTATTCCTAGGATCAATATGGCAAGGGGTTGATCCATGTGTCAGATAAAATTTAATATCATCATACCAAGAATTAGCAACAACTTGTGTACAGTTTATTTGTTTCTCATTGTGCTAATTTTTAGTCGAGATGTTAATTTGCTTTCTCTATTCTTCAACTGAATCAACCACTAGTTTACATAGGCCTTCACCCTTGACAATTTGTGCATGAGTTATTTCGAGGTCATACTCTTGTAATGACGTCATCCAGTTTGTTCGTTTGTCACTTAGTTCCTTTTGTACTAACAAGTTTCTCACAACATGGTAAGGAACAATGACTTTAGTTTTGGATTTCAGTAGATATGACTGGAAGTGTTTTACTGCTTTAAAAATAGCATACGCTTGCTGATCTACGGCTAGGTAATTCAGTTCAGCCCCTTTGAAAGATGATCTCATGAAGGCAATGGGTATTTCTTTTCTTTCAAAATTTTTTTGTGTTAACACAACAACATAAGATTGGTCGGAGGTGAAGGTGTAAAGAGTGAAATCCCGAGAGAAATCAAGACTCATCAAGGAAGGAGCTTCTATTATTTCTTTTTTGATGAAATCAAAATCTTGAATTTCTTGGGGTCCCCAGTGATACTGAATGTTCTTTTTAATTAATTTTGTAAGGGTCTTACCATTTCTAAGAAACTTGGGACAAATCTTCTAACGAAATTAATCTGGCCTAAAAAGGATTACATGGATTTTTTGGAGGAAGGAGGAGGAAGTTTGGAAATGGCTTGTGTTCTTTTGAGATCGATGATCATTCCGTCATTGGATACTATGAACTCGAGTAGTTTGCCTTGTTATACCACAAATACTGATTTCTTAGGGTTTAGAGATATGTCGTACTTCTGGCATCGTTCTGGGACATCCCTAAGGTGAGACACGTGATCTTTCTTGTTTTTAGAAAAAACTGGTAATGTCATCAAGATAGACCACTATTGAATTATTTATGAGACCATGAAAAGCAATGTCCATTGCTCTCTGGAAAGTGGCCTCGACGTTTATAAGCCCAAAATGCATTTCCTGTAGGCATAAGTACCCCATGGAGTACGAAAAGTGGTTTTGAGTTGATCTGAGGGAGACATAAGGACTTGGTTGTATCCCGAGAAACCATCTAACAGAGATAATCTTTCGGAACCAGACACTTGTTGAAGAATTTTTTCCATTGGAGGAATGGGGTAATTATCTTTATCGGAGGCTCAGTTCAAGTTATGAAAGTCGACATAGAGTTGAATTTCACCACTTTTATTTCTTACAGGAACTAGATTAGACACCCATTGTGTGTGTCTGATTGGGAAAATTATCTTTGCATTTAGTAATTTATTCAGTTATTTCTTGACAGTGGTTCCAATTTGGGGTGTTTTTTTCTTAATTTTTGCTGAAATGGTTGAGTTTGTGGTTTAATGGGAATGTCATGTTGTATTATATTAGGATCAAACGTTTTTAGTTCATCATATGTCCAAGCAAAAACGTCTTTGAATTCTTTAAATAATTTTATGAAGAAAACTCGTTATTGCTCAGAGCATCCCGTTCCCAAATTGATGTTTTGAGGATTATCCTTAGTCCCTAAATTTACCGTCTCATAAGTCAAGGAATAAATGTTCATTTTATAATTAACTGCCCCTTTAAATTTATCATGCAAGTCATAAAACTTTTCTAGTCTTACAATATACTTGGGATAGAATTCACCATATTGAACGTCGATTCGGGAGATCTAGAATCTAATATTACCGTGAAGTTGTGAAGGTTTTCAGCATGAGTGCCTTCGTCAATGACCGCACCTTGGAAGGTATCTTCCATATGTAAGAAGTTGATGATTTGATGATTATCGTCAAACACTCTCCATTTGGTAATGTTATCCAGTATCGACAGCCTGAACAACAATTCAATCGAGAATTCATTAGGAGAAAGACCTTCTGCGGGAAACAATTTAGAAGCGACATTAACCAATAAATTAGCCTCCGAGTTACTTAGTCTAGGAAAGAAATTTATGTTAAATGCTGAAATTTTTTTCTTTAAACTCCATACCTTAGTTTGGTAGCTTTTCAGATGTGGTGAAAAGCAATGTATGGAGTTTCTTACCTTCCTGACCACAATTTCCAAATTACCGAATACCATTAAATTTCTTATGTCCATATCCACAACTTTCCTGAGTCCTTGCAAAAGCGCTTTGTATTCGGTGATGTTATTGGTGCACTCGAACTCTAATCGACAGGCAATGAAAGTCTTATTACCCGCGAGATTGATGAGTACACATCCTGCACCAGCTCCTTGTTTGGATTTGGATCTGTCGAAGTACAATGACCATATTTGAGCTTCATTGACAGTGTTTGACACACTTGACTAAGTTGATGACTGAGTATAGGTCATAAGTTCTGATTGTTTCCCAGAATCAACGAAAGGAGAAATTTCGGTCATAAAGTGTTCCCAAAGAAGGTGTTCATTCCTTGCATTTCAAATGAATTAGAAGATGCAATAAATGGTTTGTTTGCATAATTTAGATCTGTCACAGTATGCTTGAGACGACGTTCATGATTTATCCTGATTTTATTGGGTTGTCCATTTTCCGACAACCACAGATGAGACCAATCTGTGACAAAATAACCATGCAGCTGTTCAGACCAGTCCCTGCTTAAAAACAAACCATATACTTCAGGGATGTCAACAACAATAATGTCAATAATTTGATGAACCTTAGGATTAGCAGATAACCTAACCAAGGCATTCTTAAGTTCACCGATTACCTTGACGTTTGTTCGATCAAGTTGAATGATTTTGAGATCATAAGGTTGAACTTCTGCGTTAATTTTTTGACACACAGATAAAGACATTACATTTGATGATGTGCCAGAATCAACCATGCAATTATGTACATTTCTATTAAAAATTTTGAAAGTTAACAAAAAAGGCGGGACATTTTTAGGAGCGTTAACAACAGAATTCTGTTGGTTTTTTGCCGCTGTCCCTAAAACAATTTTAGCTACATTTGATACAATTTTTTCAGTTAAATCCCTTTTATCCGAAGGTACATATGTTGTTTTAGTAGGGATCATTTTGGTCGTTTTGGAACTATTTTTTGCAGTCTTCTCATTGCTAGGATCGTTGTTCTTACTATTTTATGCGATATTTTGCAGCATTTTTTGCAGAATAAGAGGAAATTGCAAAAGCTCGAAAACAAAAATATTAGCCCTTAATTTTTTCATATATTCAATCAAGTCATGTTCTAAAACTGGGGCTACTAAAATCTGTTTTATTTCATCTTGTTTCGACTGTTTTGGAGGCACATTATTACTCATTTCAGAAGACGGTTTGCTCTGTGTTTTGCTTCTCGTGTTGTAAGGGTGGACAGATTCAAAGTTTGCTTGAAAGATACTGTCAAAAAAGTGTCCGAAGATATTAGGAGATGAGTCCTCTTCTTTAGCTACTTCTTCCTCAACTGCCTCTTCAGAACTTTAAGGAGGGATAGAGTTATCATGTGCTTCTAGAATAGTTTGCAAAGCATATTGTAAGCTTTCAAAATTAAGACCTTCAGTGGTCGGGTTTGGTCGATTGGGAGGAAAAGGTTTTCTGAAAAGTGGTTTAAAACCACCTTTGCTTGAGGATGCCTCTTCGATCGATCTCTTCAAGTCCATGACTTGATTCGATAATTTTTGGAAAGCCTTTTGCAAGCTTTCTAGATCTAAAGTTTCTGATTGACCTTTAGCGTTAGGAGGCCTAGTAAGGATTTATACTTTCTTTTTAGAAGATGAAGCTGTTTCAGCTTCACTATTGAGATTATCCTTTAAACTTAATATGTATTTCTCGGTTTGACTTTCCTCCTCGAAGGCTTCCAACAATGTAGACTTTTTAGACCTTTTAATCCAAATTGATATATTATTATGTAGAGATTTGGTGTAATATGCAACAATTAGACTCTCAACAAACATTGAATCTGTGGGAATTCGATTTTTTAATATAAGAAATCTCTGGTTGAAATCTTTTACTTTCTCCTTAGGGTTCATTTTTAGGCTGGAAATTTCCATAACCAAGACTTCAAGAGATTTATCATCTCTAAATTTTTCTAAGAAGCAGGTTTCGAATTTGTCCCAAGAGACAATGGTCTGGGGCTGTTGGGTGAAATACCATGTGGAGGCATTGCCCTCAAATGTATAAGGAAAGAGTTTGCATACTACATTTTCATGCTCTACACTTCGGAGTCTAATGGCCAACATAAACTTCTTTATGTGATCCTCAACAGATTGTTTAGAATTTGGATCAAACTTAGGCAACCATTTCTCCGGGTGTTTTGGTAATGGGTGTTGAGGTTTGGGTACAACCACGACATCTTGATTGAGCCAAGGTCTGGTGGGATTGTTTTGGTTTTCTATGGGTGTTGGTGGTATCGAAGGCTGAGATGATTCAGATGAGGAACTGTCTTTGTCAGACGATTCTCCTTCTGAAGAGGATGGAGATGAATGAGGTGAGGAAGGTGGAATACCAGATCCTCCGGTTTCAAGGATCGGTGTTTCAGTAGGATCTGTGGTATTATCTTCTAAAGGGTTCAAAAGCAAACCAGTGCCTTCAAGATGTTCTCGAATATCAGAGAAATCTAAGGGTTGATTGAGTGGCCTACCAGGTTGTTTGATGCGAGACAATGTACTATGTGTCCTTATGAGTGAATGATGAACAATTTTTTGTATGTCAGTCCCTTGAGGATTTGGTGTCATCGATCCAACGAGAATCTCAGGATTTTCGTTAGAGGTAGTTATTGTTTCAGAAGTAACGTTGTTGTTCGAGCGACTACATGTTACTACAGGGGAGCGAGTGTGTGGGGGAGGAGTCTTACGACTTCCACGTGCCATCAATTTAAATCAGGCCCTCCTTCTAGCGCCATTTGTTGACAGGCGAAATTGACAAGCCGTCAACTTGGAAGAACAGGTTTGGTCCAGGGTTGTCGAAGTAACCCAAGCCGTTTGGTATAACCTGTTCTAACAGGTTTGCTGGCTCCATTAACCAATCTAAGGTCCTAGATTAAAGAAAAGAAATAA
>JZKD02S1956902.1:47188-66191 GCA_000966675.3 Picea glauca
AAGTGTATCTGAACATAAAAATAAAACATAAAAAAAATATCGCTTATGAATAGGATTTACAAGTTGCAAGTTTTACTAGAAACTTACGAAATCAATGTAAAAATGATTGTTTTACAGAAGCAGATAAATAAAGCACATTTGAATATTTTCTATTTTCTAATTAAAATTCTAAGAAAACTTGAATTAACTAAGTTATGAAACACAGATGTGCAGATAGTCAAAGGTGATCTAAACTTTCTGGTTTCACTAATACATAAAAATGACAGAAATTAGAAACAAAGAAGCTAACCTGATATTAGTTCGTTAAATGTATCCGTGCCTCTGAATGAATCAAGAGCATCCAACTGCCATGCCTACGAGATAAATCTGCAATAGACTTATACTGAAATTATTCTGAATAAATTCACAGGATGTATTGGCAGCCATGATTTAGAAACATAATAGGGAACACATATTAATTTTGTGATCTTATGATCGCAAATGATTACATTCAGAGAAATTTATGTGTAATACATTCACTTCATTGTTCAACTGAATATCAAAGAGAAATCCTAATATTCAAATTGAAAATATGATCACAGTGTCAATATCTGGAACAACAAATCATGAACGATATTTATAACATGAATATCCTAAAACATAACATATCATTGAGTCTAAAGATACAATACATATTAATATACCAAGATTAAATTAAAAAAAACATTAATGAAATACCATTCATAAAGGACTAAAGCCAAAATGTTGTATGTTGTTTCATTAAGTCTTAAAATTCATTCATCCATCTTTGGTTCCAGGCCAAGATGCCTTTCATTTACAAAATGCAGGGTATTTAAAGAGTCTTTTTGAAATATCATCTCCCTATATCTTAGGATAAGATCAGATCCCATGAGATCAAAATATTACAAATATGGAGGGCCTACAACCACTCATAATCAAATTGTATCTTCAAATACTAATAAAAGTTTTTTCTCATTTACAAAATGAACAAGAAAGAGATACTAATCATCTAAATCAAACATGTTCCACCTCATAAAATAAGCATCAAGATATATCATATCCTGAAAACGAAATAGGAACAAGTTAGATCATTTATTAACAACTAATTACTAAATTTTATATAAAAATGACTTGGCTACATAATCAGGAGATTCTATAGCCAGTATTATATTGGTAAAAGATATCTAAGTTTATCCGATTTGATTCAAAAAATGACATGACTGTAATAAGAGGAAAAAAGCCATTTTACCATTTAAACCAATGACTAAACATGAATCAAGATAGCTCGGAATTGATTATGGCATTCACATTGTCTACATTCTTTATCACAATGTTGTTTGTCTTCTTAAGACATTTAGCTCGTCTCTGTTCGTTTTCTCTGAGGTCACGATTTTCTTTTATGAGTAATTCAATGTGATTTGTGAACGTTTTAATTTGAGCTTGGAGAACAAGAATATCAATATAGTATCGTTCAATACAATGCAGGTAGGCTTCACAATGCGTAGGAGAGACGATATGTTGATGGAGCATACAGTCAAGACTGGTTTCATCAATACTACCTGTTACGTTCCTTGGACCAAGCCTAATACCAGTGAACTCACCTTTATCCTTGAGAAACGGTGGAAGATTATTAACAAAGTCGTAAGGCTGATTAAGATCTGATTTATGATAATATGGATATTCTTCTGCGAGGAAATTTTCAATCTCGGTGTTAGTGTCAGAAGTCACTCCTGGATTGTAGCAGGAGCAGAGCCCGACGCCCATCAGTTTTTATGTCACGATATTTTTAATGGGTGATCAAATGGGTAGACACTCGAGAAGATATCACTCTAACTCAGGGTCTGGGTCCGGAATGTGAGGAACAAAGGAGGTCTTGATCTAACTTCAATCAGTGGGTTGATTTGAAAATGAGCAGGTTGAAGACTTGGTGAGAGGAGTAGACAAACTACCTCAGGCAACAGGCCTTTCAGTAATTTGTAGAAGAAAAACTCTGAATGTGAGATCCTCTGGTTCAGAGCTTCAAGAAACTGAAAGGGAGGACTTGAATGGATTCTCCAATTCCAAGTCGTTCAGCGCTAAGAAAATCACAGGGACCGATTAGAAACAGTGCAATTGTTACAGTGATCAAATCTACATCATCCTATAACAATTACAACTCGACTGGATTCTCCAATTCTGAGTCGTTCTAACACAGTGTAAACAAATACGTGAAAGAAACTGACATTCATAAGACAAGAAGTCTCAAGAGTCCATGCATAACCAGAATAACAATGCTTCATTAAATTTTTACCACTAGGAGCCTCGCTCAACCATCGATCCCTTACAAAATACAAAGACTGAGTTTATATACTCAGAGAAAATCGCCTAACATCGGCGTGCTCAATTATCCAGGCTTGGTGTCCCTTCAGCCAAATTCGGACGGGTATTCTTTGTCAGACGCCACCTTAACTGTGCATGGCTCCTGCAAGGGGAGTAGCTAAGCCATTAAGTGCCGAGCTAGCGTGCCATTAAGTGCTGAGCTAGCATGTGCAGACTTCCTCCGGCTGGTCAAGGACTCGGCATGGCTTCTTTAGAAAAATGGGTACACATGACCCTCTCGAGTAGACCACCTGCCAGATTATCTATACTTTGCACTTAATGCCCGAGGAGAGGTTTCAACCACCCCTTCTCATCTTCATTTACTCCAGGCGAAAACCCGGATCGAGGTCAGATCAGATGGCGCATGGAGATCACGATGATCCTTTCGGTGACTAGACTCAACGCCTTTGGCCCCTTTTTGCATAGCTCATTTCTTTCCCAAGTGACCACGGGTTGTGACTCTGTGTCTATTTCCAAAACGCTTTCGGCGTTCGCAAATGGAAGGAGTTAATCCTTGCTTATTCACATCTGCGATGAGCGAAACGTCGAGATGGCCTAATTGGGCGCCACACATCCCTCTCAGATCCGACGACCCTGAACTTACTCAGTGATGTTGTGGGCCCGGGTCTTGGACACTCCCGACACCTCGCACATCGGGAATATGATGGGCTATTCCTTGTATTTTGAAGTTGCGATGGGAGAAAAGGCGAGGAGCCTAATTGCGCACCAGGTGTCTCCTGTGGATGAATGGATGAGGCTGCTTTGCGATATTGCGAGTCCGACTTTGGGCACTTTCGGAACTCCGGGGTTCGGGGTTTCGAGATGTGAGATGATGAGGGACTTTCACCCTTCGAACTCCCGCATGTTGATATGCCGACTAGATCTCACACTATGTGTCGCGGGATCGGACGACCCAGATTCAGTCTCTGCATATAGTCGCTTTCTTTGATGCTATACATCGGTCAACTTGGTAGCCCCGATATTCCGATGACCGTTGATCTGCTCTTATTGATGAATCTGGGTTGTTGACAACGTAATTTCACCCGCCCACTTGATTGGAAGCCTTAAAATGAGATTTTTCCATGCTGCGCTCGGGCACTTCTTGTGCGACTTGCAGACTCGAATACTCTTGCGCCTAGGACAAGAAATGTCGCTAACATTAGGCTCCATGGGGGATAGATTCATCCCTGCGATGCTCTAAGGACTCTTTTTGCAGATCCAGTGTCTTGCTGTTGGGCTATGGAGTTATTTATTAAGACGAAAAGAGAAAATAGAAAACAATATTTACAAAACAAAAAGAAGCCGCCTACGGCTTACAAAAAACATTTTTTTAAGAAATGCCCATTTACTGGCCCATCAAAAACTTCTTCACCTTCCAAATTCTGCAACTTGTAGGTGTTGTTTAAATACACCTCAGAGATCTTGAGAGGTCCAAACCAGAGGGAATCAAACTTACTGTGTTTGCCCCTATCCTGCCTGGGTGCATCCCATTTGAGCACCAGATCACCCAACTCGAAAATTTTCTTTTTGCTCTTCCTGTCAAAGGTTTTCTTGATCTTCTACTGATGATGGTAGGCCCTGTTCATGGCCTGTTCTCTGATCTGCTGTAATTCCACCATCTGATGAATCCTTCTAATCATATGGTCAGGATCTCCTTCAAGGTCCTGGAGAAATTTTGCCACAGATAAAGAAAGCTCAGTAGGGAAGACAACCTCTGTTCCATAAACAAGTTGGAAAGGTGAGATGCCCATGGACTTCTTTGTTGTCACCTGGTCGTCCCATAGAGAAAATTTGAGCTTTGAATCCCAGGCTCTTTTATTGTCTTCCAATAATTTTTTAATGAGCTTGATCAGAATTTTATTGGAAGACTCCGCCAATCCATTTCCTTGAGGATAATAGGGAGTAGACTGGATCCGCGAAATCTCAGATTGTTCACAGAACTTAACCAAAGGCTCAGCCCTAAAAGAGGCAGCATTGTCGGTGACGATTTTGCTGGGTCAACCAAATCTGGCTATGATATCCTCCAGGAAGCTGATAATTACTTTGTGAGAAGTACTCCTGGTAGGGGTAGCTTCTATCCACTTGGTGAAATAGTCTGTCGTAGTCAGGATCCATCTGTGTTGACCACTTGAGGGAGGATGAATTTCTCCAATGAAGTCCAAACCCCACTGTTGAAAAGGTGATGGAGCTACTATAGGCTTTAATGGCAGTGATTTGAGCTATTGTTTTCCTAAGAACTTTTGGCATTTGATGCAAGATCTGATTTCTTTGCAGACATCAGCGAATAAAGTAGGCCATAAATATCCATCCCTAAGGATCTTATGAGCTGTGGTTTTCTAGAAATGATGCCCCCCGCAAAGGCCGTTATGGAAATCAATTATAACCTTCTGGGCTTCTTGCGGGTCCAGGCATCTTAAGAACACCCCTAGAGGGTCTTTCCAGTACAAGGCTTGGTCAATGAGGCAATACCTGACCGCCTTGAGCTTTAAAGCTCTCACCTTGTTTTTTCCCATTCCATCAGGAGGCTTCAATTCTCGTAAAAAATACAAGATATCCTTGTACCAGGTGCATGCTGCTAGTGGTAAGGCACCCTGAGAATTCTTATTGGTCGACTCATCTTGCGTATTTTCTGAACAGGCGTTGATGAAGCTAATCCCCAAGGCTTTGCAATTGGATTCAGCCAGCAGCTTGGCTAAACCCTGCCCCTTTATCAACTTAGTGGGCTTAATCTCCAAATCAAACTCTAGAATCCTGGCAATCCACTTACCTCTTCTCCCATCTATGTCGATCTGTACAAGGATTTCCTTCACAGAGGCTGAAGGAACGTATGTGGTCACCTTTGAGTGCAAGACGTAGACTCTGAAAGCTTTGAGAGATTTTACTAAGGCATAGGCCTGTTTTTCCATGATTTCATACCTGACCTCTGCATCTCTTAATGCCTTGCTAAAAAAGGCAATGGGTTTTTCTTTCCCTTCCTCATTTTTCTGCAACAAGACTGTCGCTACTGTATCAAAAGAAGCAAAAGAGAAAATTAGGAATCCTTTGGAATAGTCAGGACTGATCAACAAAGGTGCCTTAGTTAATGCCCTTTTTATTTGGTTAAAATATTCTCTGGGTTCAGTGGTCCATTTCACTTCATTTCCCTTCTCGAGCATGGCTGTGATATGTTTCACCAACTCAGCAAAATTTGAGACAAATCTCCTCAAGAAATTAATCTTCCCTAAAAAGGCCTGAACTTCCTTCTTGGATCTAGGAAGTGACAGGGTTTGAATTGCCTCTACCCTGCTAGGATCAATCCTCACTCCTTCTTCTGATACTATATGGCCTAATAGCTTCCCCTCCTTCATAGAAAACAAAGATTTTCTGGGATTTAAGGATAGGCCAAACCTCCGACACTTCAAAAAAAATTTTCTTGGATGACCGCAATGCTCTCTGTCAGACCTAGAGAAGACTGTTATGTCATCCAGGGAGATCACCACAAACTTATTTTTCTCCCCGATGAAGGCTATGTCCATGGCTCGCTGAAATGTTGCCCCTACATTCATCAATCCAAAAGGCATTTTGGCATACATGAATGTGCCCCAAGGAGTGGTGAAGGCCGTTTTTTATCTGTCCTTGGGTATGACTGATATCTGATTATATCCAGAAAAGCCATCAATCATGGATATCCTAGATGCACCAGTTATCCTCTGTAGTATTTGTTCCATATTGGGCAGGGGGTAATTGTCTTTCCTTGAGCTCCTATTCAGGTTCCTGAAATCAACACAGAGTCTGCTTTCTCCACTTTTCTTCCTTACTGGGACCAAATTGGCCACCCATTCAGAATATCTCAAGGGGATGATAATTTGGGCATCTAGAAATTTCTTCACTAACTTCTCCATGACAGGTAGCAACATGGGATTTATCTGTCTCATCTTCTGCCTGAATGGCTTAGCCTCTTCTTTCAGTAGGATCTTGTGTTCAATGACAGATGTGTCATCAGTCTTGAGGTATTCATAGGCCCATGCAAACACATCAGTGAATTCCTTCAATAACTCAGTATATTCTGCCCTCTGTTCACTGGTCAAGCTTCTTGATAATTTGATAAACTTAGGTTCCTCCTGTGTGCCAATGTTGCATTCGGCTGTATCAACATCTTTATTTGAAACACCACCCTTAGCTTCCACATCATTCTTGTCGAACAACCTTTCTAAAGGGACTAGCCCCCTTGGAATGTGGTTGCTAGGCAGCTGAATAATCTAGTGATTAACGATTTTATTTAAGAATATCTCAGAGGGGGGGTCACCTTCGGGATCAGGATCCTGATCAATGTGTAATGCCGAAAACTCATCGACAGTCTGAAGAAATTTTTTGATTTCAAGATTGTCCTCGAATACCTCCCAATGCTTTACATTGTCTGGGATGGATGCTCTGTATCTTATTTCAACCTCGCCATGGATCTTTGGCGGCAGAGGGATCCTGAACAGACTAGCCGAGACTGCTAAGGAGTCGGCCGAGGTATTTTCTTCCCTTGGGATAAAAGTAATGTTGAAAGCTGAGAATAAATTATCAGTCATGTCCCATACCTCGTTTCTGTAACTCCTGATCCGAGGATGCTTGGCCCGATAAACATCCCTGACCTGTTGGATTATCAATTCTTCATCTCCAAACACTGGCACCTCTTTAATTCCCATTTCTTTTGCAGCCCTCATACCCAGAACAAGAGCTTCATATTCCGCCACATTGTTGGTAGTTTCAAATTCCAGCTTGTATGACAGGGATATGGTCTCTTGGCAGGGCGATATGAAAATCACTCCAGCACCTGCGCCTATACTGGAGGAAGCTCCGTCAAAGAACATCTTCCAAACAAAGGTGGTTGGAGGAGGTATCTGCTGATTAAGAATGGGATGATTTCTGATATGTAAAGGGACCTCGGGAGCTCCAATGATCTGTAACAAACTAGACCCTAAATCAGTGTCAAGTGCAAATATGGGGTGATTAGTGGGGTTTTCTTTATCACTGACAATATAGGCTAGCTGGGCTTCTCTGTAAAACCTCCTGTGTTCCCCTCCGAAGATCGGAATGGTGGCATATGTGAGATCCATCTGTAACATTCCTCCAAGTCTTTTAATCCAAGACCTTGACAACAACATGCCAAACTTGGGGGGAACGTTAGCTACCAAAATATCCATGACCACACTCTTCATGGGCAGCTGAAACAAAGAAACCACCAGGTCTTTGATGACTCCTAGACACTGCACTCTCCTTGAATCAAAAGAATACAAATCATGATAATCTTTTGTCACCTCTAGTCCCAACTCTTCCATTACTATTTTGGGCATAAGGTTATGGGAAGCCCCTGAGTCCATGAGGCAGTTATGCAACACTTTATCATGTATGTTCAGGGATGTGTAGAAGGGAGGGGATGAATCATCTCTATCTTCTACCATGGGCCCTAGGACAACTGTTGGATTTTCATCTTGGAGATTCACTGAGTCAGAGGGAGGCTGGGGGGACTCAGATTGTAGCAACTTGGAGAAGGAGCTTTTGAAATCTTCATTTTTAATGAGTTCAGATAGGGGTATAGGAATTCTAATCTTCTGAATCTCATGCTCAAAATTGAAGGAGGGGATAGGTTTAGGAGCTTCCCTTACCTCAGTGACATGCTCCTTGGTTGCTGGCGAAGCACTCTAAGTTTTCTTTTCTTTAGTAGTGGCTGCTGCAGATTTAGTAGGCCTATCTGCTATGAGGGGCTGGTATTGGCTGTCAAAGTCTCCTTCTTTCTTTCTTGACCTGAGATTGTATCTGTTAGAGGTGTGACCGGCCCTTTCTCCCTTACCTAACTCATGGATTTGGATGTTCATTAGGGATTTTTCATATGCAGACTGAGTCAAATGGGGAAAAGGAGGAGCTTCTTCAACACAATGAATTTCGGGGTCGAACTCGTCTATCTCCTCCCCTCCCTCATGAGTAACCAGGTTATTTTGGAGAGGGGTTTGAATCGCTTGATCTTCTCTGTCTTTTTCCCTTTGTTCCCTTGGGAAGGCCTATGGTCCATTGTTATTAGGTCTCCTGAAACCTCTACCATTAGCATTCTGGGGATTTCTATACATGGGCTTCCCTTCTAACTCCCACCTTTCCATTCTAGTAGAAAGTGACTTTAGTTCCCTAGCTGTCTCATCCATCTGAAGGGGCAGGGGAGAGGAACTGGATGAGGAAGCTTCAGGCCTATGCCTGGATATGTTTCTACCAGCAACGTTCCTGAGTTGGTCAACAACTAATATATTAGATTCTACCTCCACGGTTGCATCCTGCATATGGGCCAGAGTAGTGGCTCTTCTTTCCCTCAACAGGAGGCAGAAATCAGGATCAAAGGCGCTAGCATAAGTGATCTTTGCAGAAGCTTCGGAGGGTTTTATCTCAGCAGGGATTTTATTATACATTTTATTAAATCTCTTGGAGAAGTCGGAGACAGACTCTCCTTCTTTTCTCTTCAAAGACCCACACTCTGTCATGTAATACATGAAGTCTTTTTTATCTCCCCACTGTCTTAAAAAGGCATTATCTAAATCTTCGATCCCATCAATAGATCCAGGAGGCAGGGCCTTAAACCATTTTCTTGCCTCGCCTTGGAGACTATGGACAAAAATCCTCATCCATACGTCTGCATGCATGATATTATTATCATCTGTGAAACTGTAAAAGGATTGTAGGTGTTCTTCTGCAGTTATGTCCCCCTCACCTATTAACTTGGGCAGCTGTTTGAGGTAACCATCTAATGGGAGGGCATTGAGAGGCTGAGGTAACACAAGGGGAGCATACCTAGCGGCTATGATGGCCTCCATTCTGGTCATTGGGGTATTTTCTCCTGCCATAGGGCTATTACGTGGAGGAGAACTGGGAGGAGAAGGAGCTCGAAAAGGGGATACTGGGGATGAGCTTCTAAGGGGAGTGGGAAACAATAGGGGATTTAGGGAGAAGGCTAGTGAGCTTAAGTCGGCTGATGTTTCCCTTCGTGTAGAAGTGGCAACAGTAACAAGAGGAGGAGCGGTAAAGCCAGGAGTGGGTAAATTTTCCGTGGTCCTGGGTTTATGCCAAGGTACAACGTCGGGAGAAATGGGAGTGACAAGGATTTATCCCTCTAATCCCAGACTAGGGGGGGAAACCTCAACAGGATCACTCCCAAAATTCAGGAAACGGGAAACTTCAGAAAGCGGTCTTCTAGGAAACCGAGGAGGAGAAAATGGAGTTCTTACAGAAGCAGATGGCAGATTACCTGGTTCAGCGGTGATAGTTTCTCCTTCAGAGGCCTTTCCTTTTCCGAGGACCAACTCCCACTCAATCTTAGGTGTAGCTAGAGGCAATTGTGGATGGGACCACATGTGTCTGCCTCTGAAATCCACAATTGACACGACAGGTTCTCCCCAGTGGAGTCGTCACAATGGAGTCATCAGGTGCACAGTAGCAATATTCAAGGGCTCCTATGCCTGATGCACCTTCAGAATCAAAAGCTCAATGTCGTTCAATCCCAGGGAAGATTTTCAACTTCGTCCCCGGCAATGATGCCAGAAATGTTAGCGTCAGAAGTCACTCTTGGATTGCAGCAGAAGCAGAGCCCGACGCCCATCAATTTTTATGTCACGATAGTTTTAATGGGTGATCAAATGGGTAGAGACTCGAGAATATATCACTCTAAATCAGGGACTGGGTCCGGCATGTGAGGAACAAAGGAGGTCTTGATCTAACTTCAGTCAGTGGGTTGATTTGAAAATGAGCAGGTTGAAGACTTGGTGAGAGGAGTAGACAAACTACCTCAGGCAACAGGCCTTTCAATAATTTGTAGAAGAAAAACTCTGAATGCGAGATCCTCTGGTTCAGAGCTTCGAGAAACTAAAAGGGAGGACTTGACTGGATTCTCCAATTCCAAGTCATTCAACGCTAATAAAATCACAGGGACCGATTAGAAACAGTGCAACTGTTACAGTGATCAAATCTACATCATCCTATAACAGTTACAACTCGACTGGATTCTCCAATTCCGAGTCATTCTAACACAGTGTAAACAAAGACGTGAAAGAAACTGACATTCATAAGACAAGAAGTCTCAAGAGTCCATGCATAACCAGAATAACAATGCTTCATTAAAGTCTTACCACCTGGAGCCTTGCTCAACCATCGATCCCTTACAAAATACAAAGACTGAGTTTATATACTCAGAGAAAATCGCCTAACATCGGCATGCTCAATTATGCAGACTTCCTTCGGCTGGTCGAGGACTTGGCATGGCTTATTTAGAAAAATGGTTACACAGGACCCTCTCGAGCAGACCACTTGCCAGATTATCCATACTTTGCACTTAATGCCTGAGGAGAGGTTTCAACCACCCCTTCTCATATTCATTTACTCCAGGCGAAAACCAGGATCGAGGTCCGATCAAATGGCGCATGGAGATCATGATGATCCTTTCAGCGACTAGACTCGACGCCTTTGGCCCCTTTTTGCACAACTCCTTTCTTTCCCAAGTGACCACGGGCTGTGACCCTGTTTCTATTCCCAAAATGCTTTCGGCGTTCGCAAATGGAAGGAGTTAATCCTTTCTTATTCACATCTGCGATGAGAAAAACACCGAGACAGCCTAATTGGGCGCCACACGTCCCTCTCAGATCTGACGGCCCTGAACTTACTTGGTGATGTTGTGGGCTCAGGTCCTGGACACTCTCGACACCTCGCGCATCAGGAATATGACGGGCTATTCCTTGTATTTCGAAGTCGCGATGGGCGAAAAGGCGAGGAGCCTACTCGCGCGCCAGGTGTCTCCTGTGGATGAACGACTAAGGTTGCTTCGCGATACTGCGGGCCCGAATCTGGGCACTTTCGACACTCTGGGGTTCGGGGTTTCGAGATGTGAGATGATGAGGGACTTTCACCCTTCAAACTCCTGAATGTCGATATGCCGACTAGATCTCCCACTATGTGTCGCGGGATCAGACGACCCAGATTTCGTCTCGGCATATAGTCGCTTTCTTTGACGCTATACATCGGTCAACTTGGTAGCCCCGATATCCCAATGACCATTGATCTGCTCTTATGGATGAATCCGGGCTGCTGACAACGTAATTTCACCCACCCGCTTGATTGGAAGCCTTAAAACGAGATTTTTCCATGCTGCACTCGTGCGCTTCTCGTGCGACTTGCAGACTCGAATACTCTTGCGCTTAGGACAATAAATGTCGCTAACACTCAGGATATGAGACCTCATTGACCTCGATCGGTTCGATCGATCTCAAATGAGGTTTGGATCGTTTCATTAAAATTCTCAAAATTAGCCGACCAACTCTTTTATTTCGGAACCCTAATGCTGCATGCTTCTGTTTTGACTATTTGTGAGACTTGTAGACATAGGGTTTCATATTGGCGTTATGGACATTATCCAAATTATGCACAGGAGGTTCATTCCACTCACACTCTACAACCTGTTGCTGATGTGGGAATTGACTGGGCATTACTTTGTTCAGGGGTTTTGTGGCTAGCTTATTATTCGGACTATCTAAGTGTTATTTTACCAACAATTCATCCGAATTAGGGATGACGGTAGAAACAAAACCATTTCTCATTAAAAACCCATCCCAACAGTCACCTATGGTTTTAAAATGGCGTGTTAACAAAATCTTGATTAAGCCGTGGTGAAAAAGACTTGGGTCAAGACTCTGTTTTTTATACATTTTAGACATCTTGTATAGGCTTCTGAGAAAATAGAAAGGCACATTCAAATGAAAACCTATGAAGTGCATAAGAAACCGTATATGATAGAGAAAAACTAGACCATAATGACCCTCACAAGTCACAAACTGTTTAAGGACTGATAGGATACTATGCCATCTAACTTTAGGCAGAGAAACAGGCATACCTTTTTCACAACAATCAATTTTCCTGGAGGTCATGAAGAGGCTCCAAGGCACTTCTTCGATTTTCGAATTCTTGAACCACTTCTGACCGGTGGATGGAAGTCCTGTGGCTTCACTGACAAATTCTTCATTTATTTCCAACTGGATATCTCTAACTTTCGCCGTATACCCATCAAATGTTTGTGCGAATTCCTTAGTCACGTGAAGGTTATATCCTTCGAACCTTTTGATGAAGGTATCCCAACCCTATCCTTTCAAATCCTTGACTGTATCATCATGAGACAACAACGCTTGAGAGCCATTCAACTCTATTAAAACAACATGAGCCATTAAAAATATGACTGGACTATAACGGGGGCGACTCAAGATAGCTCTGGGTTTCGATGGTAGGAGTAGGAGAAACAAATCTGAGCGAATAAAATGGAAACAAACCAAGAAAAATCCCTGCGCAGTCATAGTATAAACATCGGGGTTTCGATCATGAAGTTTGAGAACTCCTGATAATGAAAACCTCAAGTACATAGCATAACAAAAACCCTCAACTCATAATGAAAATCTTATCAATTCACTCTACTAGCAAAAGATCAAGTACAAGATACGATACTCATGCATTAATTCCCATGTCTAGCAATGACTATGGTTGATTTACAAAGGATTCAAATAAACATGTTTATAATTCAAATGCGAATCAATATAGGTATCATATCAACATTCAACAAATTCAAAGGAAAATCATTCAAGTATTAAATATAAAGTAGATGCAAGCACACTGACCCTTTAAAAGAATGCTTTGAATAGGTATATAATATGAAACTAAGTTTTCATGTTTGATTCATGCTTTTAGTCATGAATCAAGCATGAAAACACAAACATAAAAGAGTAATCAAACATCTTATAACCCAGTAATCATCATAAAATGCTAATATGAAGTGAAGGAAGCTACAAAAAGTGTCGTTTATCGTTGAAATAGCGAAATCAACACTCAGCCACCGTCGATCAAAATTAATGGTCAAATGTGGGCCCTTGAATGAATTCCGTGCTTCCCTTCATAAAATTTGAGTTTTTGGTTTAAAAGTCTATCCCACATGCATTGGGATATCAGTTTCTTAATGATATATAATACTAGGTGTTTGATACACTTAGCAAGAAACACGAGAAGAGAAGAAATTATGGATCTTGGAGGATTTGACCCTTGGCAAATTGTCGAATAAAATAATATTTTTTTGGAATCCTGTCGTCGTCCACCTCATGTCTAGTCACCATGATGAGTCATCCAATAATATCATGCCATGTGTATCAATTTGTGTGTTTCCACTTGTCTCCAATGTTGAGTTTCCATGTGTCATGACCTCATTCATTTCCATGTGTCATATTCTCATTCGTTGGTTTTCATGCCTTGGAATAACTTTGAGAATTTGGCTAAGTTTGGGAGATGGGACGAGAGGGGAGGAGGGAAAATTGTGGGTAGCGGAAGTCGAGGGGGTAGTTTGTAGGTTGCGAAGACAGATGAGAGAGAAACCAAATATAAATTTTTCATGAACCTGCGAACCCGTGGTTGTATAGATGATAAAAAATGTACTAAGTGTAGAGGAGCGATCAGTGAGACTCGCATGAAAGAGGAATGTGATACTTTGGAGCTTGAAACCCACGACAAGGCTGATGGTCGAAATGTAGATCACGAAAATCGGGGTGCAAAGTGAAGGTCACAAAAAATGGAGAATGAGGGCTCAAACCCGCGAACTTGTGGAATTGAAAAAAATGGCTAAGTATTAAAACAAACTTATGAGATAAGCAAGTGGGTGAAAATGAAATCCCGCCAACCCATGAACCTGCAAATTAAAAAAACATTATAAGTTTTAGCTTTGAATGAGAAGGGAGGTAAGGGGAGAAATATAAGTGTTGTTGGTAGAGAGTGTAATATGTAGATAACAGGTTGGCAAGTGAGGGAGAGCGAGAAGATGAGGGAATGTATGAGTTCGCTAACCCGAGAAGCTGATGAGGAGATGAAGAAAGAGTCCCAAAAACGTCTAAGTGTAGACACTAGTGGAGAATATCGAGAAGAGTGGTGAAAAGATAAAAATGGCTAAGTGTGGAGATGGAAGGTGAGGGAAACAAGTGATGAGATTACTCCATGATTCAAAAATGGAGAGGAGAACATGATACTTAGAAAAATTCTTCACAATCTCTCCTTCGAAACTTTAGACCAGATATTGAATAATTACAGTATACAGAAACAAATTTCTGATCCGAAAAGTGCATGACGAAGATGAGACTGAGGGCTGTAGAGTGAACTTATAAAAGTTCAAAAAATGTCTTCTTTTGATATCAAGGCTTTTATGAATCCAAGAACGGGAAAACATTGATGACCAAATTTTGGTCAACACAAGTGTGAATAGATGTGATGATGTTGAATCCTTGTAGAATCAATCGATCAAGGGTCATTGATGGATACCCACTATTGAGTGAGAAGGAACATACTATCGAGGACTTAAATCCCTAAGTCATTATTAAGGGCTCTAAATTTTATTCCCATAATAATAAGCTGAATTCAATATGAAGATACTCTTCGGAAGGAGGGGATTTATGCATCCCACATTAATTGACACAAGATATGAATAGGAACATGAGTTGATTTCTTGGATAGTAACTTGAGAGAACGTAGGACCGAGTATAACTTGAAATTGGGAAGTATGGCATGGAAAGTCAAGATATCTAAAGAATGGAAAACACATGATAAAGATTTCCCTTGAACATTAACATGACACAATGATGACCTAGGCAACAAGTAATGTAAAAAGGGACCGATGATGGAAACCACCAACACAAGAGGCATTGAGGTATGATCCACAATAATTGGGAGAATAAATAATTAGAATGAAAACTCAAAATCATGGTATAGCTCCTAAGGAAATACTAAAAACCCAATTGTAAGAAATCAACTCAAAATAGATGTTATGTTCAAGGGTGAAAAAAACTTATGGTTTCCACCTAAATAAATGAATTATAAAGATCTAAATTCTTTCCCCCCTTTTCTTTTTATGTTTTTATTTTTTTCATTTTTAGATAAATATTGAAAAATAATTAAAGGATGCTAGAATACAGTGACATAGACGAGTGTCAAAAGACATGCAAAGTAAAGAAAAAAAGGTGTTGGGAAAGTCATGTACACTCATAAACACATCTCCTCCAAAGATAGGGGTTGAAATGCATAAACAAATGATGCAAATGGAAAGAAATGAATGTGAATGATGTGAGATTTTGACTGCACCTCAGGTATGGTCTATGTTCTCGACAATTATACACAAATTAAAACAATTTGAATTTTAAACATAAACACATTGAGATGCCTAACCATTTACACATCGGAAGATACAAACACCAACATTTAGATCAACACATTACACAGTAATTTTGAGCCCCAAACACATGATCTTAAACCCAGAACCAATGAGCTCCCGTACTAGGGACAATGGCCCAATTTTACATAAGGTAAAATACCAAAACTTACTTACAAGACACAGCTAAAACTCTCATCAGTTTTCGTGTCAATGCTACTATTCTGAGGCTGGGGGTTAGGGTAGTACTTTCCCCCTCAAACCATTCTCTTCCTCTGCAACTCCTTGCAAAATACTGAGGCTGAGTCCTTCTAGCCTTCAACTATCCCTGTAAATTGCTATTAGGTTGTTGTTGTGAGAGCCCCAATGGATTCCCTCAAATTTCCCTCCAGGATGTCCCAACATGATGTTGTCCACCACAGGGGTTGGCCCCTTTCTTTGCAACTAATATGACTATAACAACCCTCATTTTCTACTACAAAACTTGCCTCAAATATTGTTGTAACAACCCTCAAGGAACTATCCTAAAGCTTCTTTTACAACCCCCTAAGGACTGTTCTAAATCTTCCCTAAAGGGATATTGCGGACCTTCCCTTAGGCCCTGCCATTAGGATGATATACCAGCCCTCAAATTCTTCCCAACACACATGTAGTTGACCTCTGAGCCTCCATAACACCCCCAACACCTTATTGTCCACATGAAGAAGCCTCAATAGACCCGCGATTGCTCTCTCCTTGCTAGCCGAGCCTCCAAGACCCTAGCCGTAGCCCCCTAAGCACCTGTTTCCACCTTCCTTGCTGTGGCTAGTCTCTTCTTAGGTTGGCCGAGTATTCCTCTAGGTTGTGACTAGCTTATCTTAGTAGGTCAAGCCTCTCCTAGGCCTCAATCTACCCTCCCTTTGCTTCCAACAGATCCGTGGACCTCCTCCTCCTTTGGTACTTTCCCAAAACATGAAAATTACAACAAAACTGAAGCTTATTTAGCCCCTCTCCATGGATGGATAGAGGTTACCACACTTGGATTGAAATCACCAAGCATCCACACAAGAATTAAATTTCACAATGACCTTATGTCCTTTTTATACACTTCTAATGTTGAGAAAAAACCGCTTCACAAACTCAACATTAAATTAGAATATTTTAAATCTCCTTATGGGTGTGAAGCCCCCCAAAAATCCCATAAATCCCATCACTAAACCCATATATCCCCTAGCTCCAATCCAAGGGGGTTTTCACCCCAATGAAAGTACAATGAGGTACCAACATGGATTCTCACATGCTCGACACCGAGGCCATGTGAGAATACCTGCCCGAAGCTAAAAAACATCAACACTCCCTCTTAGCAAGGGAGATATTCTCACCCACTCCAATATCTCCTAGAAGTAACTCTGTCTCACACATTGGAAGTGGCTCTGCCTCCACACTAGATCCGCTACCACAAATTCTCTCCAGTCAACCTGATTGACTGCTCCCTCTATCATCGAATAAAATTATGTTATATTAAGTGATCCTATCTTGGAAGACACTGTGCTCCTAGAAGCCTCCTGCTCTGAGAATCCTTCCTGGCCATCTCAACCCATGACATCTTCTTGATAATGTTGTAAGATTCTTCTCTCCCATCTAGACTTGAAGGTAGAATTCTTTGAATGGTTGACTCTCCCTTTGAGCTTACTAACTCCCTTTGAAGTTGGACTTCCTCTGAATCCACTGACTCCCTATGAGGTCAGGATCCCTTTGAGTCTACACAACCTCCTGAGCTACATGCTCCCTGCCCACTATCACTCTGCTATTGTTGGTCATGGCTCACATAGGCTAGCCCTTCTGCCTATACAGGTTGCTCTCTCTAACTTTAAGACCACTGTTGTGTCCGAGCTAGATACTTTTCCATCCTGAAACAAGAGTTGCATATCCATTCTCCTCAATCGTTGAGTATGAGAACACACTCCTGACACCCATAACACATTTTCCATTTGCAACACATCCCTTGACTCCATCCGGAATATCACTGTTCCATATCCATGTACTACATTCCTAGTCCTCATACCAAGCTCCATGTACATACCTGAGTCAGACACTATGAAGTTCTCTAAAAACTTTTGTGCCCCTGTCATGTGCTAATGGCTCCAACTATATAAGAACCATGTAATCCTCCAAGGAAAACATCCTACTTACCCAAGTCATGACCATCCAATGAAATTCTTCCCTATTCCATCATCCAAGTCACAAGACTTTTTGTGTATACACACACGCTACAACTGAACCTGTGTCCTCTCTCTGAAATAGTCCCAAGCTGTGGATGAACACTTGGTTATCCTCTCGGGTCAAATACCTCATACACTGTTGCACCTCGACAATGTGCAACTATCTAACATGATGAAGAATATTTTCTGTCAAACTTCCATACATACAAAGCTATCTCGTTCATGCCAAAGCACCCGAGATGCACCCATCACAACTCACTATGAAAATCCATTGAAATTCCATCCAAAGTGTTGGAAACCTACCACACAACATATTGTTATGAGCTGAGATCTCCGCCAATACAACAAAACTCCCAACCTACCACACCACCAAGACGTAATAGTCCACAACTCCTCGTCTCAACGGTTTGCTCCATGTTTCCATCCAGAGACCATCTAACCCACTGCAACCTGCAACAGTCACTGTAGCTCCCTCTCATAGCTATCTCCTCAACACTGATACAACTCCTTCTAAGAGTTGTCACCTGTGAAAATAACTCAGATCCAACTACCCTTCTTAGAACCTTAGATTTTGACTGCACCTTAGGTATGGTCTACGTTCTCGACAATTATACACAAATTAACATAATTTGAATTGTAAACAATTATACACAAATTAACACAATTTGAGCCTCCAAAACACCCCAACACCTTGTTGTCCACCTGTAGTAGCCTCATCAAACCTACGATTGTTCTCTCCTTGCTGGTCAAGCCTCCGAGACCCTAGTCACAACCCCCTAAGCACCTGTTTCCACCTTCCTTGTTGCGGTTGGGATATTCTTAGGCTGGCCGAGTATTCCTCTAGGCTACGACTAGCTTCTCCTAGCAGGCCGAGCCTCTCCTAGGCTTCGACTTGTTGTCACTTGGCTCCCAAAATACCTATGGAGCTCCTCCTCCTTTGGTACTTACCTAAAACAAGAAAATTACAATAGAACTGAGGCTTATTCATCCCCTCTCCGTGTATGGATTGAGATCACCACACTTGGAATGAAATCACCAAGCATCCACACAAGAATGAAATGTCACATTGATCTTATGTCCTTTTTATACATTTCTAATGTTGAGCAAAATCCCTCTCACAAACTCAACATTAAATTAGAATATTTTAATCCTCATTGTGGGTGTGAAGCCCAACACAAGCCCACAAATCCCATCACTAAACCCACATAGCCCCTAGATCCAATAC
>JZKD02S1956913.1:37416-53150 GCA_000966675.3 Picea glauca
TCGGTTTAAAGAATTTCAAGGGAAACTACGTACAAGATGGCTTGGACCCTACGAAGTAGACACTGTTTTCCCCAATGGAACAGTAAGGCTCCTCACAATCGATGACTCTAAAACAACATTACTTGTAAATGGTCATCGGCTCTGTTTGTACCAGCACCCTATTTCCAAAGAAGATTTTAAGGCCACATGTGTGGCAGACTCTCATTACCTCTTTTTAGAGGGGGATCCTACCCCTCATTTCAATTAATTCTTTTTAATTTAATTTCTTTAGTATTAGATTAGATTTCGTTTACTAATAATCCTTGTCAAGAAATACCATGTTACAATCGATTTTTGCAGATTCCTGATCAAAGCACAGGCCTACTAAGAAAGGACGATCCTACTTCAAGAAGAGGCAAGCTTTCCCATTGTTGAAACACCACTGTTCAACAACTCTTTGCTCTTTCTTCATTGCTGAAACACCACTGTTCAACAACTTTTTGACTTTCCCCACTGCTGAAACACCATTGTTCAACCATCTTTCACATCCTTCCCCCATCACTGAAACACCACTGTTTAGAAACCTTTCACCATTTTCCCCATTGCTGAAACACCACTGTCAGCAACCTTTCACCATTTTCCCCATTGCTGAAAAACCATTGTCAACAACTTTTCGCGTCTCCCTACCAATGGCATTCACATGCTCAGCCGTAAACATATCATCCTGAATGTCCAGCAGGATTTCCTCTTGCCAGGGGAACAAATTGAACCTAAAGGCCGAGGTGTCTGACTTAGCTCGTTGTCGCCTCCATGGCCGGAAGTGGCAAAATTCGTCAAACACTACCTTACCTGCGAAGGCCGATATCAGGTAGTCTACCAGAACGATTTTGTCCTGTTGTCTCATTTACAGCATGATAGATTGGTGAACATTCCTTATTATTTGCTCGGTTGTCTTAAAAATATGTCACACTACTGTAAAAAGGATAAATATCCCGCCATTTCACTCACTGATCACCGTCTCGTTCAACTTCTTATCCAAAAGAGTTTTTCCCAACAAAACCCTCCACTAAACAACCCACCCATAGATCCCTAAGAAGCTGCCGAAATTCTCGAAAATCTTCAGGAGAAACAACCACAAAACCCTCCAGATTCTCTAGAAATACCTGACAGTCTGCCTACAGACCCAATCAATCCAATTAACCCCCCTACCATACCAAACTCACCCCACATTTTACTAGAATCATCCACTCCTTCCCTTCATATTCTTAGTGATGATTCTGAACCAGACAATTCTCCCTGTCCCATCATTGAGGAAAAGCTCCCACATAAATGAAAGCAAATTCCTTTCTTTCCACCCCTTTTACAAAGAAAACGAACAAGGGCCTCAACAAGGGAAACCACTACTGCCACTTCCCTAAACCCCCAACCCATCCGACTAATACCCCGTACACCTCTAACCTCCCAAATGCCGGAATATTTGCCTATTCCACCCACGAGCACTGAAACACAAGAACCATAGGCCCAGTGGGTTGCGACATCATCCATTTCAAATTTAGTAGCTGAAACACAAGAACCAACTACTCATCAAGTAGCTGAAACACAAGAACCAACTACCCATTTAGTAGCTAAAACACAAGAACTAGCTACTCATCAAGTAGCTGAAACACAAGAACCAACTACTCATTCAGTAGCTGAAACACAAGAACCAACTATAGCCGTCACACAAGAACCAACTACAGTTGAAAAACACAAACCGACTACTAATATTGATACTGAGACATAGAAATCAGAGGCCCAGGGTGCTGCAACATTACTTTCTTTACATCAAGAAGCTGAAACACAAGAATTAGTTGTCGATCCTGTAGCTGCTCCACAAGAACCAACTAGTGCGGTTGTGACTGCTACACTAGAACCAATCACCCCTCAACCAGAACCAACAATGGTCTCTGTCTTACAAGAAAATGAGTTCCTAAAATATGAAGTGGAAGCCTACAAGCAAGAGCTAGCCGCAGCAAAGGAAGCCTATGAGAAGGAACTTAATTTGTACACCCTAGCTCGCACAATGACCATGTCAAAGGGAACTACAACAAAGAATCCGTGTAGAGAATATATGTGCAGTCAATGTGGGGACATCTACTATCAAGCAGGCTACAAAGTAACTCAAATTCCAATGCCAGGAGCTTCCCCTGGACCCTCGACTTTTGCAGTCAAAGAAGAACACCCTTCTATTACACAAGAACCAACAGGACCTTCCAAGATTAAGACTGAACCCTGGCCTACAACAAATGTCAAATCTGAAACCCCTGCTTTTGTTAATAAAGTTGTACAAACATTGTCTATTGATGAATTTTCCCCTCCCATCCAGATCAATACCCACACCTTTGTGGAACAAGCCACTCAGACCCTACCTCAGCCTACTACTTGCAACGTTGAAACACAAACTCAACCATGGGATGAGTAGGCAATAATAGAGAAATGGAAAAAAGAGTTTGATGTTACACTGGCCAAAAGCCTGCAGGAACACAGACAAATATAGATAAATCATATCTACTCAAATTGGGAAGCTTTGGAGCAAACATGCCAAGAATATTGTGCCCTTAAGAAACATAATAAAGAACTAAAAGGCATATTTCTCCTGATATTTGACTTGGAAAAAAAAAATTTGGCTGCAAGGAAACCATCCTGCAATTACTCTCTGTTCCTCATGGAACAACTTACATGGTTTTAGATCAAATCAGTCAAAGAAGGCAGATCCCATGCAGTATTAAATCCAACAGATTTTGTTAAAACCTTTGCAGAAGCCTCTACTATGGATCAACACCTCCTCTGTGAGTCATATTTTCATAATGAGGCTATCCTTGAGAACCGACAGCTTAACCTTAACCCTCTTTTCAGTGACATCCAGATTAGGGCACTCACCTCCTTCCTTAACAATAAGATTATATGGCAGGATGACTTCCTAGATGCCAAGCACAATGAGGATAATCACCTTCTCTGGATAAGGCTAGAACCACAAAATGCTGCCACCTTTGTTACAGAGTATTATTAGTTTTTAAAGAAACCAGGGATGACTCAACACATTCAACAATTACATACATCAATGTTTCAGGAGTGTCAACATTTCATTAAATCCACAGAGATTGCTTCCCTACAGGCAAATAACATGTTTTGGCAACAATCTACTGGGAAAAGACAAGAACACAATCCCTTCAGCCCCACTAATCTTGAGATAGAAATCTCCAGGGTACCTAACTACATCAAGTGTGTTCAGTAATGTGTTGAAAGTTGGATAGGCTATCAATTTCATTTCCCTATCCTGTGGATGCCAGCAGAGAAATATCAAATTCATTATAAGTTGCCCAAGAAGAAAAAAACAACAGCTTGGCAAAGGTTACAACGCGTTCAAGGGTTCAGAGCTCCAACAAATATCACCTTCCATAGCTACTGATTGAGTAACTTGCACACTCAGAGTCAGTATTCAGATTCTGATTCAGAGTGAAGTTTCCTGAGGACATGCAACATTTTAGGTTGGGGGGCATGTTAGGACCCTACAATGTACCTTTTTCCCACACTTTTTGCTACCTTTACACCCTTGTTTCACTCACATTTAAACTCACATTATGACCTTACCCTATCTTTCCAAAGGTATATAACTCTCTTGTCTTTACTATATGTTTAATCTGTTTTGCATATAATTTTACATTACTCTCATACTTAACCATTGATCAGAAATGTATAAGTGCTAAAACAATTCGAACTGCAGATTAACAT
The DNA here is from genome assembly GCA_000966675.3 of Picea glauca. Classification (NCBI taxonomy): domain Eukaryota; kingdom Viridiplantae; phylum Streptophyta; class Pinopsida; order Pinales; family Pinaceae; genus Picea; species Picea glauca. The sequence goes on from JZKD02S1956913.1 coordinate 41,167, forward strand.
TGAGGCCTATTGTTGAAACAGTCAAAGCACGCAAACCCCGTGGCTGAAACAGTCTGTGGTCTATGATGATGAAACAACAACTCACAGAAGTAGTTACACTCTCCGTTGGCGACGATGCTGAAACAAGAACTCACACAAGAGAAGATGCTACACTCCCCGTGGTCTACGATGCTGAAAAAACAACTCACGCAGAAGATGCTACACTCTCTATGGACTACGATGTTGAAACAACAACTTACACAAAATCTGTTACACTCTCCGTGGTCTACGATGTTGAAACAACAATGAAGCCGTTACATTGACCACAATAGCCGCACCTCGAGCTAGCATTAACCATCGCTACTTCCTGAGACCAAGTTGCTAAAACAGTGAGAACGCAAATCTCGTGGCTGAAACAGCCCGTGATTTACGATGCTGAAACAACATACAACAACAGTAACAAGAAGACAAATAAAGAATTTGTTAGTTCAGTTGCAACAACAAAACCTCACTCAGCACTTGTAATAGCATTCTGTTGCGGTAGACTAGAATATCCTATTCCAGTTTAGAAAGTCGATCTGACTAAGAATAGGACTCAGATGTACACCTGTAATTTGTTGATCAAATTGTATCAAAGGGATTCTCCTCTTTAAATAAGAGGAAATCATCATTAGAGAGGATCTTCTTTTGAACTAAGAAAGGATTTACAGAGAGGGACGTGTTTTAATTCAGATTGTAATGTAACACAGTTGACAGATGAATAAAATATTGTTCTGAGCATTTCTCTCTAGTTCCTTTCATTTCAGGGGAATCTTGTTAGAAGGGAGGGCCACCTTCTACAAAATATTCACCCATTAGCTTTGTAGAGTGTTAGTGTTATTTATGTTCATGCCTTGATTAAATTTTGTTTTGTTGAAACACTACTTTACTGAAATCTGTTTTTCTGAAACACTACTTTACTGAACTATGTCTTGATGTTACATTGTCTTCATATGATTCATGCTTGGGTAACTGTTAATCATTCTAGTTAGCAATCCTGCTTGGTGAATTTATGAAAGCTTGATAATCAGAGACAGGTGTTGAAGGTTCCTGCTTCGGGAATAGGGTCCTGTTCTCTGTTAGATATAGTTAGCCTTCAGTGTATGTCAATTATTTTAATGAGTTCATGAAAGTGTGCTAATCAGAAACAAGTGCTAAAGATTCTTGCTTAGGGAATAGGGTCCCGTTCTCTGTTAGAGATAGTTAGCCTTCAATGTGTGTCAATTATTTCAGTTAAGCAATGAGTTCATGAAGTGTGATGATCGGAAACAGGTGCTGAAGATTCCTGCTTTAGGAATAGGGTCTTATTCTCTGGTTATAGAATAGTTGGTCTTTCCTTTTGTAGTGTCTTGAAGGATTTCTTTTCCAGTTTGTTATTTCTTTAATGTAATCCAGGATTCTTTGGACAATTATTTCTTTAAACATTGAAATCTCCAATAGGTAGATTGCTTTCTTGTAATTCAGGTTAGAACTTCAGTTTATTCAAGGCAAAGTGTGATTAATATGTTTTTACTACAACTCTAGGTTTCTTTTGAGATTGAGCATATATAGTGCGTGATTACCTTTGAAATTAACAGACTTCCCTGGGTTGACAATTTATGTAGCACTTGATTGTTTAGTTAAATAAGCAATTATAGTGACCAACAGTTGGACAGGGCAAGGAAAGGGGTTTCAAGCCTCCTTTTGGTTGGAGCCAGTAAATTAGAGAGTTGGATATTTCTGAAGATTGAAGCCTATAAATATGGGGTTGGATCCTTCGTCTAGTTGTAGCTGGAGAAATAGGAAGTTGGCAATTCCAACGATGTACTCTTTGATAAATAAGAAAATCATTCCATGGTTTTCTCCTGCATTGGGTTTCCACGTAAAATTTTGGTGTGCTATGTTTATGTGATGTTTATGCATTTAATTATGGTGATGATGATATATTGAATGCTCATGATATTTATTGGAGGTTTTATATTGTGATTAAAAGTATTGATTATGCTCATACCGATTCATCCCCCCTCTCAGTATTCCAACAATTGGTATCAAAGATGGTCCTTCAGGAAGAAGGCTAACCATTGGAAGTAGGTCATGGAATATGCTAAGATTGGAGCACTGGTATTTGATGGTCAAAACTATAACTTTTGTAATAAAAGGATGAAAATTTTTTTACATGCAGAGGGATTTGATGTTTGGAAATCCTTAGTAGATAGGTATACAATGCTAACCACTCCCCCAACCGATAGAGATGGAAATAAACTCAATGAAAAAAAATAAAATGTTAAAAGTACCATTATTAGCAGTTTAGTTGATTCATTATTTGTAAAGGTTATGCATTGTGACAATGAAAAGTATCTTTGGGATAAAATCCAAAATATTTATGAACGAGATGCCAAAGTTAAGGGAGATAAGATTCAAATCATTAGAAAAAATATTGAACAATTGAAGATGAAGGAAGATGAAGACATTGAAAACTACCTTCTACGAGTTGATGAAATAGTTAACACTATTAAGGAATTGGGAGTTGAAGTTGATGAATCAATGATTATTCAAAAGGTATTGAGGTCTCTTCCTATGAGATTTGATCTTAAAATATCATCCCTATAAGAAATAGCATATCTCGGTACATTGAGCATGGACAAGCTACATGGAAGTTTTACAACCTATGAAATGAGAGTTGAATAGGAGAACCCAATCAAAAAGGAAGAATCTTTCAAGGAGTCAGAGAAGACAAGGAAGAAGAAAAAGTAAAATTCAAAACCAGGTTGCAGTTGTAGTGATGATTCAGATGAAAATGAAAAGATGGCTAGCTTTGTAAGGAAATTAAAGAAAGGAACTGACAAGTATAAAGTTATACTTCCAGTGAAATGTTTTAATTGTGATGGTATTGGTCATTTTTCTTCCAAATGTCCTCATAAGAATAAATATAGTGATGAAGAAGAAGATTCTAAAAGGAAAATAAATATCAAAAGGGAAACACGAGAAGAAACAAAAGGAAAATCTACAAGAAAAGTTTCTACGCAAACGAGGACACTTCCTCATCAGACGATGAGGATAATGATATTGACAATGATTCAAAAAGAGTAATATTCATGGTAGTAGAAGATGATTTTGAATAATAAGTTGAAGTCAGTCTCAGAGAAGAGCTAATCAGTGCATTAAAAGAACTTAGGAAAGAAAGAAAGAAAAACAAGTCACTTAAGGAAAAGTTGAAAGTGAAAGAGGTATCTTATAATTCCAACTCTGAATAAATCAATCAGATGTTCACGAGTCTAAAAATTCAAATAGAATAAGATAAAATAATTGAGGAAATACTACAAAGTCAGTTAAAATAAGAGGAGAAAATGATTGGAAGATTGGAAGAAGAAATAGTCTCTTTAAGGTAATATCTTCAGAAGAAATATATGAAACATAAGAGCACCATAATATTGGATCAAATAATTAGAAGTCAAATACCATCAAATGATAGATATGATATAGGATACAATGAAGTAAAAAATGAGAAAATATCAATCTCCAAGACAAAAAAATAGGAAGTAGGAAAAAAAATCTATGCAGAGATTGTCAAAGATTATGTCAAGGAGGAAGAATAAATGCCCTGAAGTAAGAACATCCCTGAAATAAATAAGACTTAAGAAGATGAATTMATAAGGAGTGCATCGCAAAGAATATCATATACTCCCATGTATCAAAGGTTCTTTTATGGTCATTTTTTTAATTGTGCTAATTTTGGACATAAGTTGTAAACTAAAGAGCCTATGACGAGAACCGAAGGAACTATGGAAGGTACTTAAATAATAGTTATCCCATAAAATATTGTGAAGCATATATCAGAAATCGAAAAAGTTTTGGTTCATTGAGCCATGATGTAGAATGACACAAATGGAAAAATTTTGGACACATAGAGAAGAATCATAGATTGAGTATTCCACTGATCTATATGGATATCAGTGGCCACCCACCTTTTCCAACTGGCTCAAAACAGTGTCCTGACAATATTGGCAATTTACTATTTTTAGCAGTTTTAACTTCCGGGGCCATTTTGAGGGCCTAAATGAAGGTTTTTCAGGATCAAGATCCGTGATGATATTCAAAGGAATCATTGATCCCCCAAAATGAATCTCCTCGATGATACCTTTCCAACGGGATATCACATGACTAAAACAGAGATCGTATGCAAAAGTTATGACCCCAGGAAGTTGATGTACTAACTTACCCAAACGGGGCCCACATGACTTTTGGCGCTTCATCTCCTAGGGTTAGGTTTTTGGATGTCTAGGGTTTTTGAAATTATTTCTTATTTTAAAAAGGCCTTCAGAGCCTCATTGTAACCTTCTTCTTGCGAATGCGCACTGCCGTCACATCTCTTCTCAGAGATAAGCCACCACCATTCCAGGAAGCTTGTTTCCGCTGCATTTTACAGTTTCAACTTATTTCGTTATTGAATAGAAAACCAGTTTTACTGTATGTCTGTTATTTTGTGTTAATCACCTATTAATAATCTGTATTCATTTCATTCTACTCATAAAATCCAGATCAATGGTATCAGAGTGGTCTACTCCTTGTCGTCTTAAAGCATGTCCCCAACGAGGTTGGAGTACAAAGAGTTGGGTCTTGAACTTGTTTCTCTTGAGGAAAGAAGCTCTCGCATGCCCAAGAGACCTCCCATGGAAGGAGAAAATAAAGATGATGGGAAAGGAGATCCTTTCAAACTGTTGATTGAGAAATCCCTCACGCAATAGAGGAATGAGATGATGGATAGTTTCGTGCAAATCCTTCGGCAGCTACCAACAAGGGAAACATCTTCTTCAAACGGAGGCGCTGCCCCCTTCAAGGTACAAATAAACTTTGATATTCCTATATTTGAAGGTCATATATATGCATATGTTGTAGACAAGTGGTTGAATCTACTAGAAGGGTATTTGTTTGTCCATAACTGTTCGAATAAAGAAAAGATTACTTTTGCGCTCCTCAAAGCCGTTCCCCATGTCAAAGATTAGTGGGAAACTTTTTGTGAGAAAAAGAAAACAGAGGAAACCTCATTATTTTCAGCCACAACCACCTGGGAATCCTTCAGGGATTTTATTAAAGAACAATACTACCCTGTCGGAAGTTATGATGACCTATATACCAAATGGACCACACTGCAGCAAGAAAGAGACCAAGCAGTGCCATATTTCACAAATATCTTCCATACCTTGTGCACCAAGTTGGGTATCAAATATTCAGAGTGACATCCGGTTCTCAAGTATCATGGTGCTCTGCATAGATACATCCAGACCGAAATGGAATTTTTGGACATCTCATCCTTGGGTGTGGCCTACCGATATGCCGTCAAAATCGAGAAGAAGATCAAACAAAAGACGTGACAATTTGGGCCTAGGAAACCCTCACAACAAAAGCCAGGAAAGGGCGGCCCCAACCCACTAAACAAAGGACAAAGAAAAGATGAACAGTATCAGGACAACCAATCCAAGTCGTAAGCAAAGGACATCAGAAAGACAAATAAAGATACCGAGAAGTGGTGCAAGTTTCATAAGAGCCCTTGGCATAACACTCTTGACTGACGCTCAAAGAATTCATTGGTGGTTGAAGTGAAAGCCTCTAAATCAGATGCAGATTATGAATTTGAGCCAGAAATAGAAAGGGGAAGGCATATCATTGATGTGGAACCCAGTGCCACCGTTACTACCACCAAGCTCTAGCTTGGTGAACCAGACGAGCTAGAATATGGAGAGCGCATGTTCCATTCACAGATGTGGGTAAAAGGCACTCCGATGCACTTCATCATTGATAGCGGTAGCTAGAAGAACCTCATCTCAGAAGAGGTCTTCAAGCGGCTGGCCCTTCCAATAATGTCGCACCCACAACCGTACACCATTGGATGGCTCCGCCAAGGAAGCGATCTCTGCGTCAGCCAATAGTGATGATTGTTGTACGACATCAAGCCCTTCAAAGATGAGGTATTGTGTGATGTTTCTCCTCTCCAAGTTTGTGATGTTCTTTTGGGCCAAACTTATTTATGGAAATGTCATGCTGTATATGAGTCTAGGCCTGGTAGTGTTATTATTACTTTGAATAGGAACTTGTACAGGATACCCAAGGCAATCCCACCTAGTGCTATTTCCTTGATCTCTACTAAGCAATGTAGGAAGGTCATCTCTCAGACGGGGAAGTTTTTCCTCTTCGTGATTCTCTCTCAGTATAAGCGAAAGATCACAGCCACATCCAGGGTCTCTACAACCGACCTCTCCACACAGTAGAAGCAAGTAGATAAGGTCGTGGAAGAATACTAGGATATCTTCTCCTCACCTACAGAGGTACCTCTGCACTGATCGGTCAAGAACCCCATTGATCTGACCCTCGACACACCACTACCGAATGGGCCAATCTATCATCACTCTTTGTTAGAGAATGAGGAGATCAAGCGACATATCCAAGAACTGCTCCACAAGGGGAACATCCGCCCCATCTCATCACCTTGCAGGAGCCTAATCATGCTGGTATAGAAGAAATATGGAACCTGGTGACTCTGTATTGATTACCGGGCTCTGAATAAAATCACAGTCAGAAACTGGTACTCGATTCCATGAATCGATGACCTCCTTGATCAACTCACAAGGGCCAAATACTTCATTAAGATTGATCTGAAGTCTGGCTACCACTAGGTCTCGATAGAAAAAATAGATGTATGGAAGACCACCTTCAAGTCAAAGGAAGGCCTTTTTGAATGGTTGGTCATGCCCTTTGGTTTGACAAATGCTCCAGCCACTTTCATGAGGATGATGGATGATATCCTGTGACCATTCACCAATACTTTTGTAGTGGTGTATCTAGATGAAATTCTAATTTACAGCAAGACTTGGGCCGAACACTTGTATCATATTCAGTAGGTTCCGCACACCAGTAGGTTCCGCACACCATGCAACAGCACAAGCTATACGTCAACTTGGAAAAATGATCCTTCGGCATGGACAGGGTCCATTACCTGAGCTACATCATTGATCAGCATGGCGTACATGTGGATCTAGCCAAGATCCAAGTCATCCGTGATTGGCCAGCCCCAACAAGACTCACTGAGCTTCGGAGCTTCTTGGGCCTTGCCAATTTCTACCACAGGTTCGTGTTGGGTTTCTCCCATATTGCATGGGCCCTCAACCAAATAAACAGATGTGGTGGTAAGGAGNATAAGGAGTGCATCGCAAAGAATATCATATACTCCCATGTATCAAAGGTTCTTTTATGGTCATTTTTTTAATTGTGCTAATTTTGGACATAAGTTGTAAACTAAAGAGCCTATGATGAGAACCGAAGGAACTATGGAAGGTACTTAAATAATAGTTATCCCAGAAAATATTGTGAAGCATATATCAGAAATCGAAAAAATTTTGGTTCATTGAGCCATGATGTAGAATGACACAAATGGAACAATTTTGGACATATAGAGAAGAATTGTAGATTGAGTATTCCAATGATATATATGGATATCAATGGCCACCCACCTTTTCCAACTGGCTCAAAACAGTGTCCTGACAATATTGGCAATTTACTATTTTTAGCAGTTTTAACTTCCGGGGCCATTTTGAGGGCCTAAATGAAGGTTTTTCAGGATCAAGATCCGTGATGATATTAAAAGGAATCATTGAGCCCCCAAAATGAATCTCCTCGATGATACCTTTCCAACGGGATATCACATGACTAAAACGGAGATCGTATGCAAAAGTTATGACCCCAGGAAGTTGATGTACTAACTTACCCAAACGGGGCCCACATGACTTTTGGCGCTTCATCTCCTAGGGTTAGGTTTTTGGATGTCTAGGGTTTTTAAAATTCTTTCTTATTTTAAAAAGGCCTTTAGAGCCTCATTGTAACCTTCTTCTTGCGAATGCGCACTACCGTCACATCTCTTCTCAGAGATAAGCCACCACCATTCCAGGAAGCTTGTTTCCGCTGCATTTTACAGTTTCAACTTATTTCGTTATTGATTAGAAAACCAGTTTTACTGTATGTCTGTTATTTTGTGTTAATCACCTATTAATAATCTGTATTCATTTCATTCTACTCATAAAATCCAGATCAGTGGTATCAGAGTGGTCTGCTCCTTGTCGTCTTAAAGCATGTCCCCAACGAGGTTGGAGTACAAAGAGTTGGGTCTTGAACTTGTTTCTCTTGAGGAAAGAAGCTCTCGCATGCCCAAGAGACCTCCCATGGCAGGAGAAAATAAATATGATGGGAAAGGAGATCCTTTAAAACTGTTGATTGAGAAAGCCCTCACGCAATAGATGAATGAGATGATGGATAGTTTCGTGCAAATCCTTCGGCATCTACCAACAGGGGAAACATCTTCTTCAAACGGAGGCGCTGCCCCCTTCAAGGTACAAATAAAATTTGATATTCCTATATTTGAAGTTCATATATATGCATATGTTGTAGAAAAGTGGTTGAATCTACTAGAAGGGTATTTTTTTGTCCATAACTGTTCGAATAAAGAAAAGATTACTTTTGCGCTCCTCAAAGTCGTTCCCCATGTCAAAGATTAGTGGGAAACTTTCTGTGAGAAAAAGAAAACAGAGGAAACCTCATTATTTTCAGCCACAACCACCTGGGAATCCTTCAGGGATGTTATTAAGGAACAATACTACCCCGTCGGAAGTTATGATGACCTATATACCAAATGGACCACACTGCGGCAAGAAAGAGACCAAGCAGTGCCATATTTCACAAATATCTTCCATACCTTGTGCACCAAGTTGGGTATCAAATATTCAGAGTGACATCCAGTGCTCAAGTATCATGGTGCTCTGCATAGATACATCCAGACTGAAATGGAATTTTTGGACATCTCATCCTTGGGTGCGGCCTACCGATATGCCGTCAAAATCGAGAAGAAGATCAAACAAAAGATGTGACAATTTGGGCCTAGGAAACCCTCACAACAAAAGCCAGGAAAGGGCGGCCCCAACCCACTGAACAAAGGACAGAGCAAAGATGAACAGTATCAAGACAACCAATCCAAGCCGTAAGCAAAGGACATTAGAAAGACAAAGAAAGATACCGAGAAGTGGTGCAACTTTCATAAGAGCCCTTGGCATAACACTGTTGACTGACGCTCAAAGAATTCATTGGTGGTTGAAGTGAAAGCCTCTGAATCAGATGCAGATTATGAATTTGAGCCAGAAATAGAAAGGGGAAGACATATCATTGACGTGGAACCCAGTGCCACTGTTACTACCACCAAGCTCCAGCTTGGTGAACCAAACGAGCCAGAATATGGAGAGCGCATGTTCCATTCACAGATGTGGGTAAAAGGCACCCCGATGCACTTCATCATTGATAGCGGTAGCCAGAAGAACCTCATCTCAGAAGAGGTCTTCAAGCGGCTGGCCCTTCCAATAATGCCGCACCCACAACCGTACACCATTGGATGGCTCTGCCAAGGAAGCGATCTCTGCGTCAGCCAATAGTGATGATTGTTGTACGACATCAAGCCCTTCAAAGATGAGGTATTGTGTGATGTTTCTCCTCTCCAAGTTTGTGATGTTCTTTTGGGCCAAACTTATTTATGGAAATGTCATGCTGTATATGAGTCTAGGCCTGGTAGTGTTATTATTACTTTGAATAGGAACTTGTACAGGATACCCAAGGCAATCCCACCTAGTGCTATTTCCTTGATCTCTACTAAGCAATGTAGGAAGGTCATCTCTCAGACGGGGAAGTTTTTCCTCTTCGTGATTCTCTCTCAGAATAAGAGAAAGATCACAGCCACATCCAGGGTCTCTACAACCGACCTCTCCACACAGTAGAAGCAAGTAGATAAGGTCGTGGAAGAATACTCAGATATCTTCTCCTCACCTACAGAGGTACCTCTGCACTGCTCGGTCAAGCACCCCATTGATCTGACCCTCGACACACTGCTACCGAATGGGCCAATATATCATCACTCTTTGTTAGAGAATGAGGAGATCAAGCGACATATCCAAGAACTGCTCCACAAGGGGCACATCCTCCCCATCTCATCACCTTGCAGGAGCCTAATCATGCTGGTATAGAAGAAAGATGGAACCTGGTGACTCTGTATTGATTACCGAGCTCTGAATAAAATCACAGTCAGAAACTGGTACTTGATTCCATGAATCGATGACCTCCTTGATCAACTCACAAGGGCCAAATACTTCAGTAAGATTGATCTGAAGTCTGGCTACCACTAGGTCCCGATAGAATAGACAGATGTATGGAAGACCACCTTCAAGTCAAAGGAAGGCCTTTTTGAATGGTTGGTCATGCCCTTTGGTTTGACAAATGCTCCAACCACTTTCATGAGGATGATGGATGATATCCTGTGACCATTCACCAATACTTTTGTAGTGGTGTATCTGAATGAAATTCTAATTTACAGAAAGACTTGGGCCGAACACTTGTAGCATATTCAGTAGGTTCCGCACACCCTACAACAGCACAAGCTATACGTCAACTTGGAAAAATGATCCTTCGGCATGGACAGGGTCCATTACCTGAGCTACATAATTGATCAAAATGGCGTACATGTGGATCTAGCCAAGATCCAAGTCATCCGTGATTGGCCAGCCCCAACAACACTCACTGAGCTTCGGAGCTTCTTGGGCCTTGCCAATTTCTACCACAGGTTCGTGTTGGGTTTCTCCCATATTGCATGGGCCCTCAACCAAATAAACAGATGTGGTGGTAAGGAGAAATTTGCATGGGGCTGGTCCCAACAACAAGTGTTCGATGATTTGAGGCAGCGCTTGTACTCAACCCCAGTACTTTCACTACCAGACCTACAACATCCTTTTGAGATCGAGACAAATGCTTCAGACTATGTTGTGGGCACCGTTCTCACTCAGCATGGCCACCTCGTGGCCTATCATAGTGAGGCACTGTCAGATACTGTCTATAAGTACCCTACTTATGACAAAGAAATGTACTCCATTGTGTAACCATGCCGCCAGTGGAGACATTACATTCTTCGGAAGGAGACAGTCATCCACACTGATCATAAGCCACTGCAGTTCATGCAGACACAAGGAAAATTGCAGAATGATAGTCATCAAAATTGGTCCACATACTTGCATCAATTCCACCTCAACATCAAGTATAAAATAGGAAGCACCAATCATGTCGCTGATTTCCTTAGTAGACCGCTAGTCACGACACTCACCATGGTGCTAGACTCTTGCGGCCATGAGACATCTGGATGGCCCCAACTCTATGAGACATACCCTAACTTTGCCACAACCTACCAAATGTTGGGTGCAAATGCAGTTGTCGATAATTTCCATCTTCAGGATGGGTTGTTGTGTCATCTAGGACATATCTGTGTTCCACCAAGTGAGTGAGCGAAGCTGATCTGGGAAGCCCACAACAGTCGGGTGGCAGGACACTTCTGCGTTGAAAAGATAGTGGCGATGCTACAAAAATATTTCTACTGGCCAAAACTTCGACAAGAGGTCAACAGGTATATCAGGTCCTGCACTGCCTGCGCTATTTCCAGATAAACCACTAAGAAACAAGGCATGTACACCCCTCTTCCTACTCCTGATAGGCCATGGGAATCCATCTCAATGGATGACATGTCGGGCCTCCCATCCACCAAGGAGAGAAATGAATGTGTTTTTGTGGTTGTTGATCTCTTTTCTAAGATGGCGATTTTGGTTGCCTGCAAGAAGAGCATCACAGCAGAGGTCACTGCCAAGATCTTCTTTGAATGAGTCTGCGTACATTTTGGAATCCCACAAACCATTATCTCAAATTGGGACAGTCAATTTCTCATCACATTCTGGTCGAGCCTCTGGTCACTACTGGACACCAAGCTCACCAAATCCACGACCTTCCACCCCCAGACAGATGGCCAAATCAAGGTTGTAAATTGAATGATTGTGCATATCCTTCACATGTATAATTCAAAGCACCCTCGCACATGGGATGAGAGCCTTCCCTATGTCTAGCATAGCTACAACCGAGCCCTG
>JZKD02S1956935.1:11131-32441 GCA_000966675.3 Picea glauca
AAATCACGCCTTAAGAAATTGAATCCCTCTAGGTGCTTGATAGATCTCGTAACCTTGCACCTCTTCCATATAAAATTAAACACTTAATCAAATAAATATAATTTAATCCACTATGAAAAAATATAATAAACAATAATGCAATGAGAAAACTTAAATTGTTTCACTATCACCATTTAATACAATGTTATTTACTAATGTTTCAACATTATTAAAATTTAATGTAGATTTTTTTTATTATGGTTGGGTATTTTGAAGTCATGTTTGGTGGACTCCTTTTTCACTTATAATTTTTTTCCCCTCTTTCCCCTCGAAAAAAATCTTTTATATTCATAATATTTGAATATACATATTATAGTCCATAACATAAACCTTCAACACACTATCCTTCCTATTGTTGCTAATAAAAAAGTACCACCCAACCCCCCCCCAAAAATGGTGAGGGACCAGTGGCACTACTCCCAAACTAGTGTTTCCTATACTCTTGTACAAAAAAAATATTCTTTCCTCATTATTATTGGCATTCCCATTTACATGATACTCACATAATAATGTTTACAAGATGAATTTGATAGCCTCTATCTGTTCACCTTCTATGAATTTCTAGTAGCCAAAGTCTGCCATAGACAGAGATAGAGCTTATTTGGATAAATATTCTAAATTGGCCTTATTCCACAGTGCCTTTGGCTTCAACTTTTCCTCAATAGTATTCACTACTTGAATTGCATCGGAACAATCAATGAAAATGAGTGACAAAATCAACACTAGTTTTACACAATGAACATCGATTGTGGTTGTTCCATCCCCGTTTCGATCTAATTTCCCAAGCTAGAAATTTGTTATTTAAATCCAACGAGAGATTTGTTTTTCATTTTAACGGGGCATTGAGCATCCATAAAATTCCCCACCACCATTTCTTGGGGCTCACATGCATAGATTTGTTGCAGGTTTTGTATCCCAACTTGGTTGTAAAGTGGCATGTAGAGGGAGTTTTGGACCAACATAGATAATTAAGAGATTCTTCATCTAAATAATTCAATTTATTAAGAAGGAGCTTGATGCAATGATTCCATTCCTCTGCAATTTCACCTTCCAAGCCTAGGCAATCCATAGATTTCTATCCTAATCAACCTTCAGGTTTAGTCTCCAAAGACTTTGCATCATTCAGGGAGAAACCATTTTTTGCACATAGATATTAAATGAGAGCATCCGAACAATGATAATCGTTTCCTTCCCCAGCCTTGCCTAGGACAAATCAACCTACCATTACCAATATTCTAGATAGTCCATTCACCAACTAACAAAAACTCCAAAACCAATGCCTTCCATACAATAGAACCCTTATCACATTTTCTAGGAATTCTAAACCATTCTTCAATTCACATGATGGGAAGGTATATAGAACAGAAAAAACACACCCATAAGAAATCACTATGTGTGAGTATCCATCGACTACAACCCACCAGGACTTGAGAGAAGGTATAGCTATTATATAATATTCACTCATTTAAAACCTAAGGAGGAGCTATTGTCGACCATTTCGTTAGATGAATGCTACCAATAACCTACGATTCTTTCTAGTACATATTTGACTAATACCAACCCGCCTCCTCTAGAGAGAATATGATTGGCCCAAAGAGTGACTCTTAATTTGATCTTTTTGACAAGCCAACTCCAATCCAAAATTATGTAATTGTTAGGTTTCACAAGAAAACATAATTATTTGAATCCTTCAGTCAAATTGCACCTAGGGGATCGTGTTAGATCATTGATCTATCTGGATTCCTAGGTTAGGCATTGATGAAGGACGAGACAAGATTTATCAAAATTCATTGTCATTCGAGTAGAGAAGAAGAAAATATCCATGGCTCCTTTTAGACTTATAATATCACTAAGGGCCCTATAAGAATAATAAAAAATATCGTCTATGAATAGGAGATAATATATCGATTCCCTCTCTGACACCTTAGCTCCCCTTATTAGGCCGAAGTCCTTGGATTATTTTAGCATCTTACTCAAGGCTTCTTCTACTATGAGAATCAAGAAAGGAAATAGGGGGAATTCATTTCTAATACCTATCGGAGCCTTAAAAAACCTTGAAGGGGACACATTGATTAAAATTGCAAAATAAACAGACTGAATATACTCCAATACCTAATTTAACGCTTCCAAATCCATCCCCATTTCTATCAAAATGAGTCTAAGGAAGGTCCAACTGACCTAATCATAGGATTTGGAAAGGTATAGATTTAGTATAGAAACCTTTTCTTTCCTTTTTTTAATGGAGTGGAATACCTCTTGTGTAACTCACACAACGTCGTGAATTTTCCTATTTTGAAGGAATCCAAACAGTTCTTCTGGTATTATTTCATTGAGAATAGGATTTATCCTTGTTAATGAAATTTTGGCTATCATCTTGTAAATGATGTTACATCAAGGAATTGGTTTGAAATCACCGAAAGAGACCCTATCCTTCTTTTTGGGAATGAGACACAAGAATATGGAATTAAAGGACTCCAATATCTTTCCACTTCTTTGGGACTCTTCAATGACCATAAGAAGATGTTTTTTCACATGGTCCTAAAACCATTGTAATAATTCCACCCAAAACCCATCCGGGACGGGACATTTTCCTTGTTTCATGTAGAGGAGGACCCCTAAGACTTCAGACTTCGTCACTTATTCCAAAAGAGTTATGTTCATATCCTCTGAGAAGACAGGATGGAATTTGGATGCTAGTTGCAAGATCTCCTAAATGGAGCACCCTTCTGAAGCTTTGAATAGAGACTGAAATAATTAGGCCCCAACTTCACCTTTTTCTTCGAAATGTCTTACTAAGGATTCCTATTGATTTTCAACTTCCAAAATGGTGTTAAGGATCCTCTGGTAGTTTGTGTATTGATGGAAGCACTTGGTGTTATTATCACCAGCTTTCAACCACAGAGCTCTACTCCTTAGACTCCATGTTTGTTCTTCTTTTTCTAGAAGAGAGTGCCCGATTTCTTTTAAGTCCTTGATCAATGCTACTTGAGTGATACTTAGGTATCCTCAATCCATATTCTCGTAAAGTTATGTGATTTTTCCTCATGTTTCCTTTAACTATCCTCAGTTACAGGCGTTGAATATTTTGATCGAATTTTTTAATGGATTCCTTGACCATGGATAAATTATCCATGAATCGGTGCATCAAAGAATGAGGGACCAAGGGATATAATGGCTTCCAAGTATTCTTCACCATTGACACAAAGTCCACTTCTTCCACCCACACCTAGTTGAATTTGAACAGACCTAGGGTAGAATCCAATCGTGGTTTCATCTTGAGAACTATCGGCCTATGATCAGAAATCCCCCCCATCACATAACGAGGAGTTTACAAGAAGCCCATATGTCAGAAAGTCCTCGGGAGCTAGGAATCTATAAAATCTTTTGGATATGAAATCGTTGCCCTTTAAAAAGTTGCACCTGGTGGGGACCAATTTAATTGGTTCAATGTTTTCTAAGAAAGAAATAAAGAACCTCCTTTGTGCATCCAACCTAGGACAATCACCCGAAACATCCGTTTGGGAAAGGCTAAAATTAAAATGTACCCCAACTAATGTGATAGGATACTTATAATTATTGTTTATATGATGTTTATAATAATTACAAGTTTGTATGATTGTGATTAGGGTTCATGGTAAAGTTCTCCTCCTATTGATTTCACCCTTTCGATTAGAGTTTAGGACAAAAAAACGTTCTCTCATGGTCAATATATGAGTCTTTTGAAAATCTCAATAACCTTCAACGCAATTAATATTCTTTCAAAACTAATATTCAACTCAATTAATATGCTTTCAACACTACCTTTTATTATTATTATTATGTATTCCTTCTCTATTGTCATCTATTGAGTGGGCCTAATGGTTAAGAATATGTGTTTCCTCTTAATAGGTCACAGGTTCAAATCCAGAGGGGGGTAGGGTATGTATACCTCGTAGACTTTACCATGAGGTCGGGTACCTTCCATAAACATGGATTTATTAATAATAAAAGAGATAAGTATATAATAAATAGACTCTTAATTGAAACATCAATTTATTAATAATACAAAATATATATCTGTAATAAATAGAATCATAATTGAAACATCCATTTATTATTAATTGAAAGATAAGTTTGACGTCGGGGATGTCATATAGCTATCATTAACACTCATTTGTATACTACTCTAATTACCCGGTTACGCATAGTGAGAAGCCACCAGCGACCTAACGAATGTAACAGTGAGAAGCCACCAGTGACCTAAGGATTTTTTTTTCTTATAGAATGAGCGTAGACAACTGTATCCTAGTGCTCGAATTAAATTTTTTCTACTTTATTGCCTCAGTCAGTACCCAAAATTTTCAATAATATAATGTTGAGCCACTTCCTGGTCCATAACCCCCAGTTGCATTCCGAGTTAAAACAGATGGATATGGTACACTAGGCAGGTAGTCACTTGAGTAAATTCCACCAGCTCTGCTACACTTGTCAGATGGATAACCTAGTTGTGGATCTTGGCCTAGCCTTGACACTCCTCCTCCATAACGTGAATCTGCACCATAACCTAGTTGTGGATCTTGGCCTAGCCTCGACACTCCTCCATAATGTGAATCAGCAGCCCTTGCATCGTAATAATTCAAACGACTCCTGGAATGCCTACCTGGGTATGGAAGATCATCATCCACAGCTGAATATGGGCGCTTGGACCCCGATACTCCTGCGTCATTATAGGCTGACATACCTTTCATGCCATGACTGTAGCCATCCTCAGGGTATGGAGGCCTGCGTGTTGGCATGCTCTTAGAATTTCCCGCCTCGTGATATCCATAATCATCCCGGTATGATAATCGTCTAGTAATTGTTCCAACAGATTTGGCTGAAGGTCAAGCTCGCCTCCCTTCATGAACTCCAAATCGACTATCATGTGCTCCTGTCCTCCTGGGCTCAATGTCACCAACACCACGAACCCATGGCACCCTACTCCCACGAAGACCACCATATCACTAGCTTTCAACCACAGAGCTCTACTCCTTAGACTCCATGTTTGTTCTTCTTTTTCTAGAAGAGAGTGCCCGATTTCTTCTATGTCCTTGATCAATGTTACTTGAGTGATACTTAGGGATCCTCAATCCATATTCTCGTAAAGTTATGTGACTTTTCCTCATGTTTCCTTAAATAACTATCTTCATTTACAGGTGTTGAATATTTTGAGCCAATCTTTTAATGGATTCCTTGACCATGGATAAATTATCCATGAATCGGTGCATCAGAGAATGAGCCCCCAAGGGATATAATGGCTTCCAAGTATTTTTCACCATTGACACAAAGTCCACTTCTTCCAACCACACCTGGTTGAATTTGAACAGACCTAGGGTAGAATCCAATCGTGGTTTCATTTTGAGAACTATCGGCCAATGATCAGAAATCCCCCCCATCACATAACGAGGAGTTTACAAGAAGCCCATATGTCAAAAAGTCCTCGGGAGCTAAGAATCTATAAAATCTTTTGGATATGAAATCGTTGCCCTCAAAAGTTGCACCTGGTGGGGACCAATTTAATTTGTTCAATGTTTTCTAAGAAAGAAATAAAGAACCTCCTTTGTGCATCCAACCTAGGACAATCACCCGAAACGAAACATCTGTTTGGGAAAGGCTAAAATTAAAATGTACCCCAATTAATGTGAGAGGATACTTATAATTATTGTCTATATGATGTTTATAATAATTACAAGTTGGTATGATCGTGATTAGGGTTCATGGTAAAGTTCTCCTCCTATTGATTTCACCCTTTCGATTAGAGTTTAGGACAAAACAACATTCTCTCATGGTCAATATATGAGTCTTTTGAAAATCTCAATAACCTTCAACGCAATTAATAWTCTTTCAAAACTAAGATTCAACTCAATTAATATGCTTTCAAAACTACCTTTTATTATTATTATTATGTATTCCTTCTCTATTGTCATCTATTCAAAATGAAATATTCCACACTATGTTATAAAATTTCAAGTAATCTCAATTTCAATTATAAATAAATTATAAATTAATATTTCATAAATCTATTTATTTTATAATTACGCCGAAAGACGTATTTCTATTGACAATGGGCACATTTAATAGGTTTTTAGTGCTTAATCAGTTTTGTATGGACAAGATTAAATATTGATGGAATATTCTTAGTTGTCCCAATAAATCAATGGTTGTGATTTCAACCACTAACTTCCTCGCTATTATAAAGACATCAGTTTACATGTTTATTTTTTAACTTTTACTTGATTATATTTAAAATTTACTATGGTGGCTAACTGATTGCCACGTCTAAGTAATTAACAAAGATTAAGCAGATTTAGGTTTTTTTACGTCTTATAAATTTCTTACTGAGGTAAGTGGAAGTGCTTCACCTTATTTTACCCTAAGAGCTTGGTGGCACGTTACACTCTTAACCCAACATTTACT
Organism: Picea glauca; assembly: GCA_000966675.3. Classification (NCBI taxonomy): domain Eukaryota; kingdom Viridiplantae; phylum Streptophyta; class Pinopsida; order Pinales; family Pinaceae; genus Picea; species Picea glauca. The sequence continues at coordinate 17,606 of JZKD02S1956935.1, forward strand.
GGGTGTGTGGCTGCTGCACGGGGGACTGCAGATTAACTTGCCAACCCTTTAAAGTTTCTCATAATAACATAGAGTAAAGCATATGTAAAACGCAAAACTCAGTCAAGGCTGTGAGAGGAAACCCTTGAACGAAAAAAGTTTTAAAAAATGGACGCCCGCGCATGCGTGGTCTCCTGGATATTTCCATGGCCAACTTGTCAATTGTAATACGGTAAAGGCATACCACCTAAAGGCTTACCAGTGGAGAAACCAGTCGGGACACTTCTATACTAAACAATCTGGCTACTGAGTAATTCGAACAACGAGACTACTTTGCCGACCTCTTTGAGTGCATAAACTTGTAATTTATTTTTCCGGCTTTGCTCATTTTATATTTGTTTGACTATTCAATTTATATGTCTTTGCCACTGTTTAGTGTTGCCACTTATCTCTTGAATTCATTATTTAAATGTCTGTGTTTTTGTTGATCGCAGAAAACAAATTTTTAAAACGATTTTTAAGGTCGCTACCAAGCTACAAACCAAATTGTTGTATAAGTTATTTGACTGTTATAAGTTATTGTGGCCTTACCATTTATTCCGACTTCTTGATACCTTTTTCGGTTTTTTTATTGGCTTACTATGCTTGCTATTGATGGCCTTTGATGGTTGTTTTTCCCTGACATGCCATGCACTAGTAAATTAAATATACCTTTCGGCATTCATCAGCCACAATTATGTAATTGTGGCTGTGCTAGCACAACCACAATTATGTGGTTGATAAATGCCGAAAGGTCTAATTTATCTATAAACTCTAGCATAAACTCTAATTAAAATTTGTAAACTTTAATTAGAATTTGTAAATGAAATATTTTATGGATCTTCATTGTGATTATACTAATATAACTCTAACCCTATTCCTCTTATCACATTAACTGAATAAAAATACTTTAAATGCTGGTGGTGAAATCTTTTGTTGTGCCCATCTCCAATTCGGCGTAACTATGTCAATTAACATGGAAATTTATATACAGTACATATATTATTCCTAACTAGTTTTGAGTAGTAATACTTAAACTATTCCAGATGACAACAAATAATAATCCATTAACTATCTATTTGCTTGATTAATATCATATCCGAGATGTCGAAATGGACACATAACTTACACTTCTCCATATATTGGAATGCTGGATTATCACCATTATTACCCGCTTATGTGATGGCACTCGCATAGGGTCTCGTTTTCAACTTCCTTCCTGTGGAAGCTGCGATGGCAATTGCAAGATGCACACTTCATGGCTGCAGCCAATCTCTTATCTACGCTAGCCATAAATTCTACACAACCATCCACCGCGTAGCCCCCAATTCTGCACAACCATCCACCGCATAGCCCCCATTAATTGTCCAACGCATGGAGCTCCGTTATTAACCCAGTAATGGAAACTTATAACGATGAACACTGGGGTTGTTCTGAACAATATACAATTACAAGGAACATATTGGCATGATGAAATGTGCAGACAACTGGAATTTGATGATCAAATATGAAATTCGTGGATAATTGGAAAATGAAACGTGCTCACAGTCTGAAAATGAAAGTTAGAAATTAAACGCTCAGAAAATGAAAAGCATTTACAGTTAAGCAAATCCAAACGTGGTAATCTCAAAGGTTAATCATTTAAATGTGGCAATCATTTAGTGATACAGTAATTTCTTAATATGATTAGGTAAATGTTAAAAAGTAAACAAGTTAACTGATGCATTCAAAAATACAAGGAAGTTATGAAGAGTAAATCACATACATTGATTTGGGAGGACGACTAAGAATATGCCAACATCTTCAATTGTTAGCCATCTTCAATTTTAGATTAAAAGGTGATTAATTGTGCCCATTGTCAATAGGTATATACCTTTCGGCGTAATTAGAAATTTAATTTCATGGCAACCATAATTGAATATAATCCAATTTAATTATATTACAGTTAAATGATAATTCAACTTAATTCGTGTTTAAAATTTAAATTTAGATCGCCACTTAGGCATTCATGCAAGATCTTTATAATATCTATTATTCACCACTTAGATCTAGACGAGGCCGTTGTAATAATTAGATTTATTTCTCCACTTAGATATGTGGTTGTGATATCTTTGTAATAGTTATATTTTATTTTCCACTAATCTATGTTGAGTATAGATTTTGTGCGCACCAATTTCTATGTATCGTATGTCAATTTGGAGTTGGCTTCTTGCTCTTATAATTTTTATGATGGTTGGATATTAGGGTTTTTTTGCAATTAAAGGTAATGCATGTGGCTACCCTACGTCGATGATTAACTTGATTGATGTTAGAGTGATTTCATTTATAAATTTCGTATAATATATGATAGTTAAGGAATTGAACTTCTTGCACAATGGATTTTATGTCATGAAGATGGTTTAAAATTTGTTATGTTTACACCTTAGTTTACAAATGTGTTGGTTGCATTGTGGTCATATGATTCCTTATGATTGGATCATTGCGCGCATTGATCGATAAGTAATTATGTAAACCTATCATTTGGTCTTGTTCTTACCTTGATATGGATGTTGATTATTGTAATTTGATAATTAATTTAATTGCACGCCTAAGGGTTAAGTAGATAATTGTTGCACCCAAAAATAATTAAGAAAATAATTGCACCTTGACTTACGTCGTTACTAGAAGGATTTAGGACTTATGTTCTCTTGCACCTGAAATTTTAGATTACTTGTGTTGGTTTATTAGAATGCTATAACTCCTTGACGATTGATGATAATGTGTCGGTATTGTGTCATAAATTATTATTAATGCATTATATTGTTTCATTAGTATATGTGAATGATGTGTCAATGATATCACTTTCCTTTATGATGTTTCAATTTCCTAAATTAGCAATAGAAAAAAATTTACCTGTTGTTTGTCGCTTTTGTTTTCGTAACGACGGGGATCGTTACATATGGTATCAGATCTGGTTCAACCCGTGACTTGGGGTCATTGCATTTTCTACTGAATATACACTTGATTATAGAATGTCACTAATTAAATTGATTTGTATTCTGGGAGGTAATCGTTGTTAGAGGACGTCGTTGAGGCAGATGATGGGGTGCTAGGGGAGGAGGTGTGACACCTCCAGCAGCATCCACACTCGAGGGGTCTAGCCCTCAAGGAGAAGAACAAGTTGTCAGACATGAACACATAGTCGTGGGAGATGCGGTTGGGTTGATGAGTTCCTTTAAGAGGATTTCAAAGGCCCTGATCACTCGTTTGTATAAAGATGAGGCTAGGGTGCCAACACCTTCTGAGGGTCCACCATGTGCCCCAGCCGATACTGGTATCGTTTACCAAGAACTCAAGAAGGTTAATTTTCCCGAGTTCTTTGGTTCCACGGATGATGAGTTGTCGAGGCATGATTGGAGAATATGGTGATGTGCTTTTCACTTTGTAACTATGCCTCCAACATGAAGGTTCACATGACGATTTTCCAGCTGAAGGGGAGAACTCTTATATGGTGGAAGACACTCCTATCACAACTGAACATGGTCATTGAAGACGTGTCATGGGATCTATTCAAGGAGCAATTTCGAGAGAGGTACTTATTAGAGGAATTCATTGAGATTCAACTCAATGAGTTCAACGCCTTACGACAGGGTGGTCGTACAGTGCCCAAGTATGAGGCCCATTTCATGGAGTTGATTTTCTATGCTCCACACTTGAATATCAAGAAGCTTAAGGTCAACAAGTTCATGTTCATCCTTAATCTCAACATTCATGCAAAAGTGAGGATTCCGATGCCTTAAGTGTTGCACGATGTTGTCCAGAAGGCCCTCATAGCTGAGGAGGATCTTATCATCGGGGGTTAGAGAAGGACTTTGGTGAGACAGATAGGACCAATGACATCTGATGCGTAGAAGCATCAGACACTAGTTAGAAATCTGCCATGGTGTCGAAGCACTACGAGAGGGTCCACTTTTAATACACCACAACACTAGCAGGATCATCGATCAAAGAAGCAACAGTTTAGGCCCGTTCAACAGAACAAACCATGGTTTTAGGCTGATGGGTTGTCAACTTCTACATCGAGGACCAGGAGTATTGGATCGAAGACCAGGTGTTGGACATGTGGAGAGACACATTACTAGCGTATTGTCAAGTTGAGAGGGTCAGAGGAGCCAGATCTGCCAGACACACTACCATAGGATATTTGGGAAAGGCCCATCAAATTTATGCAATGATGAATAATCACAAAGATGAGCACCAGTGTACTATGCTCAAGACGTCAGGTACCATCGATGACTAGGCCCTGAGTATTTTGATAGATCTAGGTGCTACAGAGAGATTTATTTCTTGTGAAGTGCTAAAAAAAACTAAGGTAAAGGAAGTTGAACATGAAGAGTTTAGCTTCATAGAAATGGCTTCAGGAGCCAAATAGAAGGTTGGAGGAAAGGTTACGGTTTGTAGCCTTAACCTGGGATATTTTATCACAAAGGCCAACCTGTATGTCACTATCTTAGGAACTTATGACATCATGATTGGTATGGACCAGTTGGAATTGCATGAGCTGGTATTGAACTATAATATGAAATGATTGAGCTTGGTTGATGATGAGGGACAAAGACGTGTGATTGTGGGAAGGAACCAGGGAGTTTCCTTGAGGTTCATATCTTCCCTATAGCTTTGGAAGAGCATGCCCAAGGGATCCAAGCTATGTACGATCCTTACATTGAACGAAAAGGGCAAGGTAGAAGAACTAGAAAACCTTCCGATAGTATGAAAATTTGCGGACGTATTCCCAGAGTAGTTACCAGGGTTGTCACTTGAGAGGGAATTGGAATTTACCATCACCCTAAAACCTGGGACTGAACCGATAGGAAGAATGAATTATCATATGTTGACCCCTAAGTTATAGGAGTTGAGAATGAAATTAATGGATTTGTTGGATCTAGGACTTATACATTCGAGTGTGTCACCATGGGGAGGGCCTGTTATTTTCATATCGAAGAAGGATGGGTCGTGGAGACTCATCATTGACTACAGTTGATTGAACAAGGAAACGATCAAGAACTAGTATTCATTGCAAAGGATAGATGATCTATTTGATCAGATGAAGTGCATGATGGTGTTTTTGAAGATCAACTTGAGATCAGGTTATCACCAGTTACAGATCAAGGAAGAACACATTCCTAATACTGCATTTAAGACAAGGTTTGGACATTACGAGTTTATTGTTTTACCATTTGGACTAACAAACACCCTAGGGGTATTCATGAGCTTGATGGATGAGGTGTTCCATGAATACTTGGACAAGTTTGTTCAAGCATTCATTGAAGATATTTTTATATATTCTCGGATGATGGAAGAACATGACAAACACTTTTTCTTGGTACTACAATGTCTATGAGAGAAAACAATTGTTTGGGAAACTGTTGAAATTCGTTTTTTATCAATTGAAGATTCATTACTTTGGTCATGTCATCTCTGACAAAGATATCATTGTGGATCGAACGAAGGTAGAATCTATCATGGAATGGACTACGTTGACAAACGTCCCATAAGTGCATAGCTTCATGAGTTTAGCAGGATATTATCGACCATTCATAGAGGGTTTTTCAAAGATAGAAAATCCGATTACGGAATTGCAGAAGAAAAACAGGAAGTTTGTATGGACCAAGAAATGCGCGAAATCATTTCAAAGCCTCAAGGAGCTCTTAACAACAACACTGATACTAAGGGTCCCTGATATGGATGAGGACTTCTTGGTATGAACTAACGCATCCAAGGAACGCTTAGGCGGAGTCTTGATGCAAGATGATTGAGTGATCACTTACATATTCAGAAAGCTAAGAAGGCATGCTGAGAACTATCCCTGTGAGAAACCTAACATAGCTAGAATTTTCATCAGTGAGATTGTGAGGCTGCATTATGTGCCTAAGAGGATCATATCCGATTGAGGGTCAGTGTTTACAGGACGATTTTGAACTAGTTTCCAAGAGGCCTTGGGAACCCAACTTAAATTTAGTACTGCATATCACTTGGAGACAAATGGGTAGACCGAACAAACGAACCAAATATTGGAGGACATGTTGCATATGTACATTATGGAACAACTAAAGCACTAGGAAGAGTTATTTCCACTAGTATAATTTTCATACAACAAAAGTTATCAAAGCACCATTAAGATGGTGCCATTCGATTTTCTTTACAGGCTACCATGTCTGACGTCTTTGAGTTGTGATCAGCCAGAGGATAGGGTCAAGGTAGGACCATAAGCGATCGAAGAAATGGAATATCAAATGAAAACAATAAGACAAAGGATCAAGGAAGCACAGGATCGACAGAAGAGTAATGTCGATGTGCATCGTGTCGACCGTAGTTATGAAATTGGTGATCCTGTCTTCTTGTGGGTGAAACCACCCAAGAGTTTGATCATTTTTTAAAAGGGTGCTAAAATCTCTCTTGGGTTTGTGGGACCTTCATAGGTTGTGAAAAGGAAGGGGCCCATTGCCTATCGATTAGCCTTGCTTGATTCTTTGAGGTGTATGCACGATGTTTTTCACGTATCTGTTTTGAGACATTATGTTAGTAATCCTACACATGTGATTGACATGAGTTCTTTGCAGGTATCAGACGAGGATGCACTCATGGCAGAGCCAATCCGAATTATGGATAGTCACATTCAACAACTATGATGTAGAACATTCGATCAAGTCAAGGTCTAGTGGGATAAATATAGTTTGCACTCGACTACCTGGGAGGACACATATGATGTGCATCAACAATTTCCATTTGTGTTTGATAACTAGACATTTAGATATTGTGAGATAATTTATTTTTTCACTTATATATTATGAAACTTCGAGACGAAGTTTAAAACAAGAGGGGGTGTATGTAACATCCCACTATTACACACACCTGATTAGACTTATTATTCGAGGACACTTGTGTGCAAGTGATCTGGTTCATTATATGATTGATTTTTTCGATTATGGATTATGATGATGTTGTGGATCTGACGACATCTTATTTTATTATATTTGTATCCACAGGTGCTATTGAATTGTTTTTCCTAAGTGTACAGGACTCTGGACCGATTGAGGGTGTCGATGGCATCGATGGACCTTATTGGACTATGGATTGAGTCAGGGAGTGGACTGTTATGGTTTGAGTTCTTTTTATATTTCATATGTGACACATAAATTGTATATTATGATGTTGACTTTGGATTGCTAACATGTTTCGTTGATGGATGTAGGCAAATGATATCTTTCTAACCAAACTCACATTTGGAGTAAAGGGGTCACGCACGAAAACCAGAGATATTGAGGGAGAGGTGTGGAAACAACGCTACCACAAACTACTAGCACTCCCATCATGGCTTGAACTATAGGTTAACGACTACCTAGTTTGAGAGATCCACAATTCCATGAGGGAAGATTGTGACAGTCGCTCACGATGATTCTAAGGGGCACACAATAAGCTAGAGTTCTTATTTATTAGAGTCCCTTACTCTCCCACAACGTCACCTGACAGAGTATTGACTCTAAGGGTTTGACGTCTACTAAAATCAGTTAAAAGGCATGTGTCACCCTTGGAGAACGTAGTGCATCTTGAAGGGCACGTTGCATAAATGAAACATGAATGCAGGCGAGGGGCACCCTTGGAGCACGTAGTGCGTCTTGAATGACACGTCATGGTTTTAACACTGGTGAGTCAATGAACCTAGGTACCTAGAAATAAATATCTCATTTTAACCTAGTCATCTTTAAGATAATTGTTGCATGAGTAAAGTTTAAAAATTATAAAATTTCCCTTAAAAACAATTGTGTTGAGCCTAGATGAATTTAAATCCTAGGTCTAGGTAGGTCATGAGAACTAAAATTTAATTAAGCAAGTAATAATGGATGGGATGAAAAAAAATCAAACACAAAAATTAAATTTAAAAATTAATGGAGGATTAAATTATTTAAAAGATTAATTGTTGCCTTTGTGAAAAACTTGTTAATTTAGAATTTAGACCAAAAAGGGGAAACTTAAATACAAAAGAATGTGGAACATAAAAGAGAATCTAGTCTAGAGAACTTTCCAAATTTGAACTCAACTAAGATTTAAGAAAGGTGTTAGTCATTAAGGGAATGTGAGGGAATAAAGGGACATAGAGGAGCGTCTTTAGGAACTCTTTTAGGTGGGTGAGGTAAATTGTAAAATGAAATTAACTAATTAAATGAATTTATGGTGAAACTAAGAGATCATGTGACAAGAGTAGGAGGGGGAATTTTCCTAATAATTAATTTAATAAAAATGATTTAGTGTGGTTTTGACAACAAGTCACTAAGAAAACTCTATAAAATAAATGGTGGAGGAGGGGAATGGATCACGTCTAATATGTGTAAGGTTATGTTGTAGGATTTTACTCTTGACTGAATTTTCTTGTGGGAATTGGGATACCCAACTCGAATAGAGAGTGGTATCTCAACTTTTTGAGGTGAGTTGGTAGCTAGCTTTCTCTGGTTTGTGTGTGTGGCCCCTTTGCGGCTCAAGGGGCTCAAGGGGAAGAAGAGTACCCCTAGGGTTGGCTCGGAGGTACTGGTGAGGTATCAGTGGTTAGAAAGCAGGAGCTGGATGGAGCACAAGAATGGGACAATGAATTCAGATTCATTATCATTGCTTACAATATTTTATTTTCTAGTTATTCTTGCAATACAGTTAAGCTTTGGTCAAATGGAGTTTATCTTGATCAGTGGTTCAATACATTTTCTATGTGTTTATTCTTGTTCATGATGTAAGAAATGGAGTATTGTGCTTACCTTGATATGGATGTTGATTATTGTAATTTGATAAATAATTTAATTATGTGCATGAGGGTTAAGTAGATAATTGTTGCGCCCAAAAATAATTAAGCAAATTAATGCACCTTGACGTATGTCATTACTAGAAGGATTTAGTACTTACATTCTCTTGCGCCTAAATTTTTGTATTACTTGTGTTGGTTTATTAGAATGCTATAACACCTTGATGGTCGATGATGATGTGTCGGTACTGTGTAGTAAATTATTATTAATGCATCATATTGTTTCATTACTATATGTGAATGATGTGTCAATGATACTGCTTTCCTTTATGATGTTTCAATTCCCTAAAGTAGCAATAAAAATATAAAAAATTGCCTCTTGTTTTGTCTCTTTTGTTGTCATAATGATGAGGGTCATTACATATGGTATTAGAGTGGGTTTGACCTGCAACTTGGGTTCATTACATCTTCCACTGAATAGACACTTGATTATAAAATGTTGCTAATTAAATTGATTTGTATTCGTACAGGTAATCATGGTTAGAGGACATCATGGAGGAAGATGACAGGGTGCTAGGGGAGGAGGCTTGACGCCTCCAGTAAAATCCACTCCCAAGGGATCTAACCCTCAAGGGGAAGAATAAGTTGTCAGACAAGAAAAAATAGATGTGGGAGACATGGTTTGGTTCATGACGTCCTTTCAAATGATGTTAGAGAACCTGATCAGTCATTTGGATAGAGATGAAGCTAGGGTGCCAACACCTCTTAAGGGTCCACCACATGTCCCATCCGGTACTGGTAGCATTCACCAAGAACTTGAGAAGGTCAAGTTTCTCGAGTTATTTAGTGCCACGGAAGGCGTAGCCACTGAGGAATGGTTGGATAATATGGTGATGTGATTTTCACTTTGTGAGTATACTTCCAACATGAAGGTCTGCATGGCGGTCTTCCAACTGAAGGGGAGCACTCTTTTATGGTGGAAGACTCTCCTGCCACAACTGAACATGGTTGTCGAAGACATGTCATGGGAACTATTTGAGGAGAGGTTTTGGGAGAGGTACTTGTCAAAGTAATTTATTGAGTGTCATCTCAATGAGTTCAATGCCTTACGACAGGACAGTTGTACGATGCCCGAGTGCGAGGCTCGTTGCATGGAGCTGCTTCGATATGCTCCGCACCTAAATACCAAGAAGCTTAACATAAGTAAAATCCAAAAACCCTAACCCCGAAAGATGAAAAGGCCTTTTTAACATAAGTAAAATCCAAAACCGTAACCCCGGAAGATGAAAAGCCAAAAGGTTTGCGAACCTCGATGGGGGTAGTTGGTACGTCAACTTCTCGGCTGTGTAAATTTTGCAAACGATCTTTGTTTGGGGTGCTCGGTACCTAGTTATAGAGATATATCCGAGGACTACAACTTTTATGCGAGAAACATCAAAGGAACATTCATGTGTTTCCCCATTTTCTCAAAAGAACATCGTTTAGGGCCTCAAAACGTCTCCGGAAGTTTAGGACCTGAAAAAATGCTAAAAGTAGTAAATTACCAAAATTGCCAGAAAATTGTTTTGAGCTAGTTGGAAAAGGTGGGTGGCCATCGACATCCACCTAGATAAATCCTCCCTCCTTAGGAAGAAATGGTATCCATTGCATTGAGTTCCTGAGGGAGAGGGGAAAGTGATTGTTGAATCTGAATCTTGGTGAGCTACTTGCCTTGCTGGAGATGTCGCATTGTTTGGTTTGTTGAAGGTTGTCACGAACCTGTGACTGGAAGCATTGGAACTTTTTAATAATTATGGCTGAATGAGATGACTATGTGAAGAAGGAATCTTTGCGCTTTATTGCAAACTTTTCGACTTACTTCTGTTGGATAGAAGGTGCTTGGGGCGAGGTTGTAGTGGTTGCAGTATCCTTCTATTTACCTTTTGAACAAACTGTGAAAAGTCTAAATTTTGTAGTATGAGATACTACCTTGCAACACCTTTTAGGTGGGACAATAGTTGGAATTACCTCTGGTATTCTGTAGAGATGACCCCCCAAAGTAAAAATGAAGTTGTTGAGCACCAAATCGGGCTATCTTTCTGCTACATTTCCATTACCTTTTTTATCTTTTTACACTTATTTACCTATGTTTACTGTGCTAAAACCATGAGGTAAATACCCCTACCCTGTCTATTGGAATATTTTATTAATGAGGTGAAGTCACGGAGTTTTGCCTATTCACAACACTAAAATGATGTTTGACCACAGCTTTTGGAGAACAGGAATCAAGGCCTCGGCATCCCGCGACAGATCTGTTGTTCAGCCGTTTTGAGAACAACAACGACCAAGACAAAAGGAGGCCCCACAAATGGAGTCACAGATCCCTGAACCATCTTGAGAATTTCGTTGATCTTGTCCATATCGTACTGGTTTCGTTCCAACTAATGCATACTTTTGTGGATACGGTTACCATGTTTTTGGGGAAGAGGTTGTTCTCCTTTTTAATGTATAAAAGATAGTTTATTCCTGTAACTTGGGATGTCCCCATTGAGATTGTAATAACCTTTTTCAAATTTATAAAGCATTAGCTATTTTGTTGTCTTCATCTTTGTTGTAACCAGCACATCCCTGATCAGAGAGATGGGCCTGCTCTTATGATCAGGTGTTGCGTCTTCCTGTGTGTGTTATTTATCATTTTTATGATTGTTGTTACAGTGTGTTATTTATCAGTTTATGCTTGTTGTTACAGTACGTTATTTAGTAGTTTATGCTTGTTGTTACAATGTTATTTCTTATCTTATGCTTGTTGTTACAACGTATGATTATTATGAGTACCTTTCAAAAGTTGTAGTTAATCCAATTGACAGTAATGTTTTGAATCTTAAATTGTAAACCCTTGGCTAGAAAAAATTGGACTCTTACCCCTGCATATACCTTGTGTGTTGCCTTGAAAGGATACGAACCTGGATTGATAAATTAATGTAGAAAAAGGGTGAATAAATCGTTCATACCTGGACCCCAACATTTTGGCACCGTTGTCGGGGAGGATAACAAGGTGCAAGACAACGATCCAGACCAACTAGAGGGTCAATCTCTCGTCCTGGGGAGAGAACGATTTTTCTCATTCTGCTTCAGGTCCTGAGTGTAGGTGATCTTTCTGCTTGTTTTTATTTTTGCTTTTTCATTTTTTTCAATCTCTTGTCCTGGGGAGAGAGGAGTCTTTTGATGCCCTACTCTAGATACTAAGTTAAGATTTATTTCTTTCAAAACCTTGAGTTTTTATTGAAACCCTAGCTTTTACCCTGGGGAGGGAGGAGTCTTTTGATGCCCTGCTTCAAGTTTGAAGCATATTAGGTCTTTCCTGTGGTGTGTTTTGTTCTTTTCCAGGGGAGGGAATAGTCCTTTGATGCCCTTCTCTAGGCCCTAAACCTTAGATTCTTGTTTTTTTTAGCTGCCCTTCTTTTTCATAAGATATTTTGTCTTGGGGAAGGAATGATCCTTTGACACCTTACTTCAAGACTAAAGTATTGTAGGTTCATGCCAAAACCCTCACTTGTATGAACAAAGAACCGAATAACGGGGGTAGAGGGAAAGCCCCAAAGAAGGGAGGTCCAGATTTGGGAAGAAAGACCTTCATCCAGTAGATTATAGAAAAGGGTAAATCAGAAACATCATCTCGCGTAGCCGTGAGACCAAGGGCACGAAGAGTAAAGTATGAGGGACAATCAGTAGATCAACCAGTGTTGTATACAACATTCTTGGGTGATACAATACAGCAGGTCCCTCCAGCAGTTGAAGAAACATCTAGTGGCATACCTAAACAAGGAAATCTTATGCTAGCAGCAGAGGGGGAAGAGGTCGCAAGCAAAGCCTCAACAGAGTCAGACCACTCCAGCAAGAGAGAGAAGGTTGTAGTAGAGGGATCCAGTCATCAGAAAGCAGAAGAAGGGATCGAAGGAGCATTTTCATCACCAAGGGACTGGGGAAGTGCTACTAAAGAAACTCAGATCAAAGGGGTAAGGAAGCCTCAACCATCTCCTACAGAGTCTGGTGAAACACCCAACGATTATTGGAAGATATTTGTGGCTCCCACAACCTCCACTATCAAGTTTCCAATTGGAAACCTAGGAGTTGGTGCCCCCACTAAGCCTATTCCATTAGCAGCCTTACCAAACTTTCATGGGCTTGTTTCAGAAGATCCCGACACATTTCTATTTGAATTCGACATAGTATGCCGAGGGTATGACTACACGACAGAAGCCTAAAAGTTAAAAAAAATTCCTTCTACACTAAAAGGGGCGGTTCTGCGATGGCTCATGGACCTTGGAGGAAGCACTATTTCCACATGGGATGATATGCAGACAACTTTTCTAGAAAAATACCAGGATTACTGTAAATCCCGGAACATTAAGGAAGAACTTTTCAAGTTTGTACAAAGAGAAGACAAGAGTTTGGAAGATTGTGTGGAACGATTCAAGTACACCTTATAGAGGTCGGGTCACTTTGACCTGGATAAGGAAATTCTAAAAATTATCCTCCTCTAATCTTTCCGTGAGGATTCAATGGAGCTATTGAACATTGTGGGAAAAGGAGACATCTCTAAGGAAAGCTTCGAAGGTATCTGCGAGTTATGCATTATGTAATGTCCCCAAGGCCGAGCCCTTTATAAACCTGATGTATGAAACGAATTGTACATATGTGTTATAGGTTGGTGAGCCGAGTTCCTATAAGTTGTAGGCTTATGTGCTTGTTAGGCCAGGGAGCCTAAGTGTTGAAGGCCAGGAGCCTGTTGTTGTACTTGTAAGTATGAAAAATATTTAATAAATCATAAACACTGCTAGGTGTAGACCGACCACGATGAATGAGTGAAGGGGGACTGAGTGTCCACAGAGTGGGCAAGGAATTAGGGGGCTGAAGGTGGGAAAAGGGGCTAATTGTTGAGCCTAGGGGGCTTAAGCCTTGGAATAATATTTTAATACTATTCCAAAAGAGAAGTGCATTATATGTTTTAACATAAGTCCTTTTTGGAAGGACATGTGATTTCCAGATGGTGGGAGGCACGCACATTGCAGGAACGCGTGTAGTCGCATGGGTGACAAGTGTCAACCCTGACCATGCAATAAAAGGCCGAGATGAGCCGTGTTGGGGGTTCCTCCTCCATGGGACTCACGGACTGCCAGAAGGGAAGGGGTCTGACTCTTGCAGAAAAACCCTCGTACATCCTCTGAACCGAAAAAGGCGTGTATTTGTGTTTTGTCTGGGATAGCATGTACATCCCCAGTCTAAACCGTCTGAACCTGCGTGACCCTTGCGTGGATTGTCTGTCACGTATTCCCGACACCATAGGGTGAGTCTATCTTAGGTAGGGCAGAGGGGAAACAACCATTCTGAGGGAGGAGGGAGTCTGTGTAATTCCCTGCGGAAATTTCTTCTCAGGCAATTCTGAAATTCAACACCGTGAGACCTGGTTGCCATTGTTGAGCTTGTGTGAGAAGCCCGAGTCTGTATTCCCGGTTGACTGTGGTGGTCACGCAGTGCTAGTGTGCGCATGGAATACTAGCTAGAGTAAGCCATTTCTAAGCTTGTGTATGACCTCTGTCTAGGTAAGGGAGGTGGTTGATGCTGGAAGAGGTAGGTTGTCAGGCCTGCGAGCAACTCTTTCCAGGTGAAAGAGTTTGATGGGAAGTGGTTTCTTCCAAAGAGTGTCTAGCACTAGCTACGGGCTTTGAGACTTCTTGATACGGCCTGTTGCCGAGACCCAGAGAGGGAGGTTAGCACTGATGGACTGTGCGTGTGAAGGTGTATACTCCCGGGCGGAACAGGCATGTGGGGAATGAGAGTCTAGTAGTAGTGGGCGTAAGATGGCATCTTTGGGAAGAATCCTTCCAGATATTTCTGTGTTGTTTTCCCTGTAACCTCAGCCTAGCCTAGGATTCCTTGCCTTGGGTGGAGCTCATTCCCAGCTCGGGGGTGACCCACTGTTGAGATGATGAGCAGTGTGGTCTAAGGCTGGGAGGTTCGTGGAAGGCCTGCACTTGGTTGGTGGATTTCACCACTGTTACAAGATAAGTA
>JZKD02S1956946.1:32364-60591 GCA_000966675.3 Picea glauca
AAAAAGGAAAAATAAGTAATTTATTAAAAAAACAAATTAAAAATAAAAATTACAAGGAAAAAAATATCTTAAAAAAATTAATAAAAAGAAACGAAAACAAGTTAAAAAAAAATCATTTTTTTAAATTCGTTTTCGTTCCTTATTATTACTTCTTTTAAATTTTTATTTTCCCTACAAGTTTTATTTTAAATTTTTTAAATGAATTTTTTTAACTAGATTTTGACTTGTTGGTTTTTATAAGATAGTTCTTCTGGATTCATCGCATCGGTTTTTAATTAACGTTTCGGACCAAACAAATGTGGCGTCGATTAAAAATCGATCCATGAATCCGGAAGAACTATCTTATCATAACATTGGTCGCAAAAGTCTTAGAACATAAATATTGTTTGTTTTTGCTTTTTAAAAGTAGTTTTTTAGGTTTTTTTATTAAAAATAAAATAAAAGCATTGTAGGGGAATTTACTTTTTTGCATCACACCCCTCAAAAATGGGATTGGGTAACTTGTCCATGCTTCCAAGACATGAATTGTTTATAAACCCTACAACATTTCCTTAAGTTTTTGGTCTTCCATCAATATATATAAATTTCTCTAAATCTTGAATCTCCACATACTAAATAGATATTGGTCGAGCCATATCCAATCTTTATACTTGTATATTAGGCCAACATACTCCATCAATTCAATTTCACTATTTTATGGAAAGCGAGTGTATTTGAACCTGGATTTTAAGGAGACGGTGTGTTATCACCATTTAAATTTTTGGTGTGAGTTTGAGATTTCAGGGTTGGCAAGGAGCTAGACCGATTTGGAAGTCCGATAAATTTGGGGAACTGCCAGAAATGGCAAAAAATGATTAAATTTGGCAGAAGTGTTAGGTGAATCGGGCTTGGAAGGGTATAGATCACCGTCCGTCGAGATCAATGGTTAGGAAAGATTTCGGGGTTGGAAACAGCGCGGAGGCTAAAATGTCTAAACATGACCGAAATTTCAACCATGGTTTCCCGCAAAGGCACGTGGCATCCTCAAACGCATTTCGGGGGGGAAAGCAGGTAAACTCAAAACCACCCCATCACGCCCCCGAAATCACGTGTTAAACATCATTAAATGAGTCAAATCCAAGGGTCACATGTGGAAATGAAACTTGACGGCCAGTCTATTAATCATCTCGAGACACCTGTTTAGATATCATTTGTCTGTGCAGTGCCAAGTAAGTGTCGCCAAGTAACCAATTTAATACTCATCATTGGGAATCGATGGTCGAACGTGAGAGGTCGTTATCCATGTAAGGACTTTCGTCAGTAGCCCATGATTAGCACTTGATGGCAACTGTTATTCGAAATTCAGGTGAAATTACTCTATTTTGGGTAATTGACGGTTTATTCCAGAGAGGGATACCTGCGAATCGAATCACTCGTCCAATTCATATTCAGTTGAGGGAGATAGGATCGTGTTCCCTCGCAAACCAGAGAGAGTTGAGGAGAAAGATCCAGTGGTTTTCAGTAGACCAGAAATTCAAATAATATGACAGAGATATCAAGTAAAAAGAGAAAAGGGCATGCTGTGAAATTCCTAACAGCAAAATCTTGCAGAAAAACTAATGATGAGCCAAAATCAGACGAAGAGATCAGGTTGAATCCTCTTATGAATGATTTGATCATTAATGGATACGCAGATCGATACTACACACAAGCTGGCAAAAGTAAAGGGAAGAAACAACAAAAGGAGGAGGTTAAAGCTGGAATGGTCAAAAGCATTGAAGAAGATCAACCTAGCTGGCTTGATACATTAAAGGAAGAAATTGAAAACTTAAAATGAAGCTACATGCCAAGCTAAATCAAGTATGTTTCAGGGAATTTTGTGATAGTGTAGACAAATGGCATTTGGAGGAAAGATCCCAGGTATTTTGGTTTCTATTTGTAACTACCCCGAGAAAGTAGGAGTTCGGTTTTGATAATTTACGCTCTTTGAAACCGATGTTTATTTTTGGAATCTTGGAGAAGATGATCCATTTTTTCAGTCTCATATGTAATTTATCTATATATATTGTTAAAAAGATAAATGAAGGGTTCGATTGGCTAGAGAGGGGCCTACCTCTGTAGCAGGAAAACTTTGTGATTTCTTATGGATTTTAATATAAGCAGAGAAGGTTTTCTTAGATAGCCGAGATTCATCATGGCGTTGATGTTCAGTATGTTTTCTTGTATTTCATATTCATAAATGTGTTTTTCTTCTAGTGATAATCTTTAAACAAAAGAAGGAATCCATCTTGTTGGTGCTCCTTGTCATATTGATTATACTTGTTATGTGTTTATTGGTTTTTGGTTCAGAATTCATCCTTGATTTGTGATCTATCTTCAGTAGCCAACCTTTATGTTTCTTCTTCTCAAGATATACCAAGAGATTCATCCTCTGTTAGATGCCTCTTGTCATAGTGGTCTTTCCTTTTTTTCCCACTGCCATCTCATATTACTTATTTGGCTAAGCATCGTGCCTAGTTTGCCTCTGTTCTCTCAGGAATACATAGCTTATAAATATTCAGACAACTTCAAGAATTGACCTCATTGCTCAATGGCCTTGTTCTCCTGTTTTTCCTACCACTTTTTAAAAAAATTACCCTATTGCAGAATCTAACCTCTGTGTGTCCATTGTCAAACCTTTTTTGAGTATTTTCAGTATCTATAGGTCTGAGAGAGCCCTCTCTAGTTGGAAGGGTCAAGATCCAACCTAAAGTTGGTTGAAATAGTTACCTCTATCGTTTGTTCATCAGCCAAACAAATTTACAAAGTGCTAACACGGTGAACCCTCAATATTCATCCAAGTGATATTTGAACCTTAATTTTGTATTTGAAGTCGTATTCTAAGTAGAAGGTGAGCCCTCAATCTTCATACAGATGATAATTGAACCTTAATTTTGTGTATTTGAATTAAGGTGGATTCATTTCTGAGCAGAAAGGGATGCCTCATGAATCTGAATTCTATGTACTTGAGTTGAGGTGGATCCACTTTTGAGTAGTCGATGGTTCCACTTCATCAAGATACAACATGGGTGTATTTGAACCCATATTTTGAGCAGACAATGAACCCTCAATCTTCATCCAGACAATATTTGAACCTTAATTATGTGTATTTGAACCGAGGTGGATCCATTTTTTAGTAGACAAGATACCCAATGAACCCTAATTATATGTATTTGAGTCGAAGTGGATCCACTTATGAACAATTGAAGGATCCATTTATGAGTAGATGGGTTGCCTCTGAAACCCCAATTCTATGTTTTGGAACTGAGGTGGATCAACTATGAGCAAGCATTCTAAGGATTGCTAAGCATATCTGCATTTTCATGGGGGTGATTAATTTATTGAGGTGATATTTGAACCTTAATTATGTATTTGAACTAAGGTGGATTCATTTTTGAAAAAACGGGATACCTCATCAACCCTAATTTTGTGTATTTGAGTCGAGGTGGATCCACTTACAACCACACGGGATACAGGGTGGGTGTATTTGTACCCAAATTTTGAGAAAAAACTAAACTTATTCCTAAGTAGAAAATGGATCCATTTTATTTTATTATTGTTTGTATTTGAATCGATACTCTAAGAAGTCGGTGGATCCATTTATGAGAAAACGGGTTACCTCTAAAACCTTAATTTTATGTTTTGGAACTGGAGTGGATCAACTCTACGTACGCATTTTGAGCATTTCTACGTAGATTTGGGTTTTACTTTTTTCAAGCAATGACATACCTCCAAAACCCTAATCAACAAGCTTGACCTAATCAGGGCATTTTCACAAAGGCTTTTTCACCAAGGCATTTTTTCTGAGCAGAGAATTTTCACTAAATATTTTTTCACTGAGACATTTTCATGCGACAATTTCACATAGGCATACGTCTACAACCCTAATCCATTATTTTGACCTAATAAAGTGCACAAGTTCCTTCTCTCACTATTGTTTATAACGCATTTCCTCTCTATTCCTTTATTTCAATATGAACAATTCACCACATTTACCAAAAAGAGGAAGCCTAGCAAAGTAACCCTAGATAGTATTTGTGAATATATAGAGTTATTAGATAAACATAATAAGAAATTTATTTCAACTCATTCTAGTTCAAATCCCCAACCTTAATATTGTAATAGCATGTCTCAAGGTCCTCCCTTTGGACCATAACTTTAGATAAATGCCAAAAGGAAAGATATTGATAGCTTCTTATGTTGACGAGAAGGGATTACTAGGGAAAGCAGAGTGCCAAGGACGATGCATTTGTTAGAATTTGAACAAATTAGCAGAACAAAGTCCAGAACCCTAGGGATTCAAGTCAATGAGGGAAAAAGACATTTAAAGGACTCTGAATCTTTGAGTTATGGGAATCAATCTTTACCTTGTTTGGATCCTCTCTTTTGGTAAAATCCTTGATCATCCCAAAAAACACTAACCGACTTAAAATACCTAGTGCAATAGAGTCAAATCGTCCACGAACAGCCAAAATATTGTGAAAGAAGAAAAAAACCAATTGTGTCATATACTTATGTGCATCCATTCACCATCTCTCAAGGATACAATCTTTTCAACCCTATCCCTAGTGCTTGTACGACGAAAATGATGCATCCACCTCCAGATCAGTTTGTCTGTAAATGTCTTTACTGTAAATTATAACCAGGCATTGGTTCTTTTCCTACTCTTGTCTCTTTGAAAGATACTCAAAATGCATAGAGATTAGGGATGGGTACTCAAGTTGTAATATCCACTCAATATGTCAGTTTCTTATAATGAGTATTTCTAGAGGTTCATTTATGAATCGCATTCACACCAAATTTTGTGTGAGCACGAAAAAATGGATTCATTTAAATTATTTCAATGCAATCTATACTTTATAGAAGTTTTATGAGGGCATTCATTATATTCGTTACCTTGGGTAATAGAATATATTTCCATCGTGATCTAGCTTCTAACTTACAAACTACTAAAAGCAACCATGTGGTCAACAACCTAACCTCTGGCCCGATTTCACTAGTGACCTAGAGAGAGAGTGTTGTGGTGTCTGTAGTTTTGGCACTTCAAAGCTATTTAAAAACTATTTCCTACCATTTTTATTGATCATTCACTCCTCGCTGATTATTTTATTGTAGAGATTATTATTATTGCAATGATTTTGTTTTTGAAAATGCACTCTCTTGTCTCGGTTAGTGTTATTGCACTTAGGGCCTCCAGCACTCCATCTTTTGGGGCTTCAAGTGATCCTTCCTTCGGTGGAAAACATGGATGCAGTAAAAGAGGATGTAGAAAGAAGAACTTTAGAGGCAAAGGGGTAGGAATAATCCATGTGAGAAATATTCTCTCCAATGTTTTTGTCGTGGGAAGAATGGAAATGAGCCAAAGACATGCAAAATCCCATCAAAGAAGATCAAAGACAAACAAGATAAGAAAGAAGATAGAACATAAAACCTTGAGAAAGGTAAAGCACCTGAATATGTTCATTGTATTGTATCCCATTGCAATATTGGAGTAATTAAATATTTGCTTGACACTTCATTTGCTTCTTGGAGAGATGCATGGTTGCTTGACACTTCATTTCCTTCTTGGAGAGATGCATGGTTGCTTGACACAGGTGCAAAATGCCACATTACCTTCTAGAGAGACTTATTTGAGGATCTAAATGAAAATGTATATGGTATAGTCTCTTTTGTAGACAAATCAAGTCTCAAACCTTTAGGAATTTGCACCATCAAGCTTAATTGCCTGGACTCCTGGATTTTCTTCTGCATGATGTGCTCTATCTTCCTAAGTTGTGATCAAACTTGTTATCTCTTGTGCACATTCGACAGAAAGGCCACTATATTCATATCTTTCGTGGAAAATTTGAAATAAGGAAATATTCTAACAACATGGTCATTGTGACCGGAGTGGAGGACGGAAGATTGCTAAAGTTGAAAGGGACATCTTCTCATGCACATAATTTTGCATACCTCTCTCATCACAATGAAGGTATAATTCCATATAGTCTCTTATGGCATGCTACATTTGGTCACATTAGTTATGACAACCTTCATTTGTCGAAAAAAAATGGTGTTTCTAGTTTGTCTACCATTCCTATGAATTTGAAGCAACGTGATGCTTGTATCCTTGGAAAGCATAGCAAACAACATTTTCTTGATTCCACTTACAAAGCATGTAGAAAATTTGGATTGATACATTTTGATTAGTATGGCCCCATACATGTTCCATATTCTAATTTAAGTATATATATAATTACTTTTATTGATGATTACACTAGGATGTGTTTTTTGTACTTGTTGAAGAAAAATCACAGGCTTTTGAAATTTTTTAAAAAATTCATGTATGTATCCAAAATGAAGCTCAGTCTCGTATTGGATCTCTTCAAATAGATAATGTAAGAGATTATATACATCTGATGAATTTTAAATATACCTTTGTTAACATGGGATCAAGCATCAAACCAATATTTCATATAATCCTCAACTAAATGGTGTAGCTAAAAGATGAAATTGATGTTTTGGGTTGATGCATTTCTATGTGCAGTTTATGTGAAAAATAGGTGTCCATATCATGCTCTTGGAAATAAGAATCCTTATGAAATGTGGCATGGTTTCATTCCTTCGATCAGGCATCTCATGGTCTTTGGTTCCACTTGTTATACCTTAATTCCTAAGGAGAAAAGAAACAATCTTGATTCAAGGAGTCGGAAGTGCATCTTCTTGGGGTACTCAAATACCACCAAGGCATATCGTCTTTATGATGAAGTAAACAAGAATTTTTTTCTTTCCAGAGATGTAATTTTCTTGAATGCTCCAAGAATGATAAGATTTGTGAGTAGCTTCTTGATCATTTGGATAAACTCACACATATAAAGACATGTCACGAATTGGATGATGAGAATCCACATATTGAAGGACGGATCCCTATCTTGGATCAATATTTGGAATCTCCTTTTGAAGAACCATCTCCCCCTCATGAAGAAGTTCCAACCACTTCATCAAAACATGAAGTTCATTTGGATGATGTGATTGAGAGGATTGAAAGAATAAGCCTTGATGAGAATTCAGAACCATCTCAATCAACTGAGAAACATGTACCATCTCAGAAAGGTCCACCAAAGTGGCTCAGAAAGACACTTGAAAGTGTTCATCCTGACGAGATAAGAAAGTCAAAAACTAGAAATTTCACAAGACAAGATGGAGGTGATGTAGATGATATGGATGTTTCATGTGATTGTGATTTGAATTTATCTACTAACTTTGAACCAACTTCCTTCAAATAAGACACTTCTCATCATGAGTGGAAAGAATCCATACAGAAGGAATATGATGCTCTCATCAAGAATGGGACACGGAAGTTGGTGGACCCTTCATTCAGAACCATACCAATTGGTTGCAAGTGGATCTTCAAGAACAAGTAAAAATTAGATGGCTCACTTGATAAGCACAAAGTGAGGCTTGTGGAAAAAGTATTTACACAGAAAGAAGGTATTGATTATGAGGATACTTTTGCAACCACAGCAAAATGGGCTACCATTCGGACTCTAATTCCCTTGGAAACATATAATGGATGGAAAGTTCATCAAATGGATGTGAAGACTACTTTATTGAATTGAGGCTTGAAATAAAATGTCTTTGTGTCTCAACCAAAAGGTTTTGTTGTGAAGGACAAGAACAAAAAGTATGTAAACTCATCAAATCCCTATATGGCCTAAAACAAGCACTGCAAGCCTGGTATGAAACAAAAAGTGAGCATCTTCTAAATTGAATTTCAAGAACTTTAATATTGATGATGCAACTTTGTTTGTCAAGAAAGTTGGAAAAATTGTTGTATATCTTGTAGTGTATGTAGATGATTCGTTGATAACAAGGAAAAATGAAACTACATTGCATCCATAAAATAAAAATTGAATAAAGGATTTGAGATGACATATTTGGGACATCTTCATTGCTACTTGGGCATTGAAGTGACTCAAAATCCAAAGTACATATTCTTTTCCCAAAAGAAGTACATTGGAGAATTGTTGAACAAGTTTGGCATGGTTGAGTGTAGGCATGTCTCTACTCCAATGGAATAGAATTTGAAGCTCGCATCAAAATAAGAAAATGAATTTGAGGATGCAACCAAGTACATACACCTTGTGGGTAGTCTTATTTACCTTACCACCACAAGACCAAATATTTTGTTTGTTTTGGGGATTTTTTCTAGGTTCACGCAAAACCCTTGTGAAGGACATTGGTTTGTTGCAAAAAGAGTTCTAAAATACTTGAAGGGAACTCAATACTTTGGACTCAAGTACTCTAAGGTGGATGACTTCAACCTGATTGGATATTCTGATTCAAAATTTGATGGGGATAAATAAAATTGAATGTCAACTTCAATCTATCTCATAAGTCTTGGATAGGTAGTTGTCTCCTTGTAACACCTTTTTCCCCCCAAGACTGTAATTATGCTAAGACTTCGTATAAGTATGTTTATGAAGCATGTAACTATGTTTTGATTTAATAAAAAACACCAAAATCGTTGACAGAGAGGGAACTTCCTTGCAAGTATTGGCCATGATACACAAGTGAGAATTTATGAAGTAGCATGGAGTGGGGAGGTGAGTTGTTTTTTTGAAGAAAATGTGAAGCTTGTTTAACAAGTTAATGTTGATGATTGCAACGTCGTATGACATTCTCCAGGATACGTTCTCCTCTGGACTGAGCTAATTCGACCTGTGAGAGATCCCATGTGTTAGGTGTGCCCATGTGATGGGTGTATCGTTCTCCTCTGGACTGAGTTGAGTCGATGTGTGCCCCTGTGATGGGTGTACGTTAGAATCTGGACTGAGTTGTTATGACGTGTGGTCTCTTTCTCTGTACTCCTCTGGACTGAGTTAAGTCAGCTTGAGATGTTCTATTTCCTTGTACTCTTGTGGACTCAGTTGAGTCAGCTTGAGATGGTACTCCAGATGATTCTCTTGTGGAATCAATTGAGATATAGATCTGTTGAGTATGACGTCCATGTGGCTGAGCATAGGTGTATGTGTCCCTAGTGGCTGAGCACTAGTGGACGTGTGAGATCCTTTCTATATTGTCTGAGAGTAATATTTGCTTGTAACCCTAATTTGTGATGTAAAGGGTACAAGTCGGCCCCACCATGTGAAAGATAATTAATATTGTGTAATTATTAATTATATTATTAAGTTGTACAGGTCGGCCCTATTGTGCCAATAGACACATATTTTGTTGTGTTCGTTATTGTATAAATAAAGGTGAATCCCCATTGAGGATTACACACTCACTTGTCATCTCATGATTTCAGAAGTTGTGGTCTGAAATTATGAGGACTGCAATTCGCACTTCTCTGGGAGTTAGTTTTCTCATTCATAGCAGCACCCTATTGTGTGCTAGGTTTGGTGGTGGAATGGTGGATCTTCTCTTGAGAATATAGCAAATGATTGTTGGGTTTTTAGCCCTTGTTGAGAAGGGTTTTCCCATGATACTTATTGTGTTCTTTTGTGCATGGTTATTCTTCTTGTGATCTTGGTTTACTGCAGCTTGTGTATTGTTTTTGAAGTAGTTATGGTTCAACTAATGATCAAATGAAATAAACACATGTGCATGAGCTAAACCATCAAAAAAACAACATGGTATCAGAGCAACTCTTGAAGATGACCCTTTGCATATTGAAGAAGGCAGTGATGGACATTTAAAGGCTACTAGACCCCTGATGTAAGTGTAAGAATAAGACCAAACCTTATGAGGTAAAGCTCAAGGCTGGTCACAAGCATAGCCTTTCTTAAAGTGTTCTCGACAACAAGAGAAGGCATCCACCTGCTCCTTGGTGGCTCGATCTGCAAGGAAAGAATAGTTGCAGCCTAGGAGAGGCTAGACCTGCTAGGTTGAGGCAGTCGGGTCTGTTTTGTGGGAATTCTTGGGGCAATCGTTGAAGGTTGTCATAACCAAAGATATAAGAGCGGATCTAAGACTATTAGGTTGAGCATTTCTTAAGGTGATTACCGCAACTAGAAGGTTCCTAACAGCCCCCTTAAACGTGGACTTAAAACAAAAATTAAAAACCTGTACCAACCTTTGTGATGTTCCTTTATGAGGCAACGAAAAATTGCAGACCTGTAGCAACTTTCGTCCTTCTGAGGCAAGTTAGGCCTATTATGAGGCAGCGGAAAAAGTACCTTCTCAGGCAAGTTAGGCCTATTACGAGGCAGCGGAAAAAGTACCTTCTCAGGCAAGTTAGGCCTATTATGAGGCAGCGGAAAAAGTACCTTCTGAGGCAACGAATATCTGATATGTGTAAGTACTTGTGACAGAAGTTATTGTTTGCATTGATGACCTATCCTTGACTATTAAAGGCTTGGTTTTAGATCTATCTTATGCCAAATATAGATGACTATTGGTTGGGTTTGAGACCTAAAATCTGGACTGTGGTAAAGGTCTGAAAGATGATAGTTCAAGGATTGTTTGCTTGGTGAAAAAAGGTTGTCCTAAATCAAGGGTTGATTGACTGAAGAAGAGATGGTTGTATATAGTACAGAATTGAGTACTAAGTTGCTAGATGTATCTATTGTATTCTAGAGGACCAAGACTTGTATACTTTGACAACAGTACATTGAATATAAGTTCAGTACATAAACATTTGTTGAGTAGAGTAGATTGAGAAGCATCTAGACCAAGTTTGAATATTGGGCACAAGTTTCAAGTCTGATACAAGAAGTACATCCAAATATGAGGTTGAAGACATTCTTGTTCTAAGGTTAAACAAGGGAAAATTTGGAACTGTGAAAAAGGGAAGATCTGAGGAAGTATATCAGCCAAGTTCTATAGCTAAGCTTGAAGAAATTTCTGGAAACTTATTTCAAAATTGATCCTTGGTGTGAATTTTAAGCGTGGGCTATATGGAAGCTCTAGTGGACATCAAAGAGACTACACTTGCATCCCTTGTCACTAGGAGACTAGACTTACAGCTAGTGATGTGAAATGGTTCAATCCCTTGTCACTATGAGACTAAGCTTGAAGCTAGTGATGTGCAAGAGAAGCAACATAAGCCACCTCAAAAGAAGTCAAGGGATTCAAGAAAGAACGTCGAGGATTTCTTCTTTATCTCATCTTTCTCAGGAGGACCGAAAGAAAGATTGAGAATGATTGTAGACTAAGGTAAGTTTGTGCTACCTTCCTTATTTGATTTCATCATTACTTTGTAGTAGCTTGCATTTTACAATGAAGGGTATTATCCCTCGTGTGGGAGCCCTCATGACTTGGACCAATATCCCTGGTACGGAAGTCCAAATTTTTTGTTGTTATCCCTTCGGGAGGCCATCTTGGTTATTATTCTAGTACAGGAGGCCATTTTGGTTGGTATCCCTTCAAGAGGCCATCTTGGTTATTATCCTGCTACAGAAGGCCATGTTGGTTGTTATCCCTACGGGAGGCTAGATTTTTTATTTCATTATTGAAAGGTTATTATCCCTGGTACAGGAGCCCATTTGTGTTGGTTGGTTATTATCCTAATACAGGAGGCCATTTTGATTGTTGTCCCTACGGGAGGTCATCTTGGTTATTATCCTAGTACAGGAGGCCATCATAATACTGTAGAGACAGTAGAGGAACTGAGAAGACATGGGATGTCTCCAGGTTAACAACACAAGAAAAGGAAGATGTTCATCCTTCCAACTTCAGAGGGAGTCAAACTATTTGAAAAGAAGGAAGAAACAATACCTTCTCCCCTTTAGCAGTTCAGAGGGAGATAGTTATTGATCCAATTGATCATGTAGCTCCAGTTGATGATTCCCAGAGACATTGGCAGTAGGTTAGGAGAGGCCTACACGAGCTCGACAAGACTATGTTGGATGCAGAGGGACATGCAACTCATCGTGATACATTCCAAGAGAGCAATAAACCACATAGTTTTTCAGGATTTGTTTCAGCTATGAGCCACATCATTGATATTGAACCTTCTTGTCATGGAGAAGCAGCAGGACAGCAGTTTTGGCAAGATGCCATGACAAAAGAGTATCAGTCCATCATGAAGAATGATGTGAGGGATATTGTTTCGAGACCAAAAGGGAAGTTTGCAGTGACTTCAAAGTGGATCTATAAGATCAAACATGCAATTGATGGAAGTGTCAAGAAATACAAAGCGATATTTGTGGCCAGAAGATTCTCTCAGGTGGAGGGAATAGATTATGAGACATTTGCTCCTATAGCCTGATACACTTTCATCCGTATGATTATTTCCCTAGCTGCATCCATCAGTTGGAGACTACATTAGATGGATGTAAAGACAACCTTTCTCAATGGTGATATCGAGGAAGAAGTTTACATCGAGAATCCAGATGAATTTGAAGATGAAGGACCTGGGTGTGATGCACTACTTCTTGGACTATAAGTATGGCAGAGGACTGATGAGATTTTTCCTAAGTCAAGGAAAATATACAGTGGAGATATTTGGGATGATGGACTGCAAATCCATGCCTACAGCGATGGTGATGAAATTTGAAGAAAACAAACAAGGCTTCTACTAATTAGGGAGAGATTGATCCTCATCCTTACCGACAATTGATTGGATCACTGATGTATCTGGTTAACACCAGACCTGATATATTCTATGCAGTGAATGTACTCAGCCAGTTCGTGAGTCAGGCGAGATAGACACACTGGATAGCAGCAAAGCATGTGTTGAGATATCTACGAGGCACAAATAGTTATGGTCTGAGATATGCCTCCAGTGTAGACATGAGATTGCAGGGATATTTCAATGCAGACTGGGCAGGGAGTGCAGTGGACTGGAAGAGCACATTCAGTTGTTTTTTTACTTTGGGATCTGCCATGGTTTCCTAGTGCAATAAGAAACAAGAGCTTTTTGGCTTTGAGTACCACAAAAGTAGAGTACATAGCGTTATGTGTGGCAATCTGTGAAGTAGTGAGGCTTTGCAAGCTCCTTGAAGAATTATTTGGACATGATATGGATTCCATCGTTATCCATTGCGATAACCAGAGTCGTGAGAAGCTCTCTGAGAATCATGTGTTTCACAATGAATCAAAACACATTGAGATCAAATACTATTATATCATAGATATGGTGCAGAGGAAATCAGTACACGTGCAGTACCTTTCTACACACGAGCAGGTTGCAGATGTCTTCACCAAACCGCTTGCCAGGACAAAGTTCGAGTACTTTTGTGAGAGACTTGGTCTGGTGGAGAATGCCTCCCTAGCTGAGAGGGAGTGTTGATGATTGCAACATCATATGACAGTCTCCGGGATACATTCTCCTCTGGACTGAGTTGAGTCTACCTGTGAGAGATCCCATGTGTTGGGTGTGCCCATGTGATGGTTGTATCGTTCTCCTGTGGACTGAGTTGAGTCAATGTGTGCCCCTGTGATGGGTGTATGTCAAACTCTGGACTGAGTTGTTATGACATGTGGTCTCTTTCTTTGTGCTCCTCTGGACTGAGTTGAGTCAGCTTGAGATGGTATCTTTCATTGTTCTCCTGTGGACTCAGTTGAGTCGGCTTGAGATGGTACTCCAGATGATTCTCATGTGGACTTAGTTGAGATAGAGATCTGTTAAGTATGACGTCCATGTGGTTGAGCACAGGTGGACATGTCCCTAATGGCTGAGCACTAGTGGACGTGTAAGATCATTGCTATATTGTCTAAGAGTAAGATTTTCTTGTAACCCTAATTTGTGATGTAAAGGGTACAAGTCGACCCCACCATGTGAAAGATAATTAATATTGTGTAATTATTAATTATATTATTAAGTTGTACAGGTCGTCCCTATTGTGCCAATAGACACACCTTTTGTTGTGTCAGTTATTGTATAAATAAAGGTGAATCCCCATTGAGAATTACACACTCACTTGTCATCTCATGATTTCAGAAGTTGTGGTCTGAAATTATGAGGACTGTAATTCGTACTTCTCTAGGAGTTAGTTTTCTCAGTCATAGCAGCACCCTATTGTGTGCTAGGTTTGGTGGTGGAATGGTGGATCTTCTCTTAAGAATATAGCAAAGGATTGTTGGGTTTTTCTCCCTTGTTGAGAAGGGTTTTCCCTGGATACTTCTTATGTTCTTTTGTGCATGGTTATTCTTCTTGTGATCTTGGTTTACTGCAACTTGTGTATTATTATTGCAATAGTTATGGTTCGGCTAATGATAAAATGAAATAAACACATGTTCATGAGCTAAACCATCAAAAAAATAACAGTTAACTTATGCTTGCTAAGCATAAACTCATACCCCAGCATACCCTATCTGAATGAGCCATGTGACTAGTTATGAAAGGCTAGGGAAGTGGTTGAGGTAGTTAATGCTTGTTAACGAATTGTTCTTTTGGAGAAGAAAGGGGTCAATTGAATTACCGACAATGAGACACCACGGGTTTCCCCTTCAGAATGGGAACTATGGACTATAGGTTGCATCTGCAGGAAGGCCATGGGAATCCCAAGAAGACAGATGGTGGAAGAGACAAAAGGTGGAAAAACACCACCAGAGACCACACATGGTATCAAAGATAGAACACCCATGAGGGTAGAGATAGACCACCCAGGGACAACCAGAGAACACACAAATATCTGAATAGGATTTGTGAGTGTGAGGAGTAGACTGAAAGAGAACAGGCATTGAGAACAGAGGATTTCACGAGTGGAGATTGAGAAAAGTGAGAAGCTTCCTTGAAGAAAATAGGAAACTCATCCAAATTTAGAGTATTCACTCTGAATAGAGAAGACCCAAATCCAAACTGGAGCAAAAAGGGCTCCCTTGTGCAGAGGAAATCCAGTTGAGAAACCACCTAATAAACCTGTAGAGACCCTGAGCTCAGTGGGAAAAGGAAAACTTATGCTATTGTCAGCAAAGGAAGGAGAGTAACCTTCCTAGATCATCTGACCTGGAAACCAGTTGAATCATTCCCCTTGTGGTATCATGGCTTGGCATGGGGGTGGCATATTGTAGGAAGGCACTCTGCAGTGTGGCCTAAGGTTGGGAGGAAATAATTCCTCTCTTAGTCAGTTGGTATTGGCAATTTCCTGATCAGATAAGTGTATAACTTGATTTGTTTATAATGTGTATGAATGATGTCTGTGCATTTGTAATTGCATGGTTAATGGGAATGAAAATGCTTGTAATCAATAAAAAGGAATATCTACATGGTTTGGATGAGCTATCAAACTGAGCGTTCATTTAAGTGTGAACAGTCATGCCCCTAGGAACCTTGTGGATTTAGAGGAAAGTTTGCAGTACATGGACAAAAACATCATTTGACCAGTGATATGGTTGTTCTATTGGTCAGGGAGATCCCCGTGAGGAATGGAGAACCTTGAATCCTGAGAAAGTCTCGATCTTTTGTGGAAAGATTACAAGATATGCAAAATCTTCCTTTTCATGAGGCTGATAGGCAATAA
Organism: Picea glauca; assembly: GCA_000966675.3. NCBI lineage: Eukaryota > Viridiplantae > Streptophyta > Pinopsida > Pinales > Pinaceae > Picea > Picea glauca. The sequence continues at coordinate 47,772 of JZKD02S1956946.1, forward strand.
TGGTCTGAAAGTGTTTTCAAACTCTTGAATACTTGGACCGAACCCTGCAGAACTCTGAAATTTGACTAAGTCCCCAAGTTGGAGTGTTAGCCAATGGAAACTCTCAGAACTAAGTGGGGAAGTTTCATGGCCATTGATTTGGAAAGGTAAGAAAATTTCAACCCTTTGATAGGAAGGCATCATCGTCGTGAACGAACGGGTGCTAGGACTTGTAGAAGCCTACAACGACAACAAAAATCTTGAAGACGGGACCAGGACCATTAATATGTCAGGAAAGTCCATCGACATGATCTGGAACATTGATGTGATGTGCATCATCGTCAGGGAATTAAGAGTTGGTGAAGTGAGGATCGACCTAGGGAGTGTCAACGACGATAAAAGCATAAGGATCGACGACAGTCATCGATCAGTAGGTAGGCGAGAGTTAATCTCCTTCATGGATCTTTAGAAACCCCAGTTAAGTGCTAAAAGAGAATGATGATTTCATGACTATGTGGCTTGCCAATCCAACAACCAATGTATCCTAGTGGTGACATGTGTCGCTGGGGGAGTGGTCTCAGACGAGATCGGAAGCCCAAAAAGTGTCGATCGATATCTAGGTCATTAGAAACATAGTTACCAACTTAATGAGAACTCTACAGAGTTCTCATTTTTGGTGGGGTCCAATTTTTTACCCCATTTTTAAAAATGGAGTTACTGGTAGCACCCCCTCTCCCTTTTTTGGTGGTTTTCGATATTTTAAATTTTTCGATCCACAATGTTTCCACATTTTTTTTTTCAATGCCTATTTTTCATCTATTTTCAATTTTTTCTAATATTTTTTTTATTCAACAATGTTTTTAGTCATGTTTCCATGCTTCTTTCAATCTTAAAAATATTTTTTACCGTTTACTTTTTTGAAGTTATGATTTTTCATATAATTGTGTCTCTTTAATTAATTTATTGTTCCATACTTTTAAAATATAGTGGAAAACACCATTTTTAACACATTGTTTACCTTTACTTCAATACATTGAAAACAAATTGTAGTTAAATAACACAATTTTTTAATATTTAGCAAAAAAAAATATAATTCAATTTTTTTTTATAAATTAAAAACTAAGAAAAATAAAATAATTGAAATTAAAAAAAAAAAAAATTAAAAAGTAAATTTAAATAATAATAAAAAATTAAAAAAAAACTTAAAAAACTAAAGAGGAAAGAAAAAACAAATATATAAACTAAGCTAAAACTAAAAAATAGGTAAAAAGACAAATTTATGTACCAAAAACTTTACAAAAGTTTAAAAAACAAAACATAACAAAATAACAATTAAAAATATATATTAAAAAAAACAAATTAAAACACCTAAACTATAAAATTTAATATGAAATTAAAAATTAAAAATAAAAAATAAAAACTTTAAAAGAACATAAAATTAATATATATATATAATTTGTCCGGACCTGTTGGCTACGTGATTAACATGTGGCTTAAGAAACCGCAACTCAGGGGCATCTAAGCTGTCAAAATCACCCGGGAATCGCACCCGGCCTGAACCACACCAACCCTTAACATGGTTGGATTTTTTGTCCCCACAGGTTTCGAACTGGTGACTTTAACAACACGGAGTGGCTTAACAACACACTCTGTCACCGACTGTTCTACACCTCGGGGACTATATATATATATATATTAAAAAACTTTAAAATGTGTAAAATTTTATTAAAAAAACAAACAAATTAAAAAATATATGTATGCAACAATGATGGGAGGCCATGGGGGGTGATGTTCGGCATCACCCCAGCACCCACGGGTTAATCCCTGGCCCCATGGTACCATGGCTTAGCCCCTAGGGGTTGGGTGATGCCCGGCATCACCCCCCACGGCACCCACAGTGCCCAACAAGCCCATGTGTGGGCCCTAGCCCCGTGGGACCATGGCTTAGCCCCTAAGAGTTGGGTGATGCCTAGCATCACCCCCCACGACACCCACAGCGTCCAACCAGCCCATGTGTGGGCTAGTTGGGTGTCATGGGTGTCGTGGGGGGTGATGTCGGGCATCACCCTAGCCCCCATGGGCTAAGCCCTAGTCCCACAAGGCCAGGGCTTAGCCCGTGGGGGCTGGGGCAATGCCAGACATCACCCCCCACGGCACCCACAACACCCAACCAACCAACGCAAGTTGGTTGGGCGCCATGGGTGTCGTGGGGGGTGATGTCAGGAATCTCCCCAGCCCCCACAGATTAATCCCTGGCCCCGTGGGACCAAAGATTATCCCATGGGGGTTGAGGCAATGTCGGACATCGCCCCCCACGACACTGCAAAAAAAAAGAAATTGGTTTTATTTTTAATTAAAATTTTATGTTATTTCAATTGCAATTTTTTTTTAAATGTTATTTAATTTGTTTATATTTCTTTTTTTTTGTTTTTTTACTTTAGTTTCAATTAAAATTGATAGGCTTTGTATTGTAAAATTGTTTTAATTCTTTTTTTTTAATTGGTTTTCTATTTTTTTAAATATGCTTAGAAGTTTATTTTAAAATTGATTTTAAAATTTTATTTTTGTTCTTTCGTTATTGATTTTGTTAAAATTGTTTTGTTTTCATTTAAATATTGTTTGTAAAATATATATTTTTGAATTTTTTGTCTTTTATTTTAATTTTAAAGTTTTAGTTTAAGATTTTTTAATATTTTTTATTTTAGACATTATTTTTTTTTTGTTAAATTTTATTTTTTTTTTCTTTTTCTAATTTTTGGTTTTTTTAAAAAAAATCGGTTTTAAAACAAATTACTTTTTAAAGGTTTTTTAATGATTCTTTTGTAAAAAATATTTTTTAAATTATTGTTTTTGGAGGCAATTTTGTTTTGTTTATTTTTAGTTATTTTTCTTTTTCACCTTGTTTTTTAATCTTTTTTTTAATTGAATTTTGAATATATATTTTTAAATGAATTTTTTTGGTCATTTAAAAAAAAATTGCGAAGATTTTGTCCTTTCTATTTATTTATTTTTAAATGTAAATTTAAATAAAAATTTGTAAATAAATTTTCAAGTGACCATTTGGGATCCAATTTTGAGTTGTTTAGGGATTTGTTGTCAATGTCACAATTTCAATTAGATCATAAAGAGCTATGATTTTCACGTTTAGGAAAAAATATTTTGTTTTACGTAACATCATTTTTTGATTTAGGTGTTGATTTTAAGGTTTTTCTGAGCTACTGTCTGAGTTTCGAAGGCCATGTTTGAAAAATGTTGTAATTTTGACCCCATTTAAAAAAATGGTGCTACCGGTAGCACCACTTTTTGATTTGGGGATTGATTTTCATGTTTTTTATGCAAAAATATGGGTTTTAAGGGCTAAAGTTCTCGTTTTGAGGTCACAATTTTCGTTAAGTCGGTAACTTTGTTTAGATCTGCGGGTTGACAGATCTTGACCGTTTGTCAGAGGTCGTCAAGTATGGTCCAGAAGTGTGGATAGAGGCAAGTACTGACGACGACAAGGTTGGGAGATTAAACGACAGTTGTTGATCGATGGATGGGAGAGATGAAATCTCAGTCGTGAATCCTAGTGGATCCCACTTGTATCATGAGAGAGAGGTAAAGGTATGATATGTATCTGTCATGCAAGTTGGAGGCTTTGATACAATCAAAGTTGTTGGAGGTTAAGTCCCAAGAGTCATCGAATCTGGAGCAGATCTTACTAAGGTGATCGTCATCGAAATAGGACAGTAAGATGAATGTCATTTCATAGGGAATAAATCCCGATGACAAAGGAGAGTTTCGTGAAATCAAAACCTTTGATTTGTGAACTAAAGGGAAAATGCCATATTGACATCACGGTAGTGCCACATTGGATGGTACGTGTGAAAGGATGCCACGTGGTAGTGAGGTGAATTTATATGATGAGGGCTTAGAGATTTCAGGAGGTTGTAACTTGAGATCCAGAGATCGGATCCAGGCATGGGCAGAGTCGTTTGGAATCTCTAGGTGAGCAAAATCCATCTAGGGCCCTTAGAACTCGATAAAAATTGAGTTGAGAAGAGAAGAATCTGAACATCCCACAAGCCTAAAAGAATTTTAGGGGTTCGGGTGTGTTACACTCTTGGAGATCACACAAACAGTTAGTTCCAGTAGATTCCATAATAGAGGCAAAATATGTTGTTGCTACATAAGCAGAAGCAACAAAGGAGTTTGTGTGGCTCACAAAAGTTATTATTCCCTCCTCCTGCTCCTATTATTCCGCCAACGAGAATTTCACTTGCGTGCGAGCTGAGAGAGATGGCGGACGCATGTGGAAATTTGTGGAAATCTGGTGATTTCCTTTAGCAAGCCCGCGAAGCTCCTCCAGTAACTCTTCCTCGACTCCTCCATGACGTTATCGTAAATTAAGAGAAGGAGAGCAATGCAAGCAAAATTTGGGGTACAGAGAAATGGGGGTGGAGCCCTCGGTCTGTGACAAGGGATGGCCACCATTTTTCCCAATTAAAGAAAACACAAAGCTTTCATTGAAAGCCATCCAATCTCGTCACCCGAAGTAGCAATTCTGTAGGCACTGGCAGAGTGAAAATCTGAGCTCGGTGAAGAGAATCAACACCATTGTTGTAGGTGGTAAAGCGTTGTAGAGATGGGCGATGCAGCAGGTCGATGGTCGAAAACAACGACAAGAATGATGACAGAGGGAAGGATATTGCACGTTGCAATAAAAACACTCACCATTTATCATCACCAGTATTGCCCTAAACCAGATTTATATGTAGACAAGTTTGGGGATGAAAATTCTCAAGGCTACGCCTAGCATTAAGGAAGCTCCTTCGACATAATATATTTTCTACTTGTAAAACCATACAACTCTACTCTATAAACAAAATAAATATTAAGGTGAGAAAATCTCTCTCTTTATCCCATCTACCTCGTTGGCAACATTTACCATTTGTCCTATAAATATTAAGGTGAGAAAATCTATCTCTTTATGCTATCTACCTCGTTGGCAATATTTACCATTTATCATATCTACCTCGTTGGCAATAGTTACCATTTGTTGCTACAACAATTTCCTTACCATCTTGTAGCTTCTCTCAACATTTTGCAATTTCTTTAGTTGGATTCGGTTATCCTCAAATCCCATATGATTATGGTAATAATCTATGTTCTTGTTTGTGTTGTCTTTGCATCATGTTCACCTCTAAAAATTGTTGTTTTGTTTTCTTAAGCAATTTCAACGAAGCCCAACTTGGTCATTCCAACTTGGTCATTCCTCATCTCCGCCTATATTGTTATTCAATCTCATTTATTGTTTCCTTTATTTTTCCAATTTCATTGCAATGAATGGATCTGAACTAATGAATAGGTAATTTATGAAGGTTATCTAAACTATGTAAAAGACAAATAAATGTAAAGTTTAGTAAAAATGAATGTGAGAGAAAAATGAGAATTAAATAAAAAGAAAAAAATATATATAGAAGAGAATAGGCTAAGGAATAGGAAATGAAAGGTTAGCATGTTGGCCTTCTCATTACCTCAACTCTCCCTATTTCCTCATGTAATTTCACTCCCAAAGGGTCTTTTGGCCAAGGGAGGAAGAGGCATATAGAGCCAAGACCTGCTTGTACCAAACATTTTCAAAATGAAACATTGAGCCCCATTCAAAGTTGGTTTTCTCATTTGGGTTTCCAAGGTAAATATGGTGTCCATTATGTCTTGAATTAGTTCAAATTTTTTGTGTGATTGTGCTTAGTGTATTCATGTTTTAATTATGGTTTTAATGGTTGTCGGTGAACAGTGACACTCTAAATGAGAGGAATATGTGAATAAACTTGTGGATTTACATTACTTATGGTTTGCTTTGTCTAATAGAGAGTATAACAATGTTATTGCTACCACCGTTGAATTCGTTTCAAGGCCTAGAGATCAACAATTGTCATCTCAAAGTTGTTGCACCTCTGTATGAGTTTCTATTTTGGTTTGATTTTGGCTGTTGGGTGAATTTGTCTTTCCTATAGGCTCAAAATTCCCCACACTCTATGATCTCACTCACCTAATCAATGTTTATCATTGTTGTGCAGATTTATCCTTGCTTGGGTTGATTTCCCTTACCTTGGGCTTCTCTCCCTCACCCACAGGTTGCACGACATCCATACAGGTCGTGCACAGTCATAGAGATTCCCTCTCTCTGTCATTGGGAAATTACATCATCTTGTTGAGTCATTTCTCAAGTTGCTAGGTGTATTTCTCTCCCCGGACTATAAATATGTTTACCTGGGTGACTCAACACATTCATTGGATTGATTCCTTACATCCCTGGATCGACTTCTTTTGGTCAAACGAATGGATAGAGGTCCCCATTGCTAGTGAAGTATTCCAATCCATTATTATATAACATCAATACAGAGGTGATGAGAGGGTCACTTATAGATACACTCCAAACTCATTTTGATTATATATAGAGAGAGGCTACATAAATTGGCTAGCAAATCAGTTTAAACATAACACAATCATTGTGAGCTTAATTGAAATATCATGCATCAATTGTTAAGGTATAGACACCAATTGGAGCACCATCTATTCCAAGGAAAATACCAATGAAGGTGGAACAATAAGTAAATGCTCCTACAAAAATGTCAATTCTCCTGAAGCAATGAGCTCTTCTGCTCCCAATCCCATAGAGAATGATAGTTCTCTTGAAGCAAAGGTTGATGGGTGCTCGATCTATATTCCAATATTGTCTTTGAATGTTATAAGCAAGAAGTTTGGGCCCATTAAGCTTGATGGTGTCTAGGATAGAAGTCACACGTGGTGGTGGTGGTTCTAAAGAATACCAAAGGGTTGAACAGTTTGGAAATGGTAGTAGGGGTGTCTGGTCCAGTGGTGCAAATCAAATGCTTCTAGTGTTTGTAAAAGATATTCTTCCTTTGAATTGAATGTGTCTCACTTCTGTAGAATGTAAACCTTTATTGTTGCTTACATATTTTAATACTTGAATCATGTTGATTGTGAACCTGTGACCTGCAATCTAATACAGGTGAAGTTTTCCACTGAGTCAAATAGTATTTATAATTTGTATACTTATCCTCATTATGGATGTGCCTTGCCACCTTACTCCAAGTTTTGATGATGACAATTTTAAAACCATCCTTTCTAGCTAAGAGAGACCTTCTATAAAACCAATTGCAAACTATGAGACTTTGAAGTCATCACGATTGAAAATTGGTGACAATTGAACTAAGCTTGCACTCTAACTTCCTAAAGACAATTCCTTGTAATCAAACCTAAATGGAGTATATGAAAAACATTGTTTATTCTTGATCTAATTGTCATTATGTTGCAATTTATTCGATGTGTGCAGGTCACACCCAAGAATAGGTCATGTAGCCTCCATAAGACAGAGCACTATGTACAATCCTGAGAGGAAATTTGAGATAGAGACAAGAACTTAAGATCAACAAAGTATCTGTGTCGGTGAAGTGAGTGGGCTATAAGTCCCTTGTTTATGGATCAAATGGTATCAAAGCAATTTCATCCTTGACCATGATGTGGTTTCTGGAACTTTGAAGAGACCATTGTAGACCTTAGCATGGGCAAGGAAAGAAAAGAAAAGTTGGAAGACTTAAGGGCCAACAATGCTCAACGTCAAGAGGAGAATGAACACTTGAAGGAGCAAGTCCATATGTTCAACAAGAGGATGGCAGACATGGAAAAACACCTTGAGAACTATTCCAAATTGTTGTCAATTCTTAAGAAATAGTTTGAAGAATGCCAAGACTCCCTCACCGTGGTCATGACAAATTGCAACAAGCATAGAGCACAACTTGTACACCTTGGTGAGAAAGCCATCCAGATGGATAATTGGCAAGAGGATAGGATCACACAAATGATGAAACAACTGCAACAAGAGTTGGCAAAGAAGGAGGAGGCCTTGGCAAGGATCCAAGCAGTTGTCCGAGAGCACCGAGAAGTAAGGAAACCTTCCATTTCCACTACAAATGTCAGCACCACAACCAAGACCATCATGGTAAACCCACCTTCCATAGACAATTCTTTAGATCTGATTGGTGATTTTGAAAATCATACTAAAGGCATTGGTTCCAAGCTCCTAAGGAAGATGGGATATTATGGACAAGGGCTAGAAAAGAGAAGATGAGGCATCTTGAGCCCATTGTAGCCACACCATGGGTCAAATATGAAGGCTTGGACTTCGATGGTAAAATAGAAAATCCCATGACCATGAAGACCATTTTTGTGAAGGATAAAGACATATTGGAGTTGTCCTGCTCATCAAGAGGAGGAGCAACGGTAAGAGAAGGTTTCATCCCACTACCACCTCATCCTTCTTATGGTAGATTGAAGAAGAACGGTGATGAAAATAGCTTGAAGACTCAGCCTACACTATCACTCACAAGAAGCAGCAATCCAATCAGTCGGGGAAAGAAAGAGAAGAAGAACAAGAGATCTTCATCAAACAAGACATCCCTTGTTTGTCATTGTTGCATGAGGAAAGGCCACAATACTTTCAATTGTTGGTATGCAAAGGCATGTTCTTTCTATGGGAAGCAAGACCAACAAGTGGCATCTTGCTAGGAGAAGAAAGCCACATGTTGCAGGATAGATTGCTTTCAACGGAGGAATGGAAAAAATACTTCTCCAATCCAACAATAAACCCAGTGGCACATGGAGATGAGGAGTATGTCAGGAAGTCCTTCTAGTATAAATAGGAACAGTTTCCACCACTGCAAGTTGAGTGGACACTAGGAAGAGAAGTGTTGATGACTTCACCCTAGAAACTACACAGCAAAAAGGAGACTATGGATAATGAATCCTAACAAAGATGATGAGTTTCCTACATTTCCAATTCAAGGAGAAGTTGTCAATGGAGAGATAACATCACAGGAATTCTACATCACCATCGAAGAGAATAGTGGGTGGATGCCAACCACCAAGACAACCCCATTCCATTTGATAGCTACAATCTTCCAAAATAATTTTTCCTTCCTAAAGATGTGCCAGACACTGATGCACGTGGGTCAATGACCTTAGAGGGAGGAATTCTTGAGAACTCCATGACATGCTTGCAAGCATGTCCAAGGCACCAAAGTGTCGTTTCCATGTTGGGAAGAAATTGATCCTAGCAAGAGAAGGCAAACCATAATTCCTTTCGAGGGACTGATATGTGATGGCATAGTTTGTTGGGGTCACACTAAACATAGACCACCATTCAACTTGCCTTCATTAGTTACCAAGATGCATTGTCTCCAATATTGAGAGGGAGATGGGAAAGGATGTTGATTCCAGAGTTTGGATCTAGAGATTGTTCATAGTTGAGAGTCAATGAGAAAAGTTCTCCATTGTTAGGACAAGCGAGCTAGAGCCATATCCACGAAACAGAGCCAGTGCCAAATTCAGAGCTATTGCCAGGAGCCAGAGTCAGAGCCACGTTTCAAAGAAGTAGAAAGAAGACATATTGATCCAAATTGGTTTCATTGATCTTTTGGACACCAAAAAACCTCTCAATGGGGAGGTGTGATCTGATATGGATCTAAACCAATGAATGGGTAAGACTCGGTACCTACAAGACAAATCAAAAATTTATGAAGGTTATCTAAACTATGTAAAATACAAATAAGGTTATCTCACTCACCTAATCGATTTTTACCATCATTGGGTGGATTTCTCCTTGATTTGTTTGATTTCCCTTACCCGGGGCATCTCTCCTTCGCCCACAAGTCACACGGTGTCCATGTGGACCATGCAAAACCGTAGAGATTTCCTCTCTCTGTCACTTTGTTGGGTCGATTCATTACATCCCTGGATCAACTTCTTTTGGTTGATCGAATGGATAAAGGTCCCCATAGTTGGTGAAGTATTCCAATTCATTTGTATATAACAACAATAGAGTTGATGATAGGGTCACTTACAAATACACTCCAAACTCATTTTGATTATATATAGAGTGTAACACACCCAACTCCTTAATACTCTTTTAAGGGGTGGGGCATCATAAATTTGTTTTTCCTTAACTAACTCATCTTGAATCATCTCTTTGGTATGATTCATTCTCTTATGTTTTCTCGTATCTTTCTAACAACTGCTACGGGATTCTAAACCAACCCTTGGTTTATATCTTACAGCTTCACGAAGTTCTTCGGGAATTCATTGGTTGAGGGCCACCCGATGCCCCCATGGCTTCATCTCGTTAGTATCATCTCTTGGTTCCTTCCTCCCGTAGGAAGGTCCATCCATCAACCAATACGACGACTGGCTTAACCCTTGTCTGACACGCAGGCTAGTGGGGAATTTGAAGTTCGTTGTTGAACGTCTCCTTGCTATCTACGCACAAGACCTCCTAAAGTCCCAATCTTCCAAAGTCTCGTAAGCTTTCCACGTGGATCTGACCTTTAGTCCTTTCAGTCTCTGTACCATACTACACCCCATACCCTCCGAAGTCCCAAAGTCCCGGACTCCTGGTCACTTCACCAACCCCTTTGGCTAGGTGGGCACGTAACATGAGATAACACATGGAAGGGCCAAGGGAGACACACACCCTCATCTGGGGGTGACATGTGTCATGTTCCAGTAGGTATATAGGATATGTGATACACACAAGTCCAAGTGACAAGTGGCATGTCTATCATGGGTCCACGTCACCTTGGGTGACGTCACTGCACCACGTCACTCCTGACTGACAGCCTTCTAACATCCCTCAGATCTCACGGTCGAGATCCAGACACGTAGACCCGTAGATCTACGGCTCTCGTCGCTTCAGGGATTCGGTGCTCGGGAGTTTTGTGATGCAAACTCCTCCTATCTCTTGAGGTTGGTCAACGTTGGGCTGACTACAGCATAGATCCGACGATTAGGAAGGAACCCAAAGGTTCCCCAAATCAATGGTCCTGGTCACCTCGTGGCTCCGACCTTTGGAGGTTTTGGCTTCACTGCCACTCCATTTTCCCGAGGCGAGACTCCACCGAAGTGCCATGTGTGAAACCTTCCACTAGATGATCGGAAAGTCAAGAAGGGGCCCCGACGGACTCCCCAGATCAACAACTCACAACCTTTCCCGACTTCGACATTCGGGTAATTTTGACAGTTCTAAAGTTTGACATCTCAGGGCTTTGAGCTCCGGAAGCTCTGAAACCCTCAAGAGCTAGCTCCTTTCGAGCTTAGTGCAGGTTTCCTAGACCCTAGTCATATGGACCCTCTAATGAATCTCAAACTATAAACTCTACTCTTAGCTAATATTTGGTTAATGCCATGGGCGCGAGCCTAAGGTCTCTTAGACTACTGGTTTGAAGGAAGTGCCTTCCCAGTTCGTAGAACTTTAAGTTTTGAAATAGGGCGGGGAAATCTTGTGGAATTATCGAGACGGTAGTAGTGCCAAGAGGCTTGCTCCGACTCTGGAATTGTGAGGTAATTCCCTGGGAAAAACACCTTCGAGGGTTAAACTAGAGCATATGGAAAATCAAGCAGAAGTATAAGTTCACAGGAATACAACCGCATACACATAACTTAATTATTTCAATACATAAACCATTTATAGATATATAAATACACACATGCATCCATTATTCCCAATTGACAGCATAAAGCATGAAAACATTTATCAGAACCAAAAGGCGTGATGCGACTGTTGAAAGGGTTGTTTGTTTCCACCCAACCATAGGCTCAGTCACTCCTAACGTATTTACCACTGGCCAGCCCCGAGCTATACCACGATGCTTTGAGATTTAATCATTTGTTTCGGCTCAGCGACAGTAGGGACGGAGGTTACTCTCCTCCTCCCGTAGGATCTTGGCAACGGCTTTCACTGTACCAAGCAAGGAGGACCACCTGAGTACTTCCTCAGCCACTCAGCAGCCTCATTTATCAGCTTGTATCATAACCCCTCTAGCCATTTCATGTGACCATAACACGCTCATTTATTTGTTCTTCCTTGAACCCAAGAGCTTAGTCTCTCGTCTCTGCACTCTTTGCAGGTCTTCCTCTGCCCACCACACCTTCCTTTCTTTCCTTCCTCGGCAAGATTGTGTGTGGCTTGAATTCTCAGTCTGTGGTCAAGTTTGAAATCCTTACAGATGAGTGCCCTGCCCCATCCCCTCATTAACTCTTGAGGAGGTCTTCCCACCTACCACCCTGACTGTAATTCATTCTCGAGTCAAAGGATTGTTCTGGTCATGAGAAATTAAATCCAGTAAGGTATTGGTTTGGTGCAAGTTAACGCAACCATTCATGGTCCCCTTCACCATCTCTTTCATAGCATTCATGGTCTCTCTTAGCACACCCCCCTTCCAGCATTCATGCAACACTTATCCATTTTCTAGTAAATAACAGAATTTACATTCATTGACCTTTTATACAAAGTTCTGTCAAATCAAACATTCACACATATTGAGTTTTCCACATTCTCTTGGTCCAAATAATTATATTTACAAACTAGGGGAAACATGGGTGTCACAATTCCCTCCCCCTTAAAGGAACATTGTCCTCGATGTTTTATCTATCAACATGCTCTGTATATACAGAAGTAAACAAAAATGGGCATGTTCGTCTCATGGCATCGTCAATTTCCCACGTAGCCTCATCTGGGCCAAAGTGTTTCCACTGCACCTCAACCTGTGCAATGGTTTGGTTCTTGAGTGAGGTTTCCTTCCTGTCTAATATGCATTGAGGTTCTGGCAGGAATTCTCCCTCCATCTATACTTGGATCACAGACCATTCAATTATATGATTAGAATCATGCACATATTTATTCAATAATGAAACATGGAAAACATTATGTGCCTTTATTGTGGGAGGGAGTGATAACCTATAGGCTAAAGGTCCCACTCTATCTAAGACTTCAAAGGGTCCA
>JZKD02S1956957.1:8404-54505 GCA_000966675.3 Picea glauca
TCTAAGAAGAGATGTGTCCGCTACTTGCATTTGCAAGAAGATGATTTTACAATGAGGCTCCAAAGGCCTTTTTATCATAAAGAAAATCCAAAACCCTAACCCCGGAAGATGAAAATCCAACAGTTTTGTGGACCCTGTTTTGGGTAGTTTGGTGTATCAACTTCTCGGGGGCGTAACTTTGGCATACAATCTCCATTTAGGGTGCATGATAGCTCGTTGGAAAGGTATCATCGAGGAGATTCATTTAGGGGGATCAATCATAGACTTTGTCTATCATTGAGAAGATTGATCCCAAAAAACCTTCATTTAGGCCCTCAAAATGGCCCCGGAAGTTAAAAATTGTTAAAAATAGTAAATTACCAAAATTGTCAGAAAACTATTTTGAGCCAGTTAGAAAAGGTGGGTGGCCACCGATACCCACCTAGATAAATCCTCCCTCATTAGGAATTAATGGTATAAATTGCGTTGAGTGCCCAGGGGAGAGGAAAAAGCGTTCGCTGAATCTGCATCTTGATGAGCTGCTTGCCTTATTGGAGAAGTTGCGCTGCTTAGCTTGTTGAAGGTTGTCACAAACCTGTGGCTGGAAGGGTTGGACCTTTTTAACTAGTCTGGCTACATGATATGCCTGTGTGCATAAGGAATATTTACACTTTGTTGCAATCTTGTCGACCTGCTTCTGTTGGATAGAAGGTGCTTGGGCCGACGCTGTAGTGGTTGCAATATCCTTATGTTCACCTTTTGAACAGATTGTGAAGAAGTTGAATTTTGTAGTATGAGATACTACCTTGCGACATTGTTTAGGTGGAACAATAGTCGGAACTACCTCTGGTATTCTGTAGAGATGACTCCCCAGATAAATAATGATGCTGCAGGGTCGAGACTCATAAACAACATGGTGCTTCCACATATATGGTTGTCCTAGGAAAACATCACAGGCATCTAGTGGGGAAACATCACATAATACCTCATCCTTGAAGGGTTGGATGTCGTATGAAAATCGACACTTCTAGCTGACATGAAGATCTCGTCCCTGGCGAAGCCACCCGATGTTGTATGGTTGTGGGTGTGGTGTTGTCGACAATCCCAACTTTTTGACAACCTCTTCTAAGATGAGGTTCTTCTGGCTTCCGCTATCAACAATAAAATGAAGCGGGGTCCCCTTCACCCACATATGTGAATGAAAAATGCACTCTCCCTCTTCAGGATCTCTTGGTTCTTCTGTTTTAATTGTTGTGGTCATGACAATAGCAGTGGGGTCTGTGTCGATGATCTGTCTTTTACCAGTATTTTCATAATTAGATTCCAAATAAGGGTTCGGCTCCTTGTCTTTGATATAGTTCACCAATGATTGTTTTGAGCAACATTCATCGGTGTTGTTCCAAGGGATTTTGTAGAAATTGCACCATTTTCTGGTGTCCTTCTTTGTCTTCCAGTGACCCTTCTTTTCCTATGGCTTGGAATGGTTTTCGGGAGACTCTTTGTTAGGGATGTCTTTATCATACTTTGGTTGTTGCATATTTGCAGACTCAAACTCCCGTTTGTTCTGGTGCTTAAATTTCTTCTCGATTTTAACAACATATCGATAAGAAGCACCAAGTGATGAGATGTCCAAAAAATCCATTTCATTTTGGATGTATATGTGTAGAGCCCCACGGTATTTCAGAACCATATGTCATTCAGAGTATTTCATACCCATCCTGGTGTGCAAGGTATGGAAGGTATTGGTGAAATCTAGAACTGCTTGGCTCCTTTCTTTTTGCAGTGTGGTCCATCTCATGTATGGGTCCTCATAGTTGCAAATAGGGTAATATTGTTCCTTTACCGCATCCACAAAAAAATCCCAAGTTGGCTCAGCCCCATATATTCCAGACTCCTCTGTGGAACTTTGATCCCAGTAAGTTTCCCACCAATATTTGACATGGGGGAGATCCTTAAGGAGTGCGAAGGTGATCTTTTCCTTGTCGGAAAAATTATGAACAAATAAATAACCTTCTAGCAGATTTAACCATTTTTCTAAGGCATCCACATCTATCTGTCCTTCAAATATGGGTATATCAAAATTAAATTGTACCTTGAAAGGAGAGGTACTTCCAAAGTGGTCACTTGATGAAGATGTGCATGTTGTTATCGACAGGCATTGAAGGATGTGGGCAAAATTCTCCATCATTTTGTCCCTCTGTCGCATGAGAGCTTGCTCAAGCAACAAATTAATAGAATTGTTTTCTATGTCGTTTTTCTTTTCTTCCGCCATGGAGGGTTTCTTGGATGTGCAAGAGAAATTGTATCCAAGAGAGACAAGCTCGAGACCCAACTTTCTATACTCGGACCTCGTCGGGGACATGCACTGAAAAACGATCAAGAGCAGCCTGCTCTGATACCACTGATCCAGATTATTTTCGACACGAAATGAGAGTGGAGATATAATAAAGCAATGTACAAAGATATCTCAGATATCCAATAATATAACATAAATTTATTAGATATGCAACCATAAACACAAAGATACAACAATACACAATTTTCTATTAATGCGCGAAAAAAGTACAAAGACTGTAAAAAATACAAAGTGAAAGACTCACTAGAATGGTGGCAGCTTATCTTTGAGAAGAGATGTGTCTGTTACTCGCATTTGTAAGAATATGATTTTATAATGAGGCTCCAAAGTCCTTTTTATCATAAAGAAAATCCAAAACCCTAACCCTGGAAGATGAAAAGCCATCAGTTTTGTGGACCCTATTTTGGGTAGTTTGGTGTATCAACTTCCTGACGGCGTAACTTTGGCATACGATCTCTGTTTGGGGTGCATGATAGATTGTTGGAAAGGTATCATCGAGGATATTCATTCAGGGGACTCAATCAAAGCCTTTGGCTCTCATTAAGAAGCTCAATCCCAAAAAACCTTCATTTAGGCCCTCAAAATGGCCCCGAAAGTTAAAAACTGTTAAAAATAGTAAATTACCTAAATTGCTAGAAAATTGTTTTGAGCTAGTTGGAAAAGGTGGGTGGCCATAGATATCCACCTGGATCAATACTTCCTCCTTAGGAAGAAATGGTATCCATTGCGTTGAGTGCCCCGGGGAGAGGGAAAAGCATTTGATGAATCTGCATCTTGATGAGCTTCTTGCCTTGTTGGAGAAGTTGCGTTGCTTAGCTTGTTGAAGGTTGTCACAAACCTGTGGCTGGAATGGTTGGACCTTTTTAACCATTATGGCTACATGATATTCCCATGTGTAGAAGGAATATTTACATTTTGCTACAATCTTGTCGACCTGCTTCTGTTGGATAATAGGTGCTTGGGCTGAAGATGTAGTGGTTGCAGTGTCCTTTTGTTCACCTTTTGAACAGATTGTGAAGAAGCTAAATTTTGTAGTATGAGATACTACCTTGAGGCACTGTTTAGGTGGAACAGTAGTCGGATCTACCTCTGGCATTTTGTAGAGATAACCCCCCAGAGAAACAATGGCGCTATGGGATCGAGACTCATAAACAACATGGCGCTTCCACATATATGGTTGGCCCAAGAGAACATCATAGACATCCAGTGGGGAAACATCACATAATACCTCATCCTTGAAGGGCTGGATGCCATATGAAAATCGACACTGCTAGCTGACATAGAGATCTCGTCCCTGGAGAAGCCACCTGATGTTGTATGGTTGCGGGTGTGGTGTTGTTGACAATCCAAAATGTTTGACGACCTCTACTGAGATGAGGTTCTTCTGGATTCCTCTATCAACAATAAAATGCAGTGGGGTTCCCTTCACCCACATTTGTGAATGAAAAAGGCGCTCCCCCTGTTCAAGATCTATTAGTTCTTCTAGTTGAATTACTGCGGTGGTGACAATAACAGTGGGGTCTGCGTCGATGATCTGTCTTTTACCAGTATTTTCAGAATTAGATTCTGAATCAGGGTTCGGCCCCTTGTCTTTGATATCGGCCACCAATGATTGTTTTATGGAAATCACACTATTTTTCGGTGTCCTTCTTTGTCTTCCCATGACCCTTGCTTTCCTGTGGCTTGGAATGGTTTTCGGGAGACTGTTTGTTAGGGCCATCTTTATCATACTTTGGTTGTTACAGATTTGCAGACCCAAACTCCCGTTTGTTCTGGTGCTTAAATTTCTTCTCAATTTTAAAAGCATATCAATTAGCAACACCGAGAGATGAAATGTCCAGAAAATCCATTTCAGTTTGGATGTATCTGTGTAGAGCCCCACGGTATTTCAGAACCAAATGTCCTTCAGAGTCTTTGATACCCAGCATGGTGCACAAGGTATGGAAGGTATTGGTGAACTCTGGAACTGCTTGGCCCCTCTCTTGTCGCAGTGTGGTCCATCTCATGTATTGGTCCTCATAGTTGCAAACAGGGTAATACTGTTCCTTTACCGCATCATGAGGGCTCAACAGTTTGAGATCATATATTCTTAGTCCAATTTATTATACAACATCTTTCCAGATGCACCACGTTCAATACTAGATAAAACTAGACAAAGAATTGGACCACATGCCGATGGTATTGTCGATTCAGCACAAACCAAGCCCGCTGAGCAATTGATGAAATAGTTGCAACAATTATCCATACAACACACAACAGCCAGCCAAGACACCGCTTTGGTTGCTCCCCCTACCCAAATGTCGGAAGTACACACAGTGCAGTCGACTAACCCAAAGGCCACCCACCAGCATGAAGGGAAGAAAAAACAATGAAAGAAGGGTGAGGGGGGTAAAAAACCCAACGATAATGCTGGTGGGAACAACACTAAAAAATGGAAGGCGAGGTATCCTTGCAACTTGTGTGCGGAAGACCACCCGACCAATCTATGTCCTCGACTTGCAGAGGCCCAAAAATTTGTCACGCAGAAACAACAAGCAATGTTGACTAATCCCTTTCACCATGGGCAAAATCTAACTCAAGCCTCTGCAAGCACGGAAGGGGTCAGCCAAGAAACCTGCCCGCCTCTGAACAATCTCTCATCCATGAGCATATATATGGTTAGGGGTGATACTTTCATATCAACTAGAGCGCATGATTATAGTAAACCAAGCGCTTCTGAGAAGGGTAAAGAAGCTGATATCCCATCTCTTCCTCTATAGATTGAGAAGACGTTGGGAGAAACAATGACATGCATTCCAAAGGGTGCATTTAAAAAACATTCTCATAACCCAAACGTAAGGGCCGCTCAGAACTACTCTGTGGTGGAGGATTTATCACAAACCCCTTGTGCGATGTCTTCTTTGGAGGTCCTCCAAAGCTGCCCTGCTTAGAGGAAATCCTTGTTAACCACTTTGGGCTCTACTGAGACTTGTAATCTGGGTACCATCATGTTAGATACAACTGACTTAAAACCTCGTCTGCCTTACCATGTAGCTTTTCAGATAGTAGTGGCTTATCCCATGAAAACTTTTACATGGAATATCTTCCACATGGTGGTCGACGAGGGTGCCTCGACATGCATCATGTCGTTGGCATGTTAGAAGGCCATTGGCCAGCCCATCTTGTCTCCATCACCTACTCTCCTCACTGCTTTCGACGGTCGTTCATTTCGACCACACGACATCGTTCCTTCTTTCCCCATGCAGTTAGGAGGGAAGACTGTGTGTGTCGAAGTAGAGGTAGTTGATGCTCCCCTCGACTATAATCTCTTATTAGGACGGAGTTGGACTTATGCTATGCAAGCTGTGGTTGCTACAGTTTTCTGGGTCTTATTGTTTCCACACAAGGGCCGGATAGTGACCATTGATCAATTGTATTTCTCTAGACCTAACCCAACTCTGGGGGCATCCACGGTCCTGATGATTGATAATCCTCAACTAGGTGTCGTCAACGTAGGAGTTGGTTTTTTCCCATCCTTGATGGGTACCTTCGATTACCCACCTCCTCACAGAGATATCAAATTTATATCCAATCACCAGAAGGTTGAGATTTTTCAAGTTTCGTCGTTCCACACGACTTACTTCGAGGATCCATGGATACTTCCTTCTCCATCAGCCACAATGGATGAGACAGGACACCCAGGCATGTCCATGCCCTTGTATACCACTGAACTAGTGTACTCTTTAGTCCAGCAAGCTTCAGCTAACACTGATCCGACTCCTGCACAAGAGTTAGATCCACTTCTAGAGAATATTTAGGCTCAGGGTTCTCTCGCTAACACCGATTCGTTAGACTTAGTATTTCCCTCTAACGAAGCAGTAATCGAAGCAATGACTAGTCCAGACAAACCTTGGGAAGATCTTCATCACAGATCATATTTCCTCCCAGAGTTAAGCCAAATTGAAGCAAGAGAATTCACCGTGACTATGACGGGAGATCGGTCTTGTTTCATTAATCCCTTATCTACACATGAGGTCTATGTTGATGGTAATATGGAAACTATCACTGAAACCTTACCGATTAACATCTGCCAAAACCCTGGCATCATGGAGAATGTCTTCATCGGAGCAGATTGCTCCCCCAAAGAGATTCAAATATACACAGAGCTTTTCAAAGATTTTCATGACATTTTTGCCTAGTCTTACGAGGAGATACCCAACATCGACCCACAAAGTGTCGATCATGAGCTACCTTTGTTGTTTTTCAAGCTTGCATTGAGATCGCAAAGCAACATCCAGCGAGAGTGCATTTATGATTTTCGATCTCGTCCGGATTAACCGAGAAAAGTAACCATTATGGAGTCTTCTTTAAGCCCTTTTCAGACTCCTTAAAGATGAAAAGATTGCCAAGTGACCTTGTTTCTTCACACTTGTTCAATTGGTCCAGAAGAACGTTCCTTAAACGGGTCTTCTTTTAAGCGCTTTTCAGACCCTCTAAATATGAAAAGATTTTCAAGCGATCTTGTGGCCTTTCACTCTCGTTAAACTGGAATTTGAAGTCATGTTTGTCCGACAGTAGTTTACCCCCTTTTCGGTATAGACGGTCAACTTTACGAACAAAGGTATACTCTATGGAACTTCCATTTTTTAGAAGAGTACTCTCAGGTATAGTTTTATCCCTTTTTTGGGCCTGAGGGACTAAACTTACGAAAAAGAAACCCCCACGAAGTCCATAGTTAAGCTCTTTTCAGACTCCCTAAAATTGAAAATATTGTCGAGTGACCTTATTCTTTCACACTCGTTAAAATTGGTCCAGAATAATATTCCTGACGGAGTCCATAGTTAAGCTTTTTTCAAACTCCTTAAAAACGAAAAAATGGCTGAGTGATCTTGTCCTTATCACACTCGTTAAAATGGTTTTGAATCAATGTCTTATCGGTGCTAGTTTACCCCTTTTTCAAACCGACTAGACTATATTCGAAAAAGGTACCTCAATGGAGTCTCCTTTTATGTTTTTTCAGACTCTCTAAATATGAAAAACCACCGACCTTACCTTCTCTGGGCTCGTTAAACTTACATCGAAGGACATTACCATTGTGTCTTTTATTAACCGCATTTGCATACCTTATACACCAGCCTTGTAACAGTTTGCTTCTGCGTCTTAACACCTTTGGCCTTCAGAGGATTTTTCTCGAGTGTCATTCTACTAGAACATCAATCTTGTCCTTGTGCCTCGAGCTTGTATGTTTGCAACACCTGTTCCTCCTTTGTAACATAATATTCCTTTATTCTTTTTCCACAATTACTGAAAAGAACAAAACAAATCAAATATACCCCAAAAAGAGGAAGGGAAAAGTATTTTCTTTATTGGCAGCATCATGATTCACCCTTGAATAATGAACATCTGTCCATTTGTTCATCAGACTATGGGATGTAGTACGACCTTAGGAAGATTTTCTCACTATATAGAGTTGTTTCCTCCACCGTTTGGTTATTCTTCCAAACATATGGAGAGTTTGCATTGCCTCCTGCTTCATAGACTTATGATTAACATACATGCTACCTGAGTCTCATTATTTGTCATGCTACTATCCAAGGGAAGTTTTTCACCAAGCTTGAGTCAGCCCCTCTGCAATATGTCTCTTGCCCTCATGCCCAACCATCCTAAACACCCAATCAAGTCCTTGTTTAAAATCATTGAAGCCTTCAGTCTGATCATCAAGATTATCACATTAATGACTGATGAACCATCGAAGACCTCTGGGTAGTGCAGTTGTACACTCATATTACACTCCTACCCGAGCTTTGAAGATTTTGAAGTTGTTGCTCGAGCTTTGAAGATATCATCTCTAGCCATCAGGATGAATCAGCTTCTGGAAGATGGATACTCTATATGTATATCTTTCTAATTTCGAGATGTAGCTCCACTGTGTATTGTTCGTGGATACTCTTTATAGTCATTTGACATGGATCTACAGTGTATTTGATTGGTATCCATGGTTCTATTTTATCTTGAGCATGGGTATGCCCACCTCGGTGAGACATTTTTTATTTTGCAGACGACACCTCCCGGTTCCTGATCCTTGGGCTCAATCGTTTGGCACATCAGTAAAGATTGGTAATGTATTTCGGCCATTAGATGCTCTTCTAACCTCACACATTAGGGGGCATCTGTTACAACCCTAAATTTCACCACACATGCTTACCTGGCATCAGGCCAACTCATATCCCTTCTTTTCCAAAACACTGCTGAACAACTCTTTGAAAATCCTTTTTTATGAAGTTCCACATGCCCTAACCCATTATTGCACACGTGTACACACTGGCTGACTCAAAACAGCCCGTGTTTACCTACAAAAGCACTAAAATAAGAAAGTTGCCGATGTAACAAAAAGCTATGGGTGAGTTAACTAAAACTCCTGGCCATGCATGGCCAAGGGTTCGTCCAAATACCTAGCTCCTTCTAGCCTGTAAAAGAAGGGGTAGGGGTCCCATTTGGAAGAGGAAAAATATAGCAAAGAAAATCTACCCATTTACGTATTCCCATTGTCCCACCTCTTTAGCCTTTCCTTATGCCCAAGAAGATTAAAAGCAAAGTAGTTGGAGGACAGAAGAAGAGGAGCCCAGGATCAAGTTCAAGGAGCGGTGACCGGCCTCAGCTTTTGTAAGTTGACTCATTCTAAGTAATAAATAAAATTCTTTTCCCATCCCAATTCATGAACTTTTTATGGTTTGATTAGTTTATGTTTGGATTTCTAACCCGTTAGTACAGAAGTAGCATGCATGCATAGTTGTTGCTTGTCTTGGATGCAGGTTAGCTTTGGAAGGAGTATTGAGAACAAGTAATCAAGCACAACAGAGGATCGACATCAAATGTCGGATACGAGGTAGGTTGATCTTTCCATGAATTTACTAAGAAAATGGGATTTAAATCAAGGGATGAAGGTAGAAAGTAGTTTCTCTTCGGTCATTATCTGTATGCAAAGTCTGAACTCTATTTGCTAGTCCGTAGAGAGATTTTCCCAACAACAATGATGCAGAATCAAATGCAAACCCCTTTTTTTGGACAATTACACCATGTTCTCTACCAAAACCCTGGCCAACAGTCAAAAATTTACTGGCAAACTGGTGCCAACCAAAATCTAGGCCCCTCTTTTCATGTGAATTTGCCACAATCGAGACTACCTTTTCTAGAAAATTTGCATTTTCCATACTTGTGGAGACTTTTAAATGACCTATATTTCATGATCCGCATTGGCCTCCCATGCTGACTAAGTTTCCCTCAGACATCCCTAATTTCTAAGGAAATCCTGGTGAAGATCCAAGTGATCACGTGACGAAATTTCACTTATGGTGCTTATCCAACTCATTAAAATATGACTCCGTTCAGTTGCACTTGTTTCAACACACTCTTATAGAGGGTTTTGTGAAATGGTATATCAAGCTCCACAACTCGAAGTATGCTTATTTTAATGACCTAGCTATCGTATTTTTAAACCATTTCTAGTTACTGGTAAGATACAGTGCTGACACTGAGTTGCTAGAAAACGTCAAGCAGACAAAAGTTGACCATATCTCAGATCACATCGGAGAATGGAAACGGCGAAAGAGTTTGATCAAACTCAACGTCCCTCTTGTATTTTTTCTTGAGTGGTTCCTGAAGTCCTTGGTACCTTGTGTATCCAAAGATGTTGAAACCACCAAAGTTTTTTTCAAAGAAGAGGCTATTATGTGAGCCCAACAACTGGATTTGATTTACTCTCAATACGGTATGCTATATGATATCCTACTCAACGCACCATGGTCTACTCTCGACAAGACCTAACAAAATTTTGGGCCTCATGTCGATGGCATAGTAGGCTCAGCGCAGAGAAAGCCCACAGATATGTTGTCTAATTAGTTATAACAGTTATCGATTCAATAGACTGTGGCCATCCAAAATCCTAGTTCGGCTTCCCCCGTAACCCAAACATCGGATGTGCACAGTGCGCAATCGACAAATCCCAAGGGTAACCATAAAACTGAGGGAAAGAGGAAACCTAAAAACAATAATGGTAAGGGGGATAAGAAATCTGCAAATAATGTTGGCGAGGGAAAAAATTAAAAGAGAAAGGTGAAGTTTCTGTGTAATATTTGCATAGAAGACCACTTGACTCACCAATTCCCTAGGCTTGAGGAAGCCCAAAAGATATTAGCACAGCAACAACCTATCGTGTTGACCAACCCTTTTCTACAAGGGAAAAATTTAGCTCAATCTTCCTCATCCATAGGCGTGCCTGGGGCAGGCAAGGAACCCCCCCCATTCCTAATACTAGTAATGGTGCCACAAACATTTATATGATGAACGCCAAAGCTAACCTACAGACCAGGGCTCATAACTATGAAATTCCATAATCTGTTGAGAAGGGAAAAGAAGCCTCCAACCCATTGAATCCTCTTCAAATTGAGAAGACAGTGGGAGAAACAATTACTCACATCCCTAAAGGTGCGTTCAAAAAGGATTCAGATAGCCCAAATGCAATGGCTTCTCATAATTACTCTATCGTGGAGGATCTGGCACAAGATCCTTGTGCAATGTCTTCTTTGGAATTTCTCTGGAGTTTCCCCTCACAGAGGAAAGCATTGTTGTCCACCTTGAAGTGGCCGAGACCACTAAATTAGGAATGATCATTTTTTACCCTACGGACCATAAACCTCATCTTCCTCACCATGTCACTTTTCATATAGTAGTGGTGTACACCATAAAATTGTTGACACAGAACATTTTTCGTACGATGGTTGATGAGGGTGCCTCGACTTACATGATGTTGTTGGCATGTTGGAAGTCCATCGACCAACCTGAGTTGTCTCCATCACCCATGTTGCTAACTATGTTTGATGGTCAATCTTTCAGACCACATGGCATAATTCCCTCTTTCCCCATGCAATTGGAGGGAAAAAATGTGTGTCAAAATAGAAGTAGTCGTTGTGCCTCTCGACTACAATCTTTTGTTAGGGAGGATTTGGACCTACATTATCAAAACTATTTTATCCACTGTGTTTCGGGTCTTATGTTTTCCTAATGAAGGCCAGACCATAATCATCGATCAATTATCCTTCTCCCGTCCTGACCCTTAATCGGGGGCATCCATGGAGGACCACGGTCCTGATGATTGACAACCCGCAACCACGTACTGTCAACTCAGGTGTCAGATTGTTTCCATATTTAATGGGGAATTTTGATTATCTGCCTCCTGCCATTGATGTTAGGTTTGTTTCGGTTGTCCCTAACCAGTCAAAGGCTGCAATTTTTCAAGTCGCACCTTTTAGAACGAGTTACTTTAACGACCCATGTATTTTACCTTCCCCATCGAATTCAATGGAAGGGGCAGGGCACCTTGGAATGGCTATTCCCTTATCTGTTGTTGAGGTTACATACAATTTTTTCCAGCAAGCCTCGGAAAACCCTGATCCGTCTCCCCCACAGGAGATATATCCTTTTTGTTGGGTATGTGTTATATTCTTTACATATGTGTGTGTGCGCCTTGTATGTTTCATTTGTGCCAGGTGCTTTCCTAGGGGGGTCCCAGGGGGGGGGGCAGGTATGCCCCCCCCTGGTTACACGTAGCATTAAGGACAATGCCTCGAAATATTTTTTTGGGTGATTTTTGCTATTTTTAGCGGTTAACTAAATTAATCCCAGTGTTAGGGATTAGGGTTTTGGTATCTACGGAATACCTAAAAACATTGTATATATTGTATAGTGAATGGTGAAATTCAAGATATAATGAATATAAGAAAGGTTTTCCCGGTTGAGGGTTTCCGGTATAAAATCTCTGTGTACTCTGTGTATAATCCATTGATTAATTTATGTTTTTCTTAAGAATCTATATGTATTACTTTACTTCACAGGTTTAAAACTTACATGTGGTATCAGAGCTCATTTTTGGCTTCAGAGGGACACCTTTGTTGTTGAGGGTTTGGCTCAGTCTTGATAGATCAAGTTTATTTTGGGTCTGTTATAAACCTAGGTTTAGTGGGAGATTTTGCAGTGGAGATTCGAGTATAGAAGGATGGATGGTGAGCTCATCTAAAATCGATATAGAGAAGTTCAACAACAAAAACTTTGAGCTATGGAATCTCAATATGGAGGACCTTCTTGTAAAAAAAGAGCAATGGATCGTTGTGGATCCTGGTACATAGCCTACTGGTACACCGTCTACTAGCACATAGGCTACTGGTACACAACCTACTAATACACAAACTACTAGTACACCACCTGCTGGTATGTCGAAGGAAGATTGGGAGAAGTTGGACAGAAGAGAAAGGAGTACTATTCGACTCTGCCTAGAAGATTTGGTGTTGTTGAATGTATCGGGAGAATCTACAGCCAAGGAACTATGGGATGAGTTGGGGAATGTGTATCAATAAAAGTCCCTGGTAAACAAATTATTTCTTCAAAAGAATTTGTATCATCTTAGGATGGAAGATGGAGATTTTGTGATAGAAAATCTAAATGCCTTTAACACTCTGGTAAGTCAACTTGTCTTTGTCAATATTATGATTGCAGAAGAAGATAAGTGTATTACTTTGTTATGTTCTTTGCCAGACTCTTGGGATAATCTGGTTGTAGCAATTGGTAGTACCACTTAATCTACATTCAAGTATGAGGATGTAGTTTCATCCTTGTTATCTGAAGAGATGAGGCGAAAAAGCATGGACAGTCATAACAAAGATGCTTTATTTGTAAGAGGTCGTACCCAAGATAGGAATCCTGATAAGCCTTCAGGGGGGAGACCTAAATCTACTCGTAGATCTAAGTCTCCAGAAAAATCTTTGAGGAAATGATGGATGTGTGCTAAAACAGGGCATTATAAGAAATATTGCATGTCTAAGAAGGTTGAAAAACCAAAGGGATCTGATAGTACCTCTTCCATAGAGGCGAGAACCTCCACTGAAGAAGGAGGTGATGTTTACCTGGCATCTACAAGTACACATGTAGACCATGATGTATGGTTGATCGACTCAGGTGTGTCATACCATATGACTCCTCACAGGGAGTGGTTCTCTGAATATGAAAAATACGATGATGGTGATGTATTCCTAGGAGATGACTCAACAGCCAAAATTCTGGGATGTGGAAGGGTTAAGTTGATGCTAAAAGATGGAAGGATTAGAACTCTCCCTGGGGTTCTGCACATTCCAAAACTAGCCAGGAGCCTAATATCTGTAAGCAAGTTAGCTGATGCAAGAGTGAGAAATTTATTTGAAAAGAACACTTGCAAGATGGTATGAGGAGCAATGGTGTTGATGAGGGGAGTTCGGTTTGGAACTCTGTACAAGTTGTTGGGAAGAACTTATACTAATGGGTGTAACAGTTATGTTGTCCTTGAGCAGACAAATAAAGAAGACAAGACCAATACCATCCCTGAAAAGAAGACCATGTTGTGGCATCAAAGACTGGGGCATATTGGAGAAAACGACCTTCGAACACTACATGGTAAAGGAATGGTTGAAGTTATGTCTAATTGCACTCTAGATTTTGATTTCTATGAACATTGCATATATGGTAAACAAAATCGAGTAAGATTCCCATCTAGTGCTACAAGAGCAAAGGGGATCTTAGAATTGATACACAGTGATGTGTTTGGACCTGTGCTTGTTCCATCACTAGGTAAATCTATGTATTATGTTTCATTCATAGATGAATTTTCAAGGAACACATGGATTTATTTTCTTAGAAAGAAATCTGAGGTATTTGATAAATTTAACGAGTTTAAGGCTTTGGTAGAAAATCAGACAGAGAAGAAAATAAAGGTATTGAGAACAGATAATGGTGGAGAATTCTGCATAAATGAATTCGAAGAATTCGGCAAGAAGTGTGGTATAGCAAGGCAGAAGACTACTCCATACACTCCTCAACAGAATGGAGTTGCAGAAAGGATGAATAGGACACTGATGGAAAAATCAAGGAGCATTCTCAGCGGTTCTAGGTTAGGACAAGAATTTTGGGCAGAGGTAGTGGGTACAGCATGTTACCTGGTCAATCGATCACCTTCATCAATGTTGGATGATAAAAATCCACACGAGGTATGGTATGGAAAGAAACCCTCTCTTCAACATCTTAGAGTGTTTGGTTGTGATGCTTATGTACAAGTTCCAAAGGAAAATAGGAGTAAGCTAGATAAAAAGGCTGAAAAGTGTATCTTTATTGGTTATAAAGATGGTGTGAAAGGTTATAAGCTTTGGAACCCAGAAACCAAGAATACTGTTTACAGTCGAGATGTTGTTTTTAGAGAGGTAAAAGATGTGTCCAAACAAGAATTCCTACCAACACAAGATGAACCTGAGAAAATAGAGCTTGAGTTGGATGATGCAAAATCTGAATCATCTGAAGAAAAGGAAGCAGAAGGAGAAGAAGAAGAACCTCATACCCCAGTATTGCGGATATCAGTGAGAGATAAAAGGCAACCAGAAGGGTATAGTCCACCTAATTTCCATGCCAATTTTTCCTTATCTATTACTGATGATGATCCCAGAACTGTCAGGGAAGCAGTGAATTTAGAGGATAGTAAACTTTGGAAGAAGGCCATGGTTGAAGAAATGGATGCCTTGGATAAGAATGAGGCATGGGATATAGTTGAGTTGCCAGCTGGAAGAAAATTTGTTGGTAGCAAATGGTTGTTTAAGAAAAAGTTTAATGCACAAGGTAAAGTGGAGAAATACAGAGCTCGGTTAGTAGCAAAAGGTTACTCCCAGTTAGAGGGAATTGACTTTGGTGAGATTTTTTCTCCTGTTGCCAAGTTAACTTCTATTAGATTTCTTTTATCTATTGTTGCTGCTTTTGATATTGAAGTGGAATAGATGGATGTGAAGACAACATTCCTACATGGGGATCTAGAAGAAGAAATCTACATGAAGAAGCCAAAAGGATTTGTAGTGAAGGGAAAGAAAGAGATGGTATGTAAGCTAAAGACGTCACTATATGGTCTGAAGCAATCACCTAGGATGTGGTACCAAAAGTTTGACACATACATCCTTGGATTGGGATTTGCAAGAAGCAGGGCTGATCACTGTGTATATTCCAAGCATGTTGGTAAACACTTCATTTATGTAGTGTTGTATGTTGATGACATGTTGTTGGTAGGAAATAACATGGATGTTATCAAGGAGGTGAAATCACAACTATCCTCCAAATTTGACATGAAGGATCTCGATGCTACTAACTTCATTCTAGGAATGGAAATTAAAAGAGATCGTGCAAACAAGAAACTCTGGTTGAATCAGAAAAAATATGTTAAGACAATATTGCAGAGGTTTAATATGCATGGAAGTAAATCGGTCAAGGTCCCTATTCCTATAGGTGTAAATTTATCTGCAGATCAGTGTCCCAAGCCACATGAAGAAGAATAGGGCATGTCCCATGTCCCATATGCCAGTGCAATTGGCAATTTGATGTATGCAATGGTCTGTACTAGACCATACCTTTCACATGCAGTGGGAGTTTTGAGCAGGTATATGTCAAAACCAGGGAAGGAGCATTGGACAATAGTAAAGAGGGTCTTCAGGTATTTGCATGGCACTACCAATTATGGATTGTGCTACCAAGGAAGACCAGGATTGGACAGAGTGGTGGACATACATGGATTTGTTGATGTAGATTGGGCTGGAGATATGGATTGAAAAATATCTACAAGTGGGTATGTGTTTAACCTATTTGGAGGAGCAATCAGTTGGATGAGCAAAAGACAGGTTGTAGTGGCACTCTCAACTACAGAAGTTGAATACATGGCAGCCACTCATGCAAGAAAGGAAGCAATATGGTTACAGAGATTGTGTTCAGGTATTGGGTTGGTACAACAAACAGTGAGATTAGATTGTGACAGTTAGAGTGCAATCTTCCTGGAAAAGAACCTAGCTTATCATTCGAAGACAAAGGCGCATATTGATGTTCAGTATCACTTTGTGAGAGACATGGTTGAGGAAAAGAAGGTGTTGCTGGAAAAGGTTGAAACTTTGAAGAATGTTGCAGATTCATTGACAAAGTCTATAAGAACAGAAAAGTTCTCCTAGTGTAGAGTAACAATGGTCATTTCTTCCCTGGATTGTTGACTATATAATTGAGACCCCGGGATGCAAAGAAAACAACAAGTGGGAGAATGTTGGGTATGTGTTATATTCTTTGCATGTGTGTGTGTGGGTGCATCAGATTCAACAACTACGTCTGACGATCCCTCATACTAGTGCCTTGTTTGTGCCATGTGGGTCGGGCACTTTCTTAGAGGGTCCCCAGGGGGGGGCAGGTATTCCCCCCGGGTTACGTGCAGTGTTCAGGGCAGCGCCCCGAAATTTGTTTTTGGGCGATTTTTACTATTTTTAGTGGATTTTGCTATTTTTAGCGGTTTACTAAATTAATCTCGGTGTTAGGGATTAGGGTTTTGGTATCTACAGAATAACTAAAAACATTGTATATATTGTATAGTGAATGGTGAAATTCGAGATATAATGAATATGAGAAAGGTTTTCCTGGTTGAGGGTTTCCAGTATAAAATCTTTGTGTACTCTGTGTATGATCCATTGATTAATTTATGTTTTGCTTAAGAATCTATATGCATTACTTTACTTCATAGGTTTAAAACTTACACTTTTCTCGAGCCTATTTGGGCTCAAGACTCGCTCACCACCCATGACCCTTTGGACTTATTCTTTCCCTCTGACGAAGAGATCCTGGAAGCAATGAGTGGGCCAGACAGACCTTGGGAGGATATTCACCATAGATCTTATTTCTTACCCGAGATCAAGAGGATAGAGACATGAGAGTTCTTTACGACCATGAATGGATATTCCCCTTGTCATATTAACCCTCTGGCTATACATGAAATATATTCTGAGGGCAACATGGGATCTAGTATGACCTTAGGAAGTTGTTCTAATTACAGAGATTTGCGTCCTCCTCTATTTGGTTACTCTTCCAAACATATGGAGAGTTTGAGGTGCCTCTTGTATCATAGACTTATGTCAAATTTTTAGTTTCCTTAGTCTCATCATTTTGCTGTGATATTGTCCAAGGGAATATTTTATCCAACTTGAGTCGGACATTCTGCAGTTTATCTCTTGACTTTAATGAGTCGACCATCCCAATATTCTAGTCAATTTCATTTTCAAAATCAATGAAGTTATGTGCCTAATGATCGATATCCTCCAGTCTTTCCCCAACGTCATGTCGAAGACCTCAGGGTAGTGAGTCTTACACTCCTATTGTACTCCTACCTGCGTTTTGAAGATCTTGAAGTTGTTTCTTGAGCTATGAAGTTCTCATCTCCTGCTGCAGGCATTAATGCTTATTGAAGATGCATATTATATTGTACTTATATAACTTCAAATGATTTTGAGATTTAAATCCATTATGTATTTTTCACGACTACACTTTATATAGACATTTATATGACATGGATATATAGTGTACTTGATTGGAAACCATGATTAGTTCATCCCGAGCATGGGTATGCCCGAACACTCATCCTAGGCTCACTTGACTTTGTGCCTTCCCACTAGTAAAGATATTGTAATGTATTTTGACCATCAATTTCTCTTCTGACATCACACATTAGGGGGAATTTATTATAGTCCAAAAATTCCTTACCTATGCATACATAACATTGGCCTTTCCACTTACTTATTTTTCCAAAATACTACTGAGGCTTCTTCTTAAAAAAACATTTTTTGGAAAATGTGTGTGCCCTACTGAAATGATATATTGTGTACACACACGTGTTGCATGCTAGTTAGTCTGTTTACATACACAAGTTGCATGCTAGTTAGTCCATGTACATACGCAAGTTGCATGCTAGTTATCCCGTGTTTACCTCCAAACGTTGCAAAAAATATAAAATTCGAAGGAATTTGACGGAGTTTACGGGACATAGAGGGTTTACCAACCATTTTACCCATTGTAGCCCCTCCCCAAACTAAATAACCATTTTTTTATCATATAAAAATAGGTCTTGGGGTCTCATTTGAAAGGACAAGCAGGAGAATAAGAAAACTATGCCAAAATCGCTTCCCCTTCTTATCCCCAGTTTTGCATCCTATTCTGAGTTTTGGCCTCAACCTTCTCTTCCGACCCTTTCTCCCTATACAACCCTTTCTTCTTTCCTAAGTGATAAGTTGGTTGTGAGAAGCTTGCATGGGATTGATGCACTTGGAGCCACGATAGATGATCCCATACTTGGTTCGCGGAGCGATTTTTGACGAAGGTTGTTATATTTTGTATCTTCATATTGAATAAAAGAGTTCATTCATGTCCCAAAACATTATGTCTATATGATTTTATTGATTTATGCATTTATGTCTATATCTGAACATTGAAAGTGATAAGCACAGATTATATGCATTGTAGCATTATTTTCCTATGTTTTTGCAGGTCATCTTTTGGAGGAGACCTGCAATCTAGGAAGCTGCAAAGGTGAAAGAGGTCTATACCAGCCACAATGACTTAAGGTTCACTTATTAACCTTATTTCCGCTCTCTTGTCATTCATTTTAGGTAATTTTGGGACAGCTTAAGGGTAGAACAGTCTTTTAAGTGAAGTTAGTGTTATGTCTGTACCTAGACCCAGTATAGGGGGATTTTCCCTGATAGCAATGAGTCAAACAACAACAAAGAACACAATCAACTCCTCGACGATATAAAGTATCATCGATGATAAGATAGTTCCACACTTGATGGCGTATCTATCGACGCTCATCACGAGAAGAAAAGGAATACCACTTTAAAGTCTAAATATACAAAATTATATCTCCATACCAAGGATTCAAAGATGAAATAAGGAAAAGATCCACATTGATCAATGACTCTTCGAGAAAATCATTACCACTCTAACTAGAAGTTCTGAAATTACCTCAACAAAGACCAAATACTTCTTAGACTTCAGTGAAACAAAGTCCAAGTCAAATTCTTGAAGAATGACTATCCATCGATTAATTTTCTCGTAGATGACCAATCTTGTCAACACATGTTGAAAAGGATTCACAAAAACTACGATGGTGGTCTTGCGAAGTAGAATGTAATGATGAAACCTTTAGACAACATGAATTGCTACCAAAGCCAGTTTCTCAACATTGATGTAGTTCAGTTCTAGTCTGACTAAGCCTCAACTAATATTGTAGATAACATGCTCGTGGAGCACATCATCTTCTTGAAACAAGACCATACTGTTGGATTACTAAGAGCGGGGTTGAATCAGTAATAGAGAAATTTAATCCTTTTTAACCATATAATCCAAGTGTTATATCAATGTATCATTATCATCCAATAATTGCATAGTAAATAAGCAATGAACAAATGAAAAATTATACACATACATAATACACTAGTGATTTACTTGGAAACCCAAAGCGGGAGAAAACCATAGAATGCTTTTTCTTATATGTCTTGAAGAATTACATTCATTGGAAGCACCAACTTCTTTTGTTTTCCATCTACAACTGGAAGAGAATCCAACCCCCTAGTTTCTCAGGATACAACCTGAGGGAAGCTCCAACTCCCCAATTCTCTGGTTACAACTGGAAGGAGGCTATGACCCCCTATGTTCTCCATCTACAATCGGAAGGTGGCTACAAACACCTATCCTTGCCCCGTCCAAGCACCCTGATGGATAAGTAGAGTGATGGAACCATTGTCACACTATCACTGTGAGATATACCGATGTAAACCTGTACCAATAAACTCGAGCCATGCATCAACCATGCATCAACCTATAACTCAACCTGTAATCAACCTGTACCTCAACCTGTAATCAACCTGTACCATAAACAAGTGCATCAACCATGAACTAACCTATACCAAACAACCTGTAATCAACATGTACCATAAACAAGTGCATCAACCATGCACCAACCTATACCAAACAACCTGTAATCAACCTGTACCATAAACAAGTGCATCCAACCATGTACCAACCTGTACCAAACAACCTGTAATCAACTTGTACCATAAACAAGTGCATCAACCATACACCAACTTGTACCTCAACCTGTACCATGAACAAGTGCATCAACCATGCACCAAACTTGTACAAATAACTTGTCACAAAAAATTGTCCAGACAACCTATCACAACAACCTGTCTCATCAATCTTATCAACCAAATCAGATCTACTCACTAAGATCAATCACCAAGACAACTCTCAAAGATGTGCATCAACTAAGCATAGCAAAACAACTCATAATCATCACCAAGATCAATATGTGCTTCTAATAATACAAGTATGCTACATCATCCATAAACCATGTGTCAACAATACTACTAACAAGTTCCTCCAACCATCTACGAAGTATGTACGAATCATGTATCAAATACTCATCAACTATGACTCATCAAGATGTACCAACATCATCAACTATACACCTCATGTATGTGCCAACTCATCAACTACTTGTCTCAAACATGTACCCAACATGTACCTCAACCAAAAGACCTCATCAATATCATCATCCAAATATTATTTGTAACTCTGTAATAGACCTGTTGTATATGATCACATTACTACAAACTTTCCTTAAATTTAACAAGAAGAGACTAGCATTTTCATCAAACTTTTCTTTAGTCTCACATGACTAGTTTTGGATTAGTCAACAACCCTAACTGGAAATAATCATAACGATGTACCTGTAATGAATAAAGATCTAAAACTGATACAAAATGTTCTTTAGTGTGTTTTATGCAATTCCTCCAGGCTTCACTAATTGGAACCTCTCATAAAAGGAGTTATAGCAAAAATGACATACCTTGTTGAATTCTAGCTTATTCTAGAGAGTGACCTTGTAGAGCGTGCCCCACATGGAATATTTTTTGAATGGATCTGAAAATAGTTAAAAATCTTACTAAAGACATTACTATAACCAAAAAATTTGGTCGAACTGAATTTGGATCTGTTATGAAGAAGTTATGACGTTTTTACTTGAAACACATGTTTTAGAATAGTTTCAGGACTAGACACAAACCCTATTTTCCACGTAGTATAACTCCACAAATACAATGAACCACAAGATGATTTTGTTACCACATATACTTGGATATGTTTTCTCATTGGAATATAAATTTCAATGTCTGAATCATTCTAGAAAAAAATGTTATTGCGAAAATGGTGAGATGACCTGTAAATAACATACCTTAGAAAGCATCATCAAAATAATTTATCATTCCTTTAATTCCGACCTTCTTTTCTTCACCTTCCATAAGAAATTCGGCTTAGATATCCTTTGGTTACCTCATACACCTATAGATATTCAATATGATCAATTTTATTCTTAAATTAGAGAGCCTTGCCTCTTATTTATACTCTCCAAGTAGCTTCCTTAAAAACATCTTCTAGGTCACTTGGCCCACTTTCCTTATTTTAGGGTTAACCCACTTCTAAATTCTCCATTAAATTTATTATTTAAATAATTTATTTTGTATTCACTTTGAATTATAGTACACTCATTACTTCCCTTTATTATTTTCCTTCTAAAATCTCTTAATCCACTTTGACTACTTTGACCTTTTGGGGCTTCTAGATGACACATGAGGGTCCTCCAACTTCATAAGGCCATAACTCTCAAACCATGAGGCGTTATGTGATGTTCCACATACCGTCATAAATGGAATGACATGTACTATCCATATATAATAGGATTACCTGAAAACATATCAAAACTTATACCATTATCCATCAAACAAACTTGGGTCCATTACTCAAACCTGGGTTCTCCAACTTCTCATGGCCATAACTCTCTAACCGTGAGGAGTTATGTGACGTTCTACATACCATCGGAAATGGAATGAAAAGAACTATCCATATAGGATAGTTTCACTGACAAATTCATTGACCTTAATCTCATTATTCCACAAATAAGCATGGGTTCTCTAACCATACTTCTAGGATAACTCAATCCACAATGCGTCTTCCCATGAGGGATTTCACCATAAAGGGACCACTTTGGAGTTCATCCATTTGTACTTATTATCAACCATGACAAGAAAATAATGATTCATCTTTACATCAAACAAACTTGTCTCCATTACCCAAACCTTTATACTACAGGTCTTTCTTCAAGGGTTGACATCAATGACAACCAACCTTAAGCAACACATACCAATAGTAGACTTTGCTGCAACCAAGTACAACAAGAAATCCTTGCCATAATATGGAGGACCGATCATAGGGGAAGATGTCAGAGAACGTTTCAACACTTCGAAAGAGTGTTGAGATGATTCATCCCAATAGAATGGGACCCCTTTTTCAAGAGACGCATAAACCCTTTAGTAATATCGGCATAGTTGGAAACAAATCACTGAAGAAAGTTAACTTTCCCCTGTAGACTTTGAATATGGGGGATTGTGCGCAGGGGAGGAAATTGAAATATTTCTTCAACCTTTAGAGGATCGACCATGATCCATTTAGTGGACATGATAAAACCTAAAAAATGTCCTGATGTTACGCAAAAACTATACTTGTTCGGATTTAGGATAATTCGGTAGTAGCGACACCTCTCAAAAATAATTTGTAAGTGGGAGGGATGATCAGATCTCTTATGAGAACATGATGCCGTATCATCAATATACACCTTGACTATATTCTTGAGTTCATGGAAGGCGAATGGCATGGCTAGCTGAAAAGTGTCTCCAACATTTTTAAGGCAAAAAGACATTTTCATGTATGCGAAAGTATCCCAAGGAAATATAAACACAGTCTTATGTTGATCCTTGGGTTTGATTTGAATCTGTTTGTACCCAAAAAAACCATCCATAAAAGAAAATACTTCACAACCCTCACATTCATCGACAATTTGATGAATGAATGGGGTTGGAAAATTATATTTCAGGTAAGCTTTATTTAGATCATGAAATTCCATACACACACGAATCATACCATGTTTTTTGTTGACAGGAACAGTGTTTGAAATTGATTCTGTCAATTTCAATAGATAGATGAAACCAAACTTAATGAGTTTCTCTACCATATCCTTGATCATCGTTTCCTCATGAGCATTGACTAGGTGAAGCTTCTACCGCACATGATTAGCATCAGGGTAAGTCCTAATCTCGTGTTCGACTATACGAGGGTAAATTCCTAGAATCTCGGCATAAGACTAGGAAAAAACATTGTGAAACTCTTTAAATAATTTAGTCTACACCTAAATCTCATGAGAGGAACAATCCACTCCAATGAAGACGTTTTCAATTCTGCCAGGGGTTCTAGAGATGTCAATTGGAATCGTTTCATCTCTACTGGCCATGTTTCCCTTGGCATAGATTGCGTGCATGGCCAGAGGGTTAAAAGGAAAAGTGGCATCTCTATTTATGGTCATGGTGAACTCTCCTGCTTCTACTCTCCTCAACTTGAGTAAAAATAAGATATATGGTGAATATCATCCAAAGGTCTATCCGGCCCATTCATTGCCTCCAAAATCACCTCGTCGAAGGGCAAGACCAAGTCCAAATGATTGTGAGTAGTAAGAGAGTCTTGAGCCCAAAAATTGAAACAAGATTGAGAACAGGATCTAACTCCTGTGGGGGAGCCAGATTAGGGTTGGCCGAGGTTTGCTGGACAATGTAGTAAACAACCTCAACAATAGATAGGGGCATAGCCATTCCAGGATGCCCTACCCCTTCCATCGAAGCTGATGGGGATAGTAAAGTCCATGGGTCATTAAAATAACTCGTACAAAAAGAATTTACTTGAAATATCACAACCTTCGGTTGATCGGGGAAAGACGAAATAAACTTGATATCATTCAAAGGTGGCGGATAATCAAAATTCCCCATTAGAGATGGAAACAATATGGCACCTAAGTTGATGGTACATCATTGTGGGTTTTCAATCATCGGGACCATGGATACCCCCGATGAAGGTTAAGGACTAGAGAAGGATAACTGATCAACGGTTATGATCCGACCTTCATGAGGAAAACATAAGGCTCAATTTTTTTTGGATACAACCACTATCATAGTCTAGGTCTACCTCCGTCCTAACAAAATATTGTAGTTGAGAGGTGCATTGACTACATCTACCTCGACGCACATCGTTTTTCCCTCCAACTGCATAGGGAAGGAGGGGATTATGCCATGTGGTCTAAAAGAATGGTCGTCAAATGAAATTAACAACATCAAAAAAATAGACAACTTGGGTTGGAAAATGGCCTTCCAACATGCCAACAAAATCACACAATTCGAAGAACCCTCGTCTACCACCATGCGGAAAATGTTATGTGTCAACGATTTTGTCGCATAAACCACTACTATCTAAAAAGCGACGTGGTGAGGTAGACAAGTTTTATAATCAGTAGGTTCAAAAAATATCATTCATGAGTTAGCAGTCTCGGTAGCACCCAAGGCACACAACAATTCTTTTCTCTGTGAGGGGAAACTCTAGAAAACTTTCAGAGAAGACATCGCACAAGGATTGTTTTCCAGATCCTCAATGACGAAGTATTTTTGAGCATCCCTTTCATTCAGGTTGTGAGAATCCTTCTTAAACACACCCTTAGGGATGCAAGTCATAGATTCTCCCACAGTATTCTCAATATGAAGAGGAGGCGGTGGGTTGGAAGCTTCTTTTCCCTTGTCAACAGATTCTGGCATTCCGTAATCATGACCCTTGGTCTGTGGATGAGCATCTGATCTCATCATGTATACATTTGTGGCTCCATTATTTGCATTAGGTGTGGGAGCTCCCTGATTACCCCAAGGTGCATTTGTGGATGAGGAATCTTGAGCCATATTTTTCCCTTGTGGAAAAGAGTTAGTTAACACAACATGTTGTTGTTATGCCAAAATATTTTGGGCTTCCTCAAGTCGAGGTCATTGGTAAGTCAAGTGATCTTCTATGCAAATCTTACACAGAAACTTCACCTTCTTACTTTTGTTTTTACCCTCTCCATAATTATTCACAGTCTTTTTATCCCCATTACCTTTATTTCCTTTGGATTTTCTCTTTCCCTTGGGTTGCTGGTTACCCTCGGGATTTGTCAACTTCACATTGTGTACTTCTAACATTTGGGTTGCGGGGGAAGTTGAACCAAAAGTTTTGTTGGCCACAGACTATTGAATCAATAACTGTTGCAACTGGTTACTCAATTTATCTATGGGATTACTTTTTGCTGATCCCACTATACCATCAGCATGAGGCCCAAAACTATGTTTGGTTTTGTCAAAATTTTATTGTGGTGCGTCTGGGAGAATCGCGTACAACATACCAGATTGAGAGTAAATCAATTCCAGTTGTTGGGCTCTTATAATAGACTCTTCTTTGGAAAACACTTTGCAAGTCACAATGTATTTGGAGACACAAGGCACCAAGGAATTTAGAAACCACTTGAGAAACAATGAAGAAGGGACCTTCACTTTGATCAAGCTCTTTCGGCAATGCCATTCTCAGATGTGATCGGAGATATGGACAAATTTTGTTTTCTCGAAGTTGGCCAGCAACTCGTTGTCGGCATCATATCTCACTAGTAACTAGAAATGGTTTAAGAAAACCATTTCTAGGTTGTTAAAGTAAGAATAATTCGATCTATCGAGCTCGATATACCATTTTGCAACCACCCCCTATGATAGTGAGTTGAAATAAACTCAACTGAACAGAGTCATCCTTCAACGAGTTGGAGGAGCACCATAAATGAAACATTGTAACATGATGATCCATATTATTTTCAGAATGAAATGAAAGAAGAGATATTAAAATGAAATACATATAAATATTTCCAGAAATAGAGAAATACAACAATACATGATTTCTATTAATGAAATAAATGTACAGTTACTGTAAAAATACAAAGTGAAAGACTCGCTAGAATGGTGGCAGCTTTATCTCTGAGAAGAGATGTGATGACTATGCTCATTCACAAGAAGATGAGTACAATGAGGCTCTAAAGGCCTTTTTACAATAAACATGAATGCCAAAATTCTAGACATCCAAAAACCTAACCCTAGGAGATGAAGCGCCAAAAGTCATGTAGGCCCCATTGGGGTAAGTTAGTACATCAATTTCCCATGGTCGTAACTTTTGCATAAAATCTTTGTTTTAGGCGTGTGATATCCCGTTGGAAAGGTATTTTCAATAACTGCACATTATTTTTTCAAAATTTGACTCTATCAATAGTTTGACTATGGAAATCCCAACAAACATTGTTTAGGGAATCAAAATAGCTGCAGATGTATAAAAAGATGTACTGAGATGAAAAATGCCAAAATAGGTCAGTTGGACTAGATGGGTGGCCACCAATATCTACCTATATGTTATGTAGGGCTTCAAGACAACCTCAGAAATGTAGAACCCATAATTACAAAGAAGTGTCCCCATTACAGAGAAACGTGCTGAATTGAAAGTTGTCAAGATGAGCCAATTGGAATTTGGAACAGGTGGGTGGCCACTAATATCCACCTAGATCAATCCTCCCCCATTAGGAAGAAATGGTCTCCATTACATTGAGTGCCTGGGGAAGAGGGGAAAGCCTTTGTTGAATTTGAATCTTGGTGAGTTGCATTCCTTGTTGGAGAAGTTGCGTTGCTTGGTCTATGGAAGGTTGTCACGAACCTATTGTTCGAGGGGTTTAACCTGTTCCACCAATCTGTTGTCTAAGGGATTGACGTGGAATTGTGTAGGAACCATCGTAGGTGAAGAAACAATATTAAATTTCTCTTCTACAATCTGCTTCTACTGGATAGAAGGTGTTGAGGCTGCAGTGGTTGTAGTGGCCTTCTATGCATACTTTGAATAGATTGTGAAGAGGATGAATTTTGTAGTATGAGAAATTACCTCATGACACTATTTTGGTGGAACAATAGTCAGAACTACCTCTTATATCTTGTAGATTTGACCCCCCAGAGTAATAATGAAACTAGGGGATTGAGATTCATAAACAACATGAAATTTTCACATATATGGTTGGCCCAAAACAACATCACATACATAAAGAGGGTAAACATCACATACTACCACATCCTTGAAAGGTTGGATGCCATAGGACAGGAGACACTGTTGGCTGACACAAAGATCTCGTCCCTCATGAAGCCATCTGATGTTGTATGGTTGCGGGTGTGGTGCTGTCGACAACCTAACTGTTTGACTAACTCAACCAAGATGAGGTTCTTCTTTCTTCCGATATCAACAATGAAATGCAATGGGGTCCCCTTCACCCAAATTTGTGAATGGAAGAGGTGCTCCCCCTATTTAGGATCTGTTGGTTCTTCTGGTTGAGTTATTACAGTCGGGACAATAGCAGTGGGGTATGCGTCGATGATCTGTCTTTTTTCGTTATTTTCTGGATCATATTCTGAATCGGGGTTCATCTCATTGTCTTTGATCTCGGCCACCAATGAATTTTTTGAGAAACATTCATTGGTGTTGTGCCAGGGGATTTTGTGGAAGTCTCACCACTTCCCAGTGTCATTCTTTGTATTTCCCTTACCCTTATTTTCCTATGTCTTGGAATAGTTTTTGGAAGGATGTTGGTTAGGGCCATCTTTATCATGCTTTGGTTTTTGCAGATTTGCGGACCCGAACTCCCATTTGTTCTGGTGCCCAAATGCCTACTCAATTTTGACAACATATCAATAGACAACTCCTAGTGATGAGATGTTTAGGAAATTCATTTCGGTTTGGATGTACCTATGTAGAGCCCCACATTATTTCATAACCCGATGTCACTCAAAGTATTTGATACCCAGCTTGGTACGTAAGGTATGGAAATTATTTGTGAACTCTGACACTCTTTTGGACCTTCTCTTGCCGCAGTGTGGTCCATCTCATGTACTAGTCTTCATAGTTATCAACATGGTAATATTGTTCCTTGACCGCATCCATAAAAAAATCCCAAGTGGGATTGGCCCCATATATTCTAGATTCATCTGTGGAACTTTTCTCCTAGTAAGTTTCCCACCAATGTTTGACATGGGGGAGAGCCTTGAGGAGTGTGAAGGTGATATTTCCCCTGTTGGAAAAATTGTGAACTGAGAAATAACCTTATACCAAATTTAACCATTTTTCTAGGGCATCCGCATCTATTTGACCTTCAAATATGGTAATATCAAATTTAACTTGTACCTTGAAGGGAGAATTTCCTCCAAAGTGGTCGCTTGATAAAGATGTGTCTGTTTCTATCAAAAAGCGTTGAAGGATGTGGGAAAATTTCTCCATCATTTCATCCCTCTGTCCCGCGAGAGATTTCTCAAGCAACAGGTTAATAGAATCTTATGCTCTGTGGTTTTTCCTTTCTTCCTCCATGGAGGTTTCTTGGGCATGTGATAGATATTTTCCTCAAGATACATAAGCTCGACACCCAACTTTATATACTCTAACCTTATCGGGGACATGCATTAAAAAACGATCAAGAGCAACCTTCTTTGATACCACTTGATCCAGATTATTTTAGGAAGGAAATGAAAGAAGATATATTACAATGAAATACACATAAATATTTCCATAAATAGAGAAATACAACAACACATTATTTCTATTAATGAAAGAAATGTACAGAGACTATAAAAATACAAAGTGCAAGACTCACTAGAATGGTGGCAACTTTATCTCTGAGAAGAGATGTGAAGGCTACACTCGTTCGCAATAAGATGAGTACAATGAGGCTCTAAAGACATTTTTACAATAAACATGAATTCCAAAACCATAGACATCCAAAAACCTAACCCTAGCAGATGAAGCGCCAAATTTCATTTGGGGCCTGTTGGGGTAAGTTATTACATCAACTTCTTGGTATCATAAATTTTTCATACGATCTTCGTTTTAGGTGTGTGATAGCCCATTGGATAGGTATTTTCGAGAACTACACATTATTTCATCAAACTATAACTTTGTTAATAGTTCGACTATGGCAATCCCCAAAAAATGTTGTTTAGGATCTCAAAACAGCCCCAGAA
Organism: Picea glauca; assembly: GCA_000966675.3. NCBI lineage: Eukaryota > Viridiplantae > Streptophyta > Pinopsida > Pinales > Pinaceae > Picea > Picea glauca. The sequence continues at coordinate 37,616 of JZKD02S1956957.1, forward strand.
GTACATAAATATGTATTGAGATGAAAACTGTCAAAATAGGCCAGTTGGAATAGATGGACAACCATCAATATCCACCTGGATGCTATGTAGGGATTTAAGATAGTCTTATAAGTGCATAACCCATAATTACAAAAAAGTGTCCCCTTTATAGAGAAATGCGTTGAACTGAAAATTGTCAAGATGATCTAGTTAGAATTTGGAACACATGGGTGGCCACCAATAACCAACTAGATCACATGATCACCTGGATATTCACCAGTATTTCCTTAAAATTTAGGTATTTCTAAGGGAAACTTATTCGACATGGGAGGCCAATGTGGATCATGATAGATCAGATCGTTCAAAAACATTGACAAATGTGGCAAATGAAGAGTTGCTATGAAATGCAGTCTCAGTTGTGGTGGATTCAAAGGAAAAGAGGGGCCTGGGTTTTGATTGGAACCAACTTGCCAGGAAATTTTTTCTTGTTGGCCAGGGTTTTGGTAGAAACCATGGTGTCCTTGGCCAGTAAAAGGAGTTTTCGTGTTATTCTTCATCGTTGACTGATTCACGTAATTAGATGACATAACTTGGGTATGGATTTCTCCCTGCATGGTATTCAAAGGACCCTAGTTGGGGATGCCACCAAAATATCCTTCTGGCATAGGTAATGAACCCTTCCCAGGGTTCCACTAAGCATTGGAGGGGTTTCCCCTGATCGACATCCCTTGCGAAGGAAAAGAGCCCTGCCAGGGATTTCCAATACCTTGAGAAGAGAAATCTCCTGTCATCACTTCCTGTGAAGGAATCAATCCTTTCATAGGGTCGGGTTGATTAAATATGGGGTTTCCCCCTGGAGAGAATGTGGACTATGAGAAATCGTTGTTTCTAAAAGCACCAAACAAAGAGAAAGGAATAGACTCAATTGGAATCATATAGGACTGAGGCCCATGAATCCCTCCATTGAACAAGTTGAAACTTGTATTAAGCTCGAACGACTGTTGGAAATAACCTCCAAGTGAAGGGGATGAAGGAGGGATATTACCCCCACTGTAAGGGATATCATTAAATGAATAAGTGGTGCCCGTGACAGATCCTTGCAAGGGAACACTAGGACTCCCTTCCCCCGTACGAACAATATGTAGAGTAAAGTAAGTTAAATTCGAGCTAGAGTTGAAACTCGACATCCTATGAAAAATGGGATCACCAAACGTGTTCTATATAGAAGGAACAATGGTCATATTCATTGTGGGGACCTTGCCACTTCCGAAAGTTGTAGGTCTCCAGTTAGTCATAGTCCTTATAGGTGGAGGTGGGGGAGGGGGCACGACACCCCCTCCCGCCATAGTCGGGATGGGAGTATGAGGACTCCCAGAAAAGTTAGCATTAGTTGTTTCCATCACCAATCATCTAACAAAATGATGATCAGGTGAAGTCACCTTAGGAGGGAATACATGAATAAGAAGTGGCGTTGATCAATCAATGATCGAAGGGTTTGCGGGCCTGAAGCCTTCATCTTCGAGGTCAGAAATGGTATATTCCTCCAGTGCAAGTGTATACTCTCTAGGATAAATATCGAGCAAAACTTTCAGTGGCTCAGTCACTTCAAAAGAACCCTCTTAATCTAGCCTTCACCTCAGTTGTGGTGGAGGTGGCTCCAAAGTAACCGGTGGAAGACCCTAAAGCCTACGCGAACAATGAAGTTATTGATCTTCCACCTTGTGAAATGATCAACGGAAACTCTAAGGTTAACCTAGCGTGAAACAAAGAGAACACACTAATAATTTCCTAAAGACAAATCAAGCAATAAAAAAACTAGCAGGAAGAACAATTATGACAATCAACACTAAAGCAACTTACCAGTGCAAGTGTAACTTGAACACAGAAACACTCTTCGGGTATACTCTACAAATTGTGATCCGACGTATGCACTAGGTACCATGGTATACCCCCGTATTCACCTATGTAAGTCCCTACAAAAAGGAAAATAGGTTTCCATCTTGTAGTCATTCACCAGGAGGGTATAGTCGACAGTCCGACTGATCGTAATGAGAAGGATAGCAAAGCCCGAAGCCTTTCAAGGGTACCGAAGGAAAATAGTTTGGAAGACAATTGAGGATCCTAACAAAGATCTGTATTCAAATGCAGTCATCAAATATCCTAGGAAAGACCCTCAATATACGATCCCCACTATTTTTGGTCCATCTTTGGAGGGGTTATCTCCTCTACCTTTCCGCACACAACCTCATGTTTATCCCCTGTGTTAGAGGGGGGCCCCGGCTAACTCTTATGAAACTATACTTTTACACTCCCTATCACAAACTCTTAAGTTTATTTAAGTGGCCTTGAAGATTTTCCTCTCCACACCTATTTCAAGGCCCTAAAGCCTAGACTACTTGGTGTACTTTATAAACAAAAAAGTCTAGTTGATTTTATCATTAATCGTTGATTTTAAATGGCTTAATTAGTAAGAGGGTGAGAAAGTGAAACTTGTGGTGTTATTGAGAGATTAAAGAGAAGAGACAATAATCTTTTAGAACATTGTGCATATGGAAAACTACGTTCTACAACTGAAGAAATGGCTTTTTAACTTTGAAGGTGAAAACTTTTCAAAATATAGACCAAGATCCTAAAATGCAATTTTTCCTAGAATTATTTTTCGTTTCAAAATGCAAGGCAAACTACTAAAAATTTCAAGGAAGAAGCCTAGAAGGATATTTGGAATCAGACATGTTTTCTTTTGTAAAAATATCCTATGCTACAAGCACCAAACAAACATGCATAATAAAATCCAAATGTAGTTAATGAACTACAACAATTGTTTTGATTTGTATATGCTTAGAAGTGAAAATAACAAGCAAATGATATTTTTTCTTTTTCAAAGCATAATCAAGGGAAAGAGATGAAAAACAAAGACTAACACAGATCCTAAGCCACTACTTAAAAGCATGGATTCACTGGAATCCAGAGGAGGACCTAAAGCTCACAAGTTCACCCTTAACCTTGACAACAAACAAAAGAGATAAAGAAACAAATATATTCTTTACAAGTTGCAAGATAATTTGAGCCTTGAACCCAACCAAGCACAATTAAAAAAGACCCTAGATAACTCAGGAAGACCTGAGAAGAAAAGATCTTCCTAACAGGAAAGAAAAATCTTTTTAAAATCTCTTCCAATACCATAGATATGTGTGTTCTGCACGACCATCCTACGTATGTGTGTGGGTTGTGTATAATGAAAAATGTGCATGTACACATGTTTTACTGAGAAAAAGGTGCATACACCTCTGCAAATTTTCAAAAAAGAAAAATTCTGGACATATAACTTGGGCAAGGGAAGATGGTAGGAACCTGGAAGGTGACCAGAGACCCAACCTGACTCAGAACACTTAGAAAACTCAAAATAAACTAAAAATAAAATCAAACCAAGATCTCCCACTAAGACCCTAGAGAGACTCCCCAGTGCAGTCACCAACTCTGCTATAGGGAAAATTCCCCCTAAACTGGGTCTAAGGAATAGGCATATCGATAACCCCCTAAAAGACTAAATTATCTCTAATATACCCCAAACCAATATAGACCGAGTGATAAGAGAGAGGGAAGATAAAGTTAAGAAGAGTACCTTGAATCCTTTTGGTTGATGTAGACCTCTTCCACTTGTTGTTTCCTATTAGATCATAGATATCCTGCCAAATATTACCTGCAACAGATCAAGAACACAACACAACAACATATACAATCTCTAGTAATCACTTAAAATCCTAAATATAGATGTAAATGATCAAATAGATAAGAACATGTACACATAAAGTTTTGGGACAAAGATAATCTCTTTTATTCATAAACAAGATGAAAGGTTACAACTGTAACACCCATGTTTCCCCCAGCTTGTAATTAATCATTAATCATAATTACCATGCTATGGCATGGGAACAATGTAAATGTATTATTGTTTGGATATCCAAACAACTGACTATGGGGGTGAATCTTTTAATGTACTGGCCATGATATCACTAGAGGAAAGAATGTGAAAACTATAAGAAAGGGTTCATTATATTGAATGACCCCAAATTTCCCTTGTTGTGGATAATAAACCTCCTTCAGTTCCCAAGGAGGAAGTAATTAATAAAGAAAGGACCGGTGGTTGAACCATCAACCAACCCCATGAATGGAAGCATGTTCTAGCTACAGAATGTCAGCCTGAAGTACCATAGGGTCTTGCAGACCCAGACTGACTTGAGTTTTTCTTCTAACTAAAGGAATGGGATAGGATGGATGTGCATGAAAGGAACGTAAGAGAATAAAGAGAAGAGTGGAGAATGCGAGAATCTCTCCAACTGATAACGAGAAGAAGGCCATGAAATTGATGCTAAAGGAGCATCTGATAAACCTCGTCGAGGCCATCACAGAGAAAGAAATATCAGAGAGTTTACAGAGAATGGGACCTGAGAAGAAGGTCGTGAGCTTGATGTTGAGGAAGCATCTTATAAACCTCACAGAAGATGTGAAAGAGGAAGGATCGTTGAGAATTGGAATAAATTCCCTAGTGATATCATGGCTTGGCATAGGGGTGGCCAGAGTTCTAAGAATGAATCCCTCTAAGCCTAAGGTTGGGTTGAGAGGCTAATGCCCACAGTTACTTGGTCGACTATCAACTGTAATAGATAAGTGTTTCATTCGCCCTGTGCACTTCGATTGAAATGCATGCTTTGAATGTATGAGTTTACTTATCTCTGAATTAATTAGGGAGTGTTATGTTATCTACTTTCGAATTTATATGCATGTGCGTGCATTTTATAGTTGAAGGAATGAACCTTTGATATTCTATAAGTTTCAAATTGTTTCTCTTCTGTAATCTTGGTGCAAGGAATACACATATACCCGTCTAATTATAAAATCTCGAAGGAGAGACCCGTGCACAATGTGCAGGGCCAACACTTAGCGAAGTGTTGAAAGGTTCTCAAGGTGAGCAAGTGCAAGGAGTGTGCGAGAGACTTTTCTAAGTCTCAATCTCAAGAAAGATAGCGAGATTTAGGTCTCGAAAGGGAGGATTCATGTATTTGGAGGAGGAGCGGGTGAGATCCATTTAGGAGGAACCAAATTCTATCACGACCGTTGGGTCTCGATAAGAAGGTTGAGTGTAGCCCCTAGAATTCGATAAGGTTCCATATGACCCAAGAACCCTGCGCTAGTCCAAAAGGAGCTAGATAATTGGGCCTCGGGACTTCAGGACTTGTGACTTCATAGTCCTCGAAAGTAGCTGAAGGCTGAAGTTGTGAATCGACATGGACCTTCAATTTGGGGATTCATTATGGATGGCTCTCAGCCGTTAGATCATACATAGGAGGGGAGGTGTTAAGCACTTTAGAGAAGTCTTACTTCGGGAGATTTGGAAAGGTCAAGTGACGAAACTCTCAAACATCGGAGTCATGAAGTAAATATGGACCGTTGAATTGGAGGGACACGTGTCCACAGATCCACAGTAAGACGGAGTAAATCCTGGCCATAGGATCTAGGTACACATGGAGACAAATCCAGCGTGGTCCGGAGGGGAAGCCGGGAGACACACTCACCGAACTCTCGAATTCCGAACTGCAGAAGTGACGAGGATATTTAGATGAATGGGTACATGGAAAGAAAGCCCATGGTCCAGAGACTTTGTACCCAAAGGAATTTTTCCAAGGGTTCCCACGATATGAGAACCTCCGAAGTTGTGAACGCCAAAATAAATCTCAGTCGTTGATAGGAAGAGGACACGTGGATTTGGGGGATTTGCAGAATCCAGAGACTTAGATTTTTGGGGGATTTGCATCGAGAGGATTTGGTAATATCTGAAGCTGGAGCCGAGAAGTAATGAGAATCATATATCTATGGATCTACGTGGAGTCTTACAAATCATTAGATTGAAGTACTGAGCAGTTATTAGTCTATGATGATGTGTCATGATGACATCATTCAATGTGATGTGGACCTGCATTACACGTGCCATGTGTCCCCCAGTTTTGGATGATTCACATACCCATTGTTCCTGTTAGAGAATGACACGTGTCATCCCCTTATGAGGCCATTGTCACCCCTGACCCTCACCGCGTGTCATCCTCTGGTATGTGTCACTTGGGTAAAGAGATTGGTGATGTAACCAAGACTCTAGGAGTCCATGACTTCGGGACTCTGGAGGATTTGGGTTGTAGCATCACGGAGAGAACAAAAGGCTCGGAAGTTGAACACCAAACCTTTCCTTTAGTCATAATCATTAACATGGAGGAAGATCTCTCGTCGTATTAATGGTGGTTGGACCTTCGCCATAGATTTAGGAGCGCTAGGAGCTCCATGATTTCGGGGAACTCGGGATGACATGTATGATAAGGACCATGTGGCCCTTGACCAATAAATGCCTGAATAACTTCGGAAGGACACATATTCCAGTCTGGAGCTTGGTTTTGAGCATGGAGACAATGGTTGGAGATATCTGGATGAGTAGAACATGATAGAGACCCTGGAAGGAGGGTTTGATTAATTAAGGAAAAATGAAATTATGATGCCCCACCTATTAAAAGAGTATTTAGGGGTCGGGTGTGTTACAACAACCTTTAGTTGTTAACGCCGCTCTACGAACCAAGTCTGGGCTCCTCTGTCGTGACTCCAAGTGCACCAATCCCACATAGAATTTTGACAACCAACATACCAACATGGGAATAAGGAAGGGTTGTATAGGGAGAATGGAAGGAAGTGAAATATGAAGATAAAACTCAGAGAAAGATGCAAAACTTGGGCAATGAGAGGGAAAGGATTTTGGCAGAGTTTTCTTGTCTCCTTGTTCATATGTTCAAATGATCCCCCTAGAGATCTTTTTATATGAAAAAAATATGGTTATTTGGTTTGGGTAAGGGCTACAGGGGGTAAAATTCATATGTCGTAAACTCTGCCGAAATACGTGCAATTTCATATTTTTTTCATTTTTTGGGAGTAAACGCGGGCTAACTAGCATGCAACATGTGTATGTACGCGAGCAGACTAGCATGTAGCACACATATGTACGTGAGTGGACTAGCATGCATCACGTGTGTGTATGTGGGCATACTAGCATGCATCACGCATATGTACATGGTCTGATAGTGTAGTGAGATGCGTACAATATCCAAAATGTTGTTTTTTGAAGGAAACCTCAACAGTATGATTGACAAAGGATGCAAATGGATGGGCCAATGTCTTGGATGCATAGATGTGGAATTTTTGGACTATAAAACAACCACTAAAAAATCACGGTTCATACATAAGGAAAAATGAGTAAATGGGTTTGATGTGTATTTATATATAAATATCTCAGTATAGGATCATCATCAACATGTTTTCCATTGTTTCAGTATTCCCCACAATTTTTGTGGGTTTAATAAATGAAGAAATATGAATGCTCTAGATTTATATTTTTTTTAGAAATATTATCACAATTCATTTACAAAAGGAAAGGATAGGTATGGCAGAAAATGTAACTCCACACTTGATGGTTTGCATCAACATGAAGCTCAATAAATGTACATTTGGAATATTGTTGGTCTTCCCCTTTCGGGGTGACTGTTCATATCACCTACGAATATTCATATTTCTCCTAAGTGATATTTCCAATAATATTTACATAAGTAATGCAGTTATAAGGATTACATATCCAAAATTCCCCCTTTAATTTGAAGGGGTGTTTATGAGTCCAAGCATCATTATGAACATTTCTAAATTTTCTCTTCCAAGCACTTTGGTGAATATGTTCACAATTTGCTCAATTTTGGGAAAATGTCTCAATTGAATATATTGTCCTCTACATGATATGGAATTAGATGATACTTTGTGTTGATGTGCTTAGTTCAACCATGTAATCTAAGATTCATGGCCAACCTGATTGTAGAAGTATTTACAACTAGAAGAGGAGTAGAATTCATTTTTTTCTCCTGTAAATATTCAAGTATTTTCCTGAGCCACACATTTTCCTTCATTGCTTCAATATCTGCCACATATTTTTCCTATGTTATGGAATCTACTAGAATTCACTATTTGTGTGATCTCCAAGAGACAACTGCTCATCCAAGAATCATGAGATAACATGAAGTTGACACTCCATTTTCCTTATCCCCAACAAATTTTGAATCAGAATATCCAATCAGGTTGAAAACATCTACCTTAGAGTACATGAGTCCAAAATATTGAGTTCCCTTAGAAATATTTTTGCAACAAACCAATGTCCTTCACAATGTTTTTGCATGAACTTGGAAATAATTTCAACAACAAATGAAATATCTAGTCTAGTGGTGGCAAGGTATATAAGATTTCCAACAAGTTGTTTGTATTTGGTTGCATCCTCAAATTCATTCCCTTATTTCTATGTGAGATTCAAATTCTGTTCCGTTGGAGTAAAAACAAGATTACACTCAGCCATGTTGAACTTGTTCAACAATTCTCCAACATAATTATTTTGGGAGATGAATATGTAGTTCATATTTGAATAACTTCAATACCAAAATAGTAGTGAAGATGTCCCAAATATGTCATATCAAATCCTTTCTTCAAATCTTTATTTATGGATACAATATAACTTTCAATGTTCCCTGTTATCAAAAGATAATCTACATACACTACAATATATACCATATTTTTTTTAGAAAGTTGTTTGTCATTGATGTCAACCCTAAAAGAAGAATGTCAACCCCAGAAGAAGACTCGAAGCAAGTCCAAGAATCCCCTATAAGTGATGGTTTTATTTGGAGTATCCAAAGTGGTCCCCTTATGGCGTAGATTTAAGAATATCCATCACAGGAAGACGCATTGAAGAATCTTACAAGAAGCTAGGCAGGTGTGGTCATGAAGCATGAAGTTGTTTGAGGAAAATGAGGATGAAGGACATTGCAATTTCATGAAAAACCCTCATATATGGATATTCCTCATCATGCCATTTCCAAAAGTAGGTGGTACGCCATGTGGTTCCTCATGGTTAAGGAGATATGACCTCTTAAAGATGAAGCCTCGAAAGAAAATGAAGAAACCCCAAATATAAGGACAAAAAGTTACAAGTCGGACCCTAAAAAGTGTTGCAAACAAGGAGTTACAAGTCAACCCATTGTAGTGAATATTAAAATAAATATTATGGATATTGTTGGTAAAGTCGGCCCCAATGGAATACTCATTAAAAATTAAATTGAATTGAATTTGGGTCAATTCGACCCTAAAAACAGGGTGTCATATCTAGTATCAATAAGGAACTTAGGAGTTCATTTGCTACATAAAATCAAGTCATTTATATATTAGCTAAACAAGGATATCTGAGGCAAATTTTAGAGGGAATATGAAGTGAAGAAGGGTGAACTTCAAAGGGCGGATGAAGTCTTATGATGATGTGTGTTATCACTGAAATATCGTCCAAAATATTGCACACAAATGGTTACATAAACACAGCAATGCCAACAACAATCAGTTCACCTGCAACACTAAAATACATTTCAAAAGGAAAAAAACTATACAATTGGGCAAAAATGGATATGCATAAACTCACTAAAGGAAGAACACACACAGTGCATGGGACAACAAATCCCACAAAGCACACAATGCACCAAATGTGCGAGTGTGTACAAAAAAAGTCATGCAGACCTATGAATGGCGCATTTATGGTTCTTGTCAGCCCCCAACCATTTATGGACTAGATCCCAACCTGATTTGACCTCCATATCTGAGAGAAATCTAAATGGGGCCATAGTCAAGGACCAAAGGGTGCCCTAAAGGGCCCCTTGTTCACACAAAGAACCAATTATATTTCTCCTTGAAGAAATGCTATAAATGAAATCCATGGGTGCACTGAGAAACCAAGATCTCCATAGTATTGTTATGCTACCTCATTTCTTCCTTGAGAATCCTCTTTTCTCCTTGGAGCACTCAAGCATCATTGCAATCGGCCATTCCACTCAACTATTGAGGGAATAAGCATTGATTTTCTTCACCATTTTCCATTTTTCTTCCATTGTAAGAATATCTCTCCATTAGGGAACTCAAGAACCCTCCCAAGGAGGAAGAGGGGACTCATAAGTCCTCATTTTTATCTGCGGTGTTTTTCCTACTAATATAATTATCCATTGGTGGCATTATCTTGGTCATTGGTTGATTTTTTATGGTTCTAAGTTTCTTATGCATTCTAATTTTTATTTCTTAGTTGTTTTAGTTTGTTTATTTATTTCATACATATGTTTTCCTTGTTTAAACCACTCAAAAACTTTTGTCTTGTCTAGCAGGCCCAACTAGACATGCAAGTGTCATTGTTTTGCTCACCCAAGGGACGAAATGAACACAACAGATTGAAGACCATACTGGGGAGAAGGTATCAAATTCCACCCTATTTGGGCTTAGAGAGAGCTTCTTTTTAATCAATGTTTCTTGCAGGTACCAAAACCAGCCCAGCCTTACCTGTCAAAAGAAAAATTCTGAGTTGGAAGAGGAGAATGTCACTGAAAAATTCCCCCCAACACATATCAGAAAGTGCACAAGTTTTCCTGCACACAAACGTGCACTTAGCACATTGTGTGCACCACAAGCTTCTTTTCTTTGCGCATTTTGTGCACCACAAGCTTCTTTTCTTTGCGCATTTTGTGCATTGTGCACACTCTGCACACCTGTCAGAATTGTAACCCATGCACATATCCATATTTTCAAAATTGCAAGGGTTTTTGTGATGATTTGAAGGCCCCTAGCCTTCAGATTCTTGCTTTCATACAATTTGTAATGCTCATCCACTCCACTTAGACTCCTTTCCCATATGAAAGGTTAGCTAAACATAGGCACTTAGGGGGTAAAAAGAACCAAATATTCTCCTCTTTTGATTTGGTTGCCACATGGATGGCTTGTTTGGTTTGTAAAACATAAGTTGAGTTTATTTCTATCACATATAAAAACACATACATTGGGACCAACAATTAACTGTGATCATTGAGTATGCTCTTCTCTCGCACCATAGAACGATCTTGAGAATCAGAAAGGTGATTAAAGGGACATTTCATCTCCCTTAACAAAATATTTAGGAGATAACAAAGCCCCCCTAGGTCTCCTCTTAGTTTCTTTTTGAAATCATCTTAAAAATTGTAAGGGCCCATACATGCCCACATGTTGAAAACTTAGGCTAATTTCTTGAAATTTGCTTTCTTTAGTTTACATCACTGGGGAAGTTTAAAGATCAAAGTAACGGGCCCATACATGCCCACATGCTTACAATATATGATAGTTTTCAAATTTTTCTTAGTGTAAACAACATTTAGGGAGTATAAAGGATTGGTAAGGACCCATATGTCCACATGCTAGTTCTTTAGGGATTTTAAAATTCTGCAAGGTTGTACCAATGACACTTAGTAAGCTATGTAACAAAGATTTGTAAGGACTAGAGGAAGTCCACATGTTGAAATATCACACCTAACTTGTTAAAAACTTGGCACACTTTTTCACTTGGTCACACACAAAGTCACTCCTCACTCACATAATTTCCTTTTTGAATTGTGGAGGTTGAAGTAGGTTTTCTCCAAAGGAATTCTGAAATGTCCAACTACTTCTTTGGAAATTATCCACGCCCACTTAATTCAACTGACATTGGTTCACACCCCCAATCTCTCAACCCACCATGTCTAAAAATTTTCTAAAAAATTCACTACGTTTTCCTCCGAAAGAGGTGCCAAAAGAAACTTTTAAGTCTAGGTAGGATCTTGGGGGTAGGCATCCAAATAACCCCCTGTTATCTGGTTCTCACATTTTCAAACATTAGAAATTGACAAATAGGGAACTTTCAAAATATTCCAATTCAAGTGTTCCTACACCATAAGGAAGGGATATACCCATGAAGGGTCAAAGGTCAAGGTCCAGTTGTTTTGTGCGTCCCCCCTTGAGTCACCAAACTCTTGGAAGGGACCTAGCCCGTGACCCATTTCTGAGGCCAAAAATCAAAATGTTGCACTTTGAATGAGGTACCTAGTGACCAAAATTTAGGACATCTACCCAGGTGGAAATTGTGGGCTACAATTGAACCTTGATCAGATTTTTTGTGGCTATTAGGAAATATCGCCAGCTCTTTCGGGATATGCACCCTCTACCCCTCATTATAATTGATTATTTCAACCTTCACTAGTTCCTCTTCCTGTGGCTTCAGACCCCACTGTTGAGTTCTCTTGGAAGGTCCCATGCTATTTGAGAGGAAGGATGATACATCTTTTAGGACATGATATTTTTCTGTTATTAGTTCCCCCACGTGGACAAAATCCACCTACCCACATCTTTGTTTATTTACAGTTGATTTATGTTTGATGCTCATTTGATTACATGAAATTGTGAGTCATATTATCTTGTGAAGGTTCAAATTATACAAATCTCTTGTTCATCTATTGCTCTCATCACCATTTTCACACATTCACTTTGCTATTCGGATGTTATAGGGGACCCACATAATCCCCGTCATTCCAGATGCTTGAAAAATATCCCTCCTATTCTAGGAGGAGTCCGTTTTCTTTCCAACTCATCGGCTCAACCATCTCACACCCCCGTGAGTGCTACTATTTTTGGATAATCTTTACTTGGTTCAACTTTTCTTGGGTCCAATTCCTAAGTACATCCATCTACTAGTTCTCCTTCACAAGGAGGCGGGGGGGAAACTTCTTCTCATGGGAGAAGTACAACCCCACCAAATCCCTTTCACGGGTGAATTCCACTACCTACTCACACAATGGTTGGAACTAATCCTCCACCAAATCCCCTTATGCCATACTTGGCATCTCTCAACATTCCTGATCTAACCAAACTCATGAATGATCCCATTTTACATGACCCCATATGGCCCAATATGCCTACCAAACTACCTTCAAATATTCCAAAATTTGAAAGAAAACCAGGGGAAGACCCCGCCAACCATGTTATGACCTTCCACTTATGGTGCTCTTCAAACAACATCATGTATGATTCCATCTGTTTAAGTTTATTTCAAATAAAACTCACTGGTCCATCAACCAAATGGTATGTGGATGAAAAATCAGGGTCCCATGTGACTTTTGAATCCTTGGCCAAAGAATTTTTGGCCTTTTTTCAACTACCAGTTTGTCATGAAACTAGTTTAGAACTGCTCTTTGAGTGAAAAAAAACCTCATCTATGCATATTTCTGACCACATCCATGAATGGCGTCAACAATGTAGTTTGTGTAAAGAAGAAACCACCAAAGAACAACGCCTCGATTGGTTTCTTAAATCACTCGTCTCTATACTTTCCAAAGATGTAGCATCCACTTTTCCTTAGTCAGAAGAGAAATCCATCAAAAAGGCCCAACAGTTCGACCTTATCTATGCTCAGTCAGGTTACTTATACACAGTATTACCTGACGCACCCAGACCCATACCATTTTTCCAGGACAAACCTGGGATGTCCCATGCTTCGGATGGGTTGATTGGTACCACGAAACACCACAAACCTTACAGCCAACCGCCACCTATGTATGGTGTACCTAAATATCCAAAATCATACAGAGGGCCATCTTATTACCCTCCTCCCATTTACCAACAACCATACCCTCTTACTCCCCCTCCACCAATAGGGGGACCCCCACTAGCACCCATGATGCGTCTGGCTGCCGAACCAAGTTTAGGATCACCTTCTACCTCAGCATATAACCAGGTCACTAGTGAAGGTGCTTCACCTTCCTACGCGCCCTATGGACTGTTTCCACAAAAAAAATCTATACATTCCATTTCCTGGTCCTCCACAGTTCGTTTCTCCTCCACATGGAAAACCACGGGTCGTTGTTAACTTTGTTCAGCCCTCTCCCATTCAACAACTTCATAATTTTGAACAATTGAATACAGAAAATCCGTCCCATCAGTCGAATAATACAAAAAATAAAGGAAAAAACCAAAAAAATAATAACCCAGTACCAGGAGGAAATAACCCCCAACAAAACCATCCCACTGGGGGCAACCAGAATCAAGGAAACTAGAACCCTCAAGGGGACAATAACAACAAATGCAAAGGAAAAAAAAACAACAATATTAGGATGAACTTCCATTGCACTATTTACGGTGAGTATGGACATTATACTCACCATTGTCCCCAAATTGTTGACTTCAAACAAATGAAAGAATCCATGAATGTGCCACGTCCTCCAACACTGCCTACCCCTCAACATGACCCACAACAGTACTTGCAACAACCAACCTAGTCGTGTTGCAAAACCCTATTCCACACTAAGGTGTGATGAATACCCAATAGGAGGTACACCCTGCCCCACCATAAATGGGAAAGTATCAAAACCCAAGGCCCATCCACCCTGGAAATTTGGATGATTACAATATCCTCCTCACCAGCAAAAGAATAAATTCTTTTGCAAACACACCGTCATCAATATGACACCCCAGCTGAAACTACTCCAACCACCTTAGAAGAGGCTCCATCTCTAGCAGGACAACCCTTGATGATTCCACCCCCTAACATGGAACCAAACATTCACATACCCTGCGCTCCATTACGACATAATGTCAATAAACCTCATGCTAGGCAGCCCATAATTACAATCTGGTCAATGACTTAGCTTAGTCTCCTCCAACCATGTCTGTATTGGAGGTCCTCCAAACTTGTCCAAATCAGCAGAAATCCTTGCTTTCTACCTTGGGGGCATCCGACCAAGCTAATACTAGACTCATCACATTTGATCTAGATAGCGGAGAACCATGCCTCCCCACTCTGGTATCTTTCAAGATACCAATAAAGATTTAGAACATCACATTTCATCAGTGTATCATCGATGAAGGTGCATCCACATGCATCATGTCCAAAACTATATGACATAAACTTGGCTCCCTTGAGATAGTACCATCTTCCATCAACTTGCGAGCCTACGATGGTCAACCATCCTCCCCTGAAGGGCTCTTCCAAAATGTCCCCATCGAACTTGGAGGAAAAATCATCCTCATCAACATTGAATTTATCGATGCCCCACTTGATTACAACATATTTTCAGACATAGCTACATGTACTCTATGAATGCAGTGGCCTCTTCTATGTTTCGAACGATAATTTTCCCCCACAATGGGAAAATCATCACCATTGACCAAATTACACATTATGAGACTAACCACTCAGCCAACATCGATAACATTCTTTCGCTTGTATGCACTAGATCATATGCTTATTCACTCATTGACATGGGTCCTGGAATTTTCAAAGACCCATCTTTGTTGGGGGCATATCATGGAGCACCACCTCTCCTACACCCTTCAACACAAGTGTGTAGTATCTTCTAAAGGAACATATAGTAGAGACATTATTTCTCCCACTGAGGCCTCTCCTCACCCTGATGTTCCACTATTTGAAGAAATATTACCTCAAGAATCCCTTGAGAACCCTATTGAACCTTTTATCCCTGATTCCTCCCCCCCCCCTCCAGGGGAAAACCCTAGTTTGGGAGACAATCCCTCAAGCCATTACTCAAATTCCCTTCTTCTACCCCCCACCGAGAGTTCAAGCATTTTAGGTAGCTACAACGCTTACCCTTCCAAACATGGTGCTAGCTATCCCTGTATGGTATCTTCACCCAGCTGCAATGGTTCCTCAGCCATCTCTCCCTCCTCAGCCAGGGGGAATCCCGATGTAAATTCCAGTACAGGTTGTGACCGCACCACCCTCACCCCAAAATATTGACACCACTGCCATTTTTGGGGGCAGATGCAAGAAGAAAGATCTTACAGCTCCACTTCCTCCTTATGTTCAACCTCCTTATGCACTATGCAAAAAAGAGGGACACCACACTAATAGATGTCCCACTCTTTCGAAATTACGCAATCTGATCCAACTCCCTCGAGAAACCACATTTCTCACCGCTTCACAAAGTACATCTAGTACTACTACAATGTTCCCCACTATAGGAAGTAAAGGGATGTGAACCAAATTCTCTTGTTCCAACTATTCAAAATATGGAAACTACACTCATCATTGCCCAGCTCTACCTCAATTTCGCCGGACACTAGCTGTAGTATGCCAAACCTTTTAGCAAGATCCCTCTCTGCTACCCCTTACTGGTGCTCACGAAACTCACATTCGTTATGTCTCTTCTTCAGTCCTTGAGTGGATGATATGCCCTTGCGCTCTCTGTGACTCACTTTCTCACTTTACATATCAATGTTCTTTGATTATTGCATACCAAGGATTTCATTCAACCCTTGTTCAACCACATACAATCACCTCACCGCTCATACTCCAATATCTAGATATTGTCAATGTTATCTCCCCTGAACCTGACTCACTTCCTACCCCTCCATGGTTCACAGATCAACTTTCTGAGGATATTCCCCCAAATCCTCCCAATTCTCCGGTTCATTTCCCACAAGAAATATTGCCCCCTACCATAGTTTATCACCCCTAGTGTCTGGACATTTGGTTTATTTGAAGAGAGTCATCACACCCTGTATGAGATATCCCCTCTACATCCTCGCCACTTGAGGAAAATTACACTTTGATAACCCCACCTTCCACCTCCTCGCATCCCCTATATTCTCATATTTTCCACTGCGATGAGGATCTCCTGGAGGAACTCACTACCCCCGATTTCCCCTGAAATTCCCTCCATCACCAAGCATTTTTTCTCTCACCGCAGGCCTTTCCCCCTCCTAGCCAGGCATCCATAGATACAATCGAAACCAAGTATTTTATTCCTTCAGGGCATGTATACTGGTTCAACAACCCGATTCCTGCCCCAGATGAGTTTGAAGAAGGAAACATGGCCAATATCTCCCCCACCGTCAAAATTGACACATGGCAGCGAGTCAAGCTGCATGTGAGGCTATTTGGATGAGGAAGATCTTGGTTGGTTTGTTTGGTTCTCATTTAGATCCGACAATGATTTATTGTGATAATCAGAGTTGCAT
>JZKD02S1956957.1:54555-70322 GCA_000966675.3 Picea glauca
TAACCCCACCTTACACCTCCTCGAATCCCCTATATTCTCATATTTTCCACTGCGATGAGGATATCCTGGAGGAACTCACTACCCCCGATTTCCCATGAAATGCACTCCATCACCAAGCATTTTTTCTCTCACAGAAGGCCTTTCACCCTCCTAGCCAGGCATCCATATATTCAATCGAAACCAAGTATTTTATTCCTTCAGGGCATGTATACTGGTTCAACAACCCTATTCCTGCCCCAGATGAGTTTGAAGAAGGAAACATGGCCAATATCTCCCCCACCGTCAAAATTGACATTTCCATCAAAGAGGGAATTGTAGAAGAAATCACCATTGGTGCCGCATGCTCCCCTGAATAACTCATATCTTACAAATCTCTCTTCCAGGAATATCAGGATATTTTTTCTTGGTCATATAAGGAGATTCCCAGACTCAATCCTTCTATAGTCAAACATTGCATCGACACATGGCCAGATGTCACCCCAGTTCATCAAAAGAAGTGCCCCCTTCACCCATCCAAAGTTGTGGCTATCAAAGCCAAATTTGACAAGCTATGTGCTGTTGTGTTCATTTACCCCATTGCGTATACCTCATGGGTTTCCAACCCTGTCCCCGTTAACAAAAAATAGGGCACTATTCACATCTACATGGACTTCCATGATCTGAACCATTCTTGTCCCAAAGACAACTTCCCAACCCTTTTCATCGACTAAATTATTGATGATTGTGCCGACCACTAGGCTTTGTCCTTCATGGATGGGTTCTCTGGTTACAATCAAATCCAAATCCATCCAGCAGATCAATATAAAACTGCTTTTACTACCCCATGGGGTACTTTTGCTTATCGTGTCATGCCTTTTGGAATCAAGAATGCAGGTGCTACATTTCAACGGGCCATGACTTATGTTTTCCATAATCTTTCTCACATCATCCTCTCTTATTTGGACAACCTCACTACTCGATCAAAGAAGCAAACTCAACATTTAGACGATTTACGCATCCTTTTTCAACGATGTCGCCAGTACAATATCTGCTTGAAACCCCTCAAGTGTGTATTTTGCGTCACCCTCGAATGCCTTCTTGGGTTCATTGTCTCCCAATATGGCATCATGGTGTACCCCCTCAAGGTCCAAGGTATCACAAAAATTCCACCACTGAGGAATTTATGTCAACTGCAGAGCCTACAAGGAAAATCTAACTTCTTACATCGCTTTGTCCCAGATTACACCACTCATGCACATGGTTTCCTCCGCTTACTGCATCATGATATCCCATTTCGGTGGGATGAACATGCTAATACCTCTTTTGATGATTTTAAAGCAGCCATATCCAATGCCCCTTTGATTATTCCTCCAAACTATGATCAAGATTACATCCTTTACTTGTCAGCCTCAGTCATCTCAGTAGCAGGAGTCCTCATCCAATTAGGATATGATGAGCATAAGCATGTCATTT
Source organism: Picea glauca (assembly GCA_000966675.3). Taxonomy (NCBI): domain Eukaryota; kingdom Viridiplantae; phylum Streptophyta; class Pinopsida; order Pinales; family Pinaceae; genus Picea; species Picea glauca. Next base: position 56,008 of record JZKD02S1956957.1, read on the forward strand.
ACTACATCAGTAAAAATATTTCAAGACCACCCCTGAAATACAATAATGATGAGAAAATTACCCTTGCATTTGTCATCGAGTCCAAAAAATATGAAACTATATCTTGCTTCGAACTACCAAAGTCATAGCAAATTCCAACCCCATGTAGTACTTGCTTAGTCGATGGAAAATTTATGGAAAATTTTCCCGATGGATCATTATCCTTCAGGAATATGACCTAGAGTTCTCAACTCCCAAAAGCAAGAAATATATCATCCTCACCATCATGACTTTTCCCTCAGATGCTAAAGCTTCACCCATCAATACGGAGTTTCTCGACGAACACCTCTTATTCATCACCTCTAATGACCCTTGGTATGGCGACCTTCTCATCTACCTTCGGAAAACTAAGTTTGGGTCTCATTTATCTCAAGATGATCATCGACACATTCGCCATAGAGCCCTTTGATACCTCCTCATTAGAAATGTCTTATACCAATGTGGGGTCAACACCATTCTTCGTCGATGTCTGACCATCGAAAAAGCTGACAAAGTATTGAATGATATCCATAACGACGCTTTAGTTGGTCACCTCTCAGGTATGTCCACCGCCCAAAAAATCATTTGAACAATGTACTTCTGGCCCATGTTGTTTCATGACTACATCCACATTGTCAAGTGATGTGACAAATACCAACTCAATGCAAAAAAAGCACGAGTGCCACCCATTCTTCTACATCCAGTCATCACCACTGACCCCTTCTACAAATGGGGCATAGATTTCATGACTTGCAATCCTCCATCTAGTAATGGACAGAAGTACATTGTCATGGAAGTTGATTACTTTACCAAATGGTCTAAATCCATGCCCACTTTCAACAATACCACAGACACACCAGTGCATGTTTTCTTCAACCACGTCATTACCCGTTTCAGAGTCTTCAATATCCCCAATCAGAGCCCCAATTGTAATTATGAATTGTAAACATATTTGATAGGATGGTGAGCCAAGTTATAATAAGATAGGAGGCTTATGTGGTGGTTAGTCCAAAGATCCTAGATGCAAAGGCTAGTGAGCCTACTATTGTATATATGTAAATGCTCATATATTTAATATAATTACATAGTTGTGTGTAAGACCGACCACAAAGAAAGAGTTATGGGGGACTAAGCTCCACCAGGTAGGGTGAGGGAGGGGGCTAAGTGTCTAGGCATAGAATCTAAGCTAGAGGAATTACCTCTAAGGGAATAATATTTTATTATTATTATTTCCTAAAGGCTAAGGTGGACATGAACGATGTTGTCCTAAGTTCATGGGAAAGGGAACGAGTGCGAAGTGGAATGCATTCGGCTGCAGAAAAATAGGTGTCGACCTGCGCGCATGCAGTTATAGATAGGAAATACAGCCTGTTAGGATTTTACTTCCCATTCTGTATTTGCTTCCCATCCTTGTGTGGACAACCATTCTGGAGTCTCCTCACGACCCTTATGAATCTCTAGAAGTCTGTCACCCTTCCCAAAAATTCACTAGGGATTCACGTATTGAACTAGTTCTCCTTCATCATCGCCTCTGTATCTAGCATGCACCTTGGGAACCTGTGGGGATACTGGAGTTATCCCATGTGTATCCTGTGAAGTCTGGGCACCCTGTAATTTTCTAAGCCATGTTGTGTCATAATGGTTGGTTGTTGCAGCCCACGTAGTTCCTTGACTGAGTGTGTCTTGTTTCCATCGTATGTTCCTTGCTGAGCTTGATGTTGTCCTCACATTACTGGAATTGAGTTGAAGCTGGTTGAAGAAGTGGGTTTTCAGGGCCTTGGTTGAAGAGGAAGGTTGGCAGGCCTATGAGAAGCTATCCCCAGGTGAGAGAGTTTGCTGGGAAGTGATTTTCTCCTAGAGAGAGTCCAACACCAGCTACGAAGCTCTGAGAATTTCTGATTCGACCTGTTTCCGAGACCCTGAAAGGGAAGTGGAGCATATGATGGACTGTGGAACAGTGAAGGTTCATATTCTTGTGGTGGAACAAGCATGTGGGGAATGAGAGTCCATGCGTAGTGGGTATAATAAGGCTCTTGGGAAAATCCTTCGAGTTGCACTGTGCAGTCTCCCATAACCTCAGCCTAGTCTAGGATTCCCTTGCCCTGGGTGGAGCTTAGTCCCAGCTCGGGGGTGACCCACTGCTGAGAGTGATGAGAAACATGGTCTATGTATGGGAGGTTCGTGGAAGTTCTGCACACAGTTGGTGGTCTTCTATTAAAAGATAAGTACCACTTTTATGTTCATTTATATGTTGTGTATATGTACATGTGTTATAATTGATGAGTAATGTCTATATATGTTGTATGTATATGTTGTATGTGTAGGCTTACTATTATTTATACACTAATCTGTGTGTTAGAAGAATATTTTGTATGTTTATGTTTATATATATGTACATGGAAATTGTCATTTCTATGAGGTAGCATGTACGGGCCTAGGTGGTATGTATGTGTATGGTGTTTGCGCAAGAATATTTGTGTGGCATATCCCAACAAGTTATGGTTGGGTATGTTACAAATTGGTATGCGAGCTAAGTGAAGTGTTCGAGTAGTGGTGTTTCTCGACCTCTTGGTGGTCGGGGACGTTACAAATTGGTATCAGAGACAAGGTTCAAGCACTGAGCCTGGATGGGTCGGTTAAGTGGTCATTGGAACCAAGGTTTCAGGTGGAAATTGTGTCAAGAGGAGCCAAATTCGAACCTCAGAACATTCTTGAGTTCCAATAGGTTACCTTGTTCATGTTACGAAGCTCAGGAGGTGTAGCAGTATTATAAAACCATGACAGACATGGTATTGGGACGCAGAGTAATGTGTACCATTGGAATCTGTTCATGAGAACGAGGAAAATTCTCGACCATCAGATATGGATAAAAGTGAAGGAGGTTTAATATGAAGTCCTTCAGAATTCAAGGCTTCGGTGAAGTTATGTGTTACAGAGAGGAAGAGGCCGAAGGACCAAAGCCCCAAAGCCGCCAAAGTGGAACTACACTGTAGATATTGGGAGAAGAAATCAATCGTTTGATTGGGTCGAAGTGGATTAGAACCATTGGATCAACCAAGGGTGGAAGTTATGATGCTATATGAAGGGAGAAAACTCCCAAAGCTCTGAAGTCCAGAGTTAATCCAGACTATCCGTCAAGAGGGACATGTGTCAGCATATTGGCTTGTTCGAGATTTTGACATTTGGGAAAATTAGTGTATGCTGGGGAGAGAACTCCCAAATCCTGAAGCTTCGAAGCCTGAAGAGCTGAAGTAGTGATTCATGATGACGTCACTTGGATTGACGTGGACACATGGGTTGTGTGCCACGTGTCAATGGGTTTCAAACCCATGGAATATTGAAATGCCATTTTGAACATGACACATGTCACCCATCTGATTGGGCCATGTGTCAGCCATTAGTATTCCACCACGGGGCACTCCGTTTGATCATGGTTAGTGGGACTACACTGATGTTGATCACTATACACCAATATCGACGACCAGGAGGCATTGCAGGGACCCAAATTTCATGGGAGTTAATTCCCCAAGGCGGTCTTGCAATCAAAACCATGGTTTCACAATGGGGTTAAGTGTCAGTGTCAGAAGAATTGTGGGGTGAAAGGTGGGTTAGTCCAAACCGCCGATGCGTGCCCCCGAAATTTGAAAGTCATAAATATTGATGCAACATGTTAGTGTTCAAACATTGAAACCATGGCGCCTAGAGGATGCGTGGCACCAGATGTCACAGTCCGGAGATCAGACTCTCCGAAAGAATTATGCTATGATTTGTAGTGGAGGGACCCCCCACTGTTAAAGGCAGAAAGGCAAGTTGGGGTGCGTAATTGATTACGAGCCATCAATTTGAGCATTGATGATCACAGCCGATGAGACTTGCGTGAATATTAACCATTATACGACAATAGTCATATTCTCTTGCTGAGGGTTATATTGCATCTCAATTGTTGGTTGTTGATGAACAGTGGATCGTAGATCCACTCCCTACACTCCGCGAGTTCTCCCATTCAGAACTCCAGGGAGTTATAATGACTTGGGTTAGGAACTTTCAAATCCCGGAGGCTCGAAGTTCCAAGTAAGCACCCATTGACCTAGCATTGGGCCACATCCATGGTCCCATGTGACTTAAGGGCTCAAGGAAAATGGGGGCTAGTGCCCAAAAACTGTGTTAAAGAAAGGAAAAGGGGTTAGGAAGGAATCCCGTGGGTTTCATCTAGTTTGGAACTGCATCAAAAGAGGTACTGAATACCTGGTAACTCTATGATAGGGTCCAACAAATATCTAAGAGCCATTATCTCAGAGAAAAGAGATCGTTGCACAAGAAGTGCATCGGAGAAGAAGCACAAGTTTTAAAGGATCATATCTTTCTTCTCAAGGCTCAGAATTGAGCAAGGAAGCCATGAATTGGAAGGTCTCAGAAAGAGGATTCTAGATGTAATGGTTACATTAAAATAGAAAAATTGCTAGATATGTCTTCAGAAAGAAGAAAGAAGGAAGAAGGAAAGGGAAAATTATTTATTCTACATCTGAGATTTTTTAGAAGTCATTAGATCAGATGTTGGGCTCGATAAGAAGCATGGAAACCCAAAATGGAATTATTGTTTGGGGAATACAGTCCAGGTGATAATATTTTCACATCAAATGTGAATGTTAGGTGGAGAAATCCATCTGCAATACATGATAATGCATGAACCATAAGTTCATATGGAGATGCAAAGCATGGGAATAAGGAAGGTTTTATGAAATATGGAAGAGTTTGGAGACAAGATGTGACATCTCCAAAAATCAATCCTACATATTGGAGGTAGCACCTCCATTATTTCTAACAAAGTGTGCAGTGGAAGCATGGCATGAAGGTCATCAAATATGGCATGACAATTGATTTTTCCAGTCAGGTTGAAAAATCAGATGGGTCAAGTCATGAGAAAATAATAATTCATCAAGATAATACCAGTGCCTATATGATCAGTCATGGAAGGGATAAACCAAATTTCTTCAAGAAAGAAGTTGGAGATAATTATCCAAGGTTACTCGGAGAACATGACTGGAAATATAATTGGGTCATCAAGGAATTGGATCATAGGGATCCAAGTAATAGGGGAATGCTGAAAATTAATATCAGCATAATATGTGGTGGCAAGTATGCAAAGTAGACAAGGAAAAACTCATGGATGGAGTCAAGTCCATGAACATCCTAAGATAATAGAGGAAGAAGTCATGAGATAGATATCAATATAATAGGAATGCATGTCAAAACTCTAGGAAGGACAACTAGAATAGTAGAGGATTGTTGATGCACTCCAAAGGTGTGAAGGTATTTTCATAAGAGCATGGAGATATCAAGTCAAGAATAATTTAAAAGTGAAATGACTTCTAAAGAGAAATCAATAAGTAACTAGGAAGAAGAAAATGGTTCTATGTATGGTTTTGAATGCAGAGGATATGGTGCCTAACAAGAATCCGTCTTAAGTGACATAGAGCCATGAGTGACAACCCAAACAATTGGAGGTACTAGTTGAAGCTATTATGGTAAGGTGAAAGAAGTACTTTAAGTTAATTCTATGCAGCTAGGAAAGGAGGCATATGTGCATCCTTACAATATGCTAGAGATTGCATAGGCAAGTCAATTTTGAGTCTAGTTGGAAAAGGGAAGAGAAGAGTAAAAGAAAACCTCAAGTACTAAAGTATTTCGTCGGGAAAGGGATGAAGAAGTTCGGTCCTAAAGAGTAATTGGATGTTGAAGAATCCATAGTCTACAAAACAACTTTGATTGGAATTTAATTCATCCAATATGAGTTGGGATAGTTGGATCCAGGAAATTAATGAAAGATAAAGATTAATATCATCTTAGTTTGGGACTATAAATGCAAAATCATTCAAGAGTGATTTTTCTAGAAAGTTCTCAGGTCAGAAATAATCATGTACAATGATTATAGTGGGAGCACAAGAAGATCTAGGAATCTGGGAATAATTGTAGACTTCTGAGATCAACAAGGAAATGTTTTATCGGGAGAATGAAGTTGTTGCAATTTCCGTGGTAGCAACTATGTTATGGCTTGTTGGGTCAGCCAGAGGAAAGAATGCTTTCATGTTTGCAAGTGTTGTTGGTGATGTTGTTGCATGAGGAGGGAAGCAACATAAAGTTGAAGTGTTGGTTATAAGTTTGATAAAAGAAGCATGAAAGATTCTACTGCCATCAGACATTCAGGTAGTATAAAATTCATTAATGGCAGTCATGCATGTATGAGTTTATTACTCTTATTGCATAATTACTGAAGGGAATTTAGGTAAGAATTTCCTCAGCCATAGTTATTTTATAAAATCACATGATTATATTATTGAATTCATACCACTGGATGTGGTAAAGGTTGGAGGCTTGTATTAATTCAAAGCTTCTTAGCTTTGAATGCACACACTGACATAGGAGAATTTCATGTTAATTTGGTTGTGGGGTAATAACCAAAGAATTAAAAGATAAGAACTTGTTATAGGAATGAATACCAATAAGCTAGTCATGTATGAGACCAGGACATTGTTGGATATGGCAAGGTATGGATATGGAAAGGTTGTGAGCCACACAGGTACTAAAACCTTCCTACCTTTAAATAAAACTTGGGCTGCAACCTTTTTGCTAACACTAATGAACACCACATAATTATATTCTTGTTGTAGTGTTTGGGTTGAAAAGGAAGGCATCAAATGAATTAGGAAGACAATAGGAAGTGTGTGGAGAATGTGTCAACAAATTGGCCAGAATTCCAACTTATGGATTGTGAGATACATGACTAAGATAAAGAGCATTATGTAATTCAATGCAAGGTGAACTGAATAAGTATGCATTGAGAATTGCACTCATGCATAGTAAGTGATAGAACTATGTACTAAATGAAATTGTTGAATGTGTTTTGTAAGTACATGCATATATATTATTGCATGGAAATAATAGTTACTAACAAATGAAATGTTGTTAACTCATGAAGCTGAGGACATTTAAGGAGTCGCCAGACATTGCAACAAGAAAGTTGCAAGTCAAGTAGTCACATGAATACTGACTACAGAAAATTTCTTGTTCAGAAAAACAAGTAATGAACTTACATGTATTAATTAAGAACAGACATATGCATAGAATGATGAGTCATTCTATTTTATTAAATTGTTTGGTAATTATGATTGAATTGCTAGATGCAGACAATTCTAAGTTCACTTCATATGGTTATGTACATATTTCAATTGAATTATGATGTACAGGAAATACTGACAATTTGTTGGAAGTATGCAAGATGAAACCTTACAGGAAAATGGTATGTAGTTTGGTGCTTGTGGAAAACCACAAGGAAGGTTGCAATATTAATATGGAAACAACCCAAAAGAATTATGAAATGGAATTTCATGTTTTGGAGAAAAGTCTAATTCCCTTTTTGAACTAAGTTGGAGTTCCTAAATGAATTATTTTATGTTCTCTCATGATAACTCCATGTGGGTGATGCAGATGAGACGATGTTGATTAAAGTTAGAATGTTGACTACAAATAGTAGCTCAGGGAAGATGTTGATTGGAAATATCTGGGGGAAGTTGGAACTCTGGGAACCATAGTGCTCTAAGACTTCATAATCCGGTTTGTTGCTAAAGCCTAAGGAAAGGGAGGTGTAGCAGCCGATGGACTTTGTGACAAAGAAGGTGTACACTCCTGGGGTGGGACGGACATGTGGGGAATGAGAGACCATTGGTTGGAGTGATGCTGAGGTTTGGTACCTTGGCCTAGACCATGTTGATATGGATTGTGGACTATGGATGTATTGGGAATCCATTTCCCGATGGAGTCATAGCCCTGCTCAGGGGTGGAAGGTCTTCTCAATCAAAAGATAAGTATCAATTCTCTATTCATTATATCTTGTGTATCTTGTATACAGGTTATAATGTTATTAGAATTGCCTGTATATACATATATACATATATGTATATATATAAATGTAGATATGTATATATTTCATGCATGTTCTAATGTTTCTTCCGAATGAAAAGGTGTAGGAGAAGAGTGTTTATTTATGTGGAGCCATAGCCTCGCTAAGATTTTATCAAAAGTGAGATATAAGGCTGGGTGGAACGTCATGGATCTACAACCAGTCGGTGCTTTCAATGAGGTTTAATTGAAGCATGTAACAAGGAACAATGAGTTGAATGTTTTCCTGAAGGAGCTCTATGGAATAGAGAAATTGAATTTCAGTTGCAGTATGAACACCAGAATTGGTGCTTAAAAGTAGAGCACCAAGTGGATAATAATCTTCCAATAGCTAAAGCTTGGAGCTTTTTGAAGAATTTTTGAATTGTATATGTATAAACAAGTTGCATTGAGGGAAGTGAAAAAATAAGGGGAGGGGACTATAATATCCCCAAGCAAAGCCTCAGTTGTAATTATGAGTTGTAAAAATATTTGATAGGCTGCTGAGTTGAGTTATAATAATATAGGAGGATTATGTGGTGATTAGTCCAGAGAGCCTAGATGCAAAGGCCAGTGAGCCTACTATTGTATATGTGTAAATGCTCATATATTTAATATAATTACATCATTGTGTGTAATATTAACCACGAAGAAAGAGTTATGGGGGACTAATCTCCAGTAGGTAGGGTGAGGGAGGGGGCTAAGTGTCTAGGCCTAGAGGCTAATCTAGAGGGCTTACCTCTAAGGGAATAATATTTTATTATTATTATTTCCTAAAGGATAAGGTGGAAATGAATGGTGTTGTCCTAAGTTCCTGGGAAAGGGAACGAGTGTGAAGTGGAACGCATGCGGCTGCAGGAAGACATGTGTCGACCTGGGCACATGCAGTTATAGTTGGGAAAGCCAGCCTGTTAGGAGGTTCACTTCCCATTCTGGCATTGCTTTCCATCCTTGTGTGGAGGACCAATTTGGAGTCTCCTCATGACCCTTACAAATCTCTGGAAGTCTGTCACCCTTCCCAAAAATTCACCAGGGATTCATGTATTGAACTAGTTCTCCTTCATCATCACCTCTGTATCTAGAACACACCTTGGGAACCTACGAGGATACTGGAGTTATCTCGTGTGTATCCTGTGAAGTTCAGGAACCCTGTAATTGTCTGAGCCCTGTTGTTTCATAACGGTTGGCTGTTGCAACCCACACAATTCCTTGACTGAGTGTGGCTTGCTTCCATCGTTTGTTCCTTAATGAGCTTGTTGTTTTCCTCACCTTGCTAGAACTGAGATGAAGCTGGTTGAAGAAGCGGGTTGTCAAGCTCGTGGTTGAAGAAGCGGGTTGTCAGGCCCATGGTTGAAGAGGCAGGTTTCCAGGCCTGTGAGAAGCTCTCTCCAGGTGAGAGAGTTTGTTGGGAAGTGATTTTCTCCTAAAGAGAGTCCAACACTAGCTACGAAGCTCTGAGAATTATTGATCCATCCTGTTGTCGAGACTCTGAAAGGGAAGTGGAGTAGCCGATGGACTGTGGAATGGTGAAGGTGCATATTCCTAGGGTGGAAGAGGCATTTGGGGAATGAGAGTCTGTGAGTAGTGGGCGTAAGAAGGCTCTTGGGGAGAATCCTTCCAGTTGGACTGTCCAGTCTCTCGTAACCTCAGCCTTGTCTAGGATTCCCTTTCCCTGGGTGGAGCTTAGTCCCAGCTCGGGGGTGACTCACTGATGAGAGTAATGAGCAGCATGGTCTATGGCAGGGAGGTTCGTGGAAGGTCTACACACAGTTGGTGGTATTCTATTAAAATATAAGTACCACTTTTATGTTCGTTTACATGCTGTGTATATGTACATGTGTTATAATTGATGAGTAATGTCTGTATATGATGTATGTATATGATGTATGTGTAGGCTTACTATTATTTCTACATTAATCTATGTGTTAGCAAAATATGTTGTATGTTTATGTTTATATATATGTACAAGAAAATTGTCATTTCTATGAGGTAGCATGTCCGGGCCTAGGTGGCCTGGATGTGTATGGTGTTTCTGCAAGAATCTTTGTGTGGCATAGACTAGCACATTATGGCTAGGTATGTTACAAATTGGTATCAGAGCTAAGTGAAGTGTCCGATTAGTGGTTTTTCCCGACTTGTTGGTGGCCAGGGATGTTACAGAGTCCCATAACAGTTAGTGTCTTATCACAGTAAAAAATTTGAGAACAAGATCTTTGCGGAACTCTCCTCAAAGTTAGGCTTCTCCCATGAGTTTTCCTTCCCATACTACCCTTAGTCCAATGGATAGGTCTAGGCTGTCAAAAAAGTCCTAAAAACCATGCTACAATATACCGTCAACAAACATAATACCAACTGACATCACATGTTTTTTTTCGCGTTATTGGCTTATCGGGCGGCTGTCAAAACTTCCACCGATTTCACACCATTCCACCTTGTCCATGGGATCGAAGCCACCCACCCTATCGAGTGCGAAATTCCCACATTATATACTACCATCGAGCTATTACCTAACACTGCTCCAATGGAGCAACGCTTGGTGACCTTCAAGTCCTCGGATCAAGATTGTTGATCTTCATTACAGAACAATGAGGTAGCCAAAAAAGGGTCCAAAGCCACCTTCGACCGCTATGTCAACCTTTTCTCATTCAGCAAAGGGGATCTCGTCCTAACCTACGATATCACCCATGATACTCTTGGCCATGGGAAATTTGAGTCCTTATGGCATGGACCCTACATCGTCCAATAATGCCTCACTAAGGGGGCATACATACTGGCCTCTCCAGAAGGATACCCTCTCAAAGAACCTGTCAATGGGTTGTACTTAAAGAAGTTTTATGCCTGAGCATAGTCATTCTACCTTAGAATTTTACTTTGTACACATTTGTAGAGTTTTTAGTCTTCTTCTTTTTCCACCACTCCTCATATTTGATCTACCATCTGTGTTATTGACAGATGCATCCTCCATCGGCCTACCACATCGATTATGTTGACAGTGCCAGCTGCTGGACCCAGAATCTTGCTTCGGCCACTTGTGCCCTCTATACCCCCTCACATATGCTTCTCCACTCCAGTGGCATCTATTTGGGCTTGGCCACCAACAACCAATTTGAATAGGCCATTGTCGTTGGTCTCCTTGTCGGAACTAGCCACTGCCACATTTTTCACCTTAGTGTTCTCCTAGATTCCCATCTCGTCGTCCTACATCTCAATAATGTATATCACATTCGCGATCCTTGCCTCTTTCCTAAATACCTACAAGTTAGAATCTTATCTCGCAACTTTGATTCAATCACATTTACACATGTTCAAAGACAATTTAATCAAATAGCAGACAATATGGCTAACCCAGTGCTATATTGGAATTCATCACATCAAAACATCAACACATATACATAAGAATCATACATCTATCACAGCATATAGATTAGACATCATAACTCACCAAAAAACATTAAAACACATCAATACATACATGAGCCCAAGATATGTATCCATATATATATCTCCTCAAAATTGTCATAATGTTTAGAATATACAAAAATACATCGCCCGTAGGTGAGTGAGTCCCCTCACTCCTATAGGTAAAAAATGGATACCCCCTACCCTATAAAAAATAGGTATCAACTAACCTATACAAAATGGGCTCGCAGGCCTATACCAATACAAAACCCGACACTCATGGTTTCCCCAAAGCCCCTCCCCTGGGTCCTTTGTCAGTTGGAGGCACCACACCAGTTGGGGGCCCTCTAGGTCAAGTGGGCAGTTGACCAGCATCTCTACCCCTGCTATAGCTGCTCAGTGGATCAATATTCGCTACTCTGTCAAGACACCCACACACAACTCCAAGATCCTCTCATCTTGAATATGGGCCCACATCCCCTCTGACACACCCTAAAGAACCTCCTCGAACCGTCGATGAAGTTCCTCCATCCCCTCTTCGGCCTCTGCCTGTGGCTCATGCACTGGTCCAGCACCAGCGTCATCTAGTCTCTCCATCTAGCCTACCCTCAGCTCATGGGTTGGTCCAACACCAACATCATCTCTCCTGAGCCTCTTTCCTACCCGCAGTAGTTGCGCTGGTCCCTGGCGAGTCGGCTCCCCGACCATCTCTGCCTCACGGCCTCGGCGCCCTACATCTGCAATACAATATCAAAGGTAGAGTCAACATCAATATATACATAATAATATGATATGCTATCAAAATCACAAACCATAAATACACAAATGTACCTCTCTGATCCCAGTCCTCCCTAGGAGGCATCATCATGTCAAGGTCGTGTCGGTAGTCCATACCACCGTATGTGCACCGTAGTATCACCTATGGCATATGATGCCACATGCATGCCACAATGGTCATGAAATAGTGGCCACCCTCTCCTCCCCCATATCATGCTAGCCCATGGGTTCACTGCATCAGACACGACTCTTGCGGACCTAAAGGTGTAAGAAAAATCCTAGGGTGCAAAAGGGGCAGCCTCTCCAAAAACCAGGCCACCAGGATCAACCCAAACATAAAGTCACTGGATTCAGTGGTCTGACACCGGTGAATCTACCCCATCATCCTAGAATGTAGCATTAGCCCCTTGGCAAAATGGTCCCCATCCAGGACCCTCTCCACGATCCTCAGTTGACCTCCTATGATCTGTTGAGTCACCAAGGATCCATAGATCCTGATTACCATGGCTGCAATGCACTATGTCAGGAGCTCATCGAGAGCCTCAATATGAATGACTAAACCTGACATCAAGTTCATTCCTGAGAAGTAGTGGTGCACCAAGTCCACCACTCTCTCATCCCCCGGTAGTTGGGGTTCAGCAGGCAGAGCCATCCCACAGAATGGGAGCCCCGTTAGAAAATAGACATCCTCGACCAACAGGAATGTCAGTTGCTACCCTTTGACAATGAAACACTGCAGATCAATGCTCCACATCGATATAAGATACTGCAACAAGAACAGTTGTGACTGTATCAAGGGACATTCGAAGAACTTGAGAAACCCGTAGGATTCCAAGTGTCTATGAATGCCTGGCTTCTCTCTCACTGCCTCTCTGAGATGCTCCCAATCTTACTATCTCGAATGGAATGGAATAATCACAATTTGATCACATGCATCCACCCAAAAGCACTTGTTCAACACTTATCATTCATAAAAAATATCAAAAAATTCAAAATTTTAAACACATTTAGTCTTGCCTCCAGTGCACCACTTTCACCCATACAGGTGCACACATGTTCGCACCTGTTCTTTGCATAATTTCACACTAATAAGCAACTGTCTAAGAAATAGTTGTGCATCAATGCACAGTTTTCACCCCGATAGGTGCTCACACATGCGCACCTGTCCTCTACACAATTTCACATTGATGCACAGTTGTGTAGAGGACCACTAACCTGACTCTTGCAACTCCCGGATCGGTCGATTTGAGCTCCCATAATATCCAAATTTCCACTAAAATATCTTTTCAAATCACTATAGAAAAGGGTACAAAAGAGCTGGCATTGTGGGCCCACCAGCCATATATAGTCCCATTTTCCAAACTTCCACACTCAGTTACAGGATCCCTGAGCCTTCATTTTCCGATCAGTTCTTAGCCACAGGATTCTGGTCCGTCCATATACACAGTCACATTCCCGAGGTCATCATATGAACTTGGCCCAGGGGGAGCATTTTTCTCAAGTCATGTTCAGGTACACATGCTCATATTCAAAATTATCATATAATTTTTATATGTTCTTTCTCATCAGATATTGTTCACTTTGGGTATTTGGTTTTTATGTGTGCAGGTACTTAGTCATAAAAAAAAATTCAACCCCTTCAGGTATATGTTTGACACTAGCATGTAATTATTTCCTCTGACACTCAATTGCATCTCCAAGTCACACCCTCCGATGTTCACTTTTAGGATCCTTTCATCAGGCTCTGCAGTACTGTCACCTCTATTTCATTTTGATACTCTCACTTGGTAACACTCTCCCCCACATGAGTTGTCCCATTCATATTTCCCCTCAACAACTTGACACGCATGCTAATTTCACCCCCTAGGGATGGGAGTCTCGATAGTCTTATGCACTTCCGATAATAAGCCACATACTTCTTCTCCTCATATTGCTATCTTTCCCAATGGACTCCCAAGTTCTATAATCTTGGTTCTATTGATTGCACCCTCCTAGTGTTGGCACTCTTCTCATCGCTGTGTGAGCAAAAAGTGAGTGCTTACATGCCCAGTTGGGCTCTGCTAGGCATGATAGCTGTGATGAAAAAGGTTAGAAAGAGAAACAACTAAGCTATTAACAAGAATTAAACAAAAACTAAATGAAACTATAAGCATGTAAAAGAAATGAAAAACAAATGTAAATGGACC
>JZKD02S1956957.1:81972-92112 GCA_000966675.3 Picea glauca
CCACGCGGATTGAGCTCGGATTTGGTGTCAAATCGACTTGGGAGCTGATCCATTAGTGGTTGGGAGGCCGACCAGTTTCATAAATGCGCCGTTTAGCAGGCGCGTGGGTTTTTCGTCCCACAGCCGCGCATCGGGCACGCAGGTGCGCTTTGTACATTGTTGCTACGCGTGCGCACGCGCGAAACCATGTTCTGTAAAGCGCTTTTGAATTTTTTGATCATTTGTATAGTTTTTAGACCCTCTGTTGTGTTTTGGAATTAACCCTGTGCCATGAATGACTCCAGTTTTGTGTTGACGATGCGGAGTTCTTGTCGCCTTGTGCGGACGAAATTTCAGTGATAACACCTAGTATCATTATCCCTCCATCTCATCTACCATCATTTTCCCCATCTGCATATTTCCCTCCATTTATTTACCTCATACAGAAACCCACCCATGGGGCCCCCAACCCTCCACCAATTCTCTTCACAACTTGCGCCCTCACAAGCCAAGCCATCTTGCACTGGGGAACCCATTTCTGTATCTATACACTAATCCAAAATTATTCTTTATTTGTTTGGTAATTTTAAAAAGCCTTTGTTTCTAGTATATACTTAGCTTTTTTTCATCACCTTTGATGACCTTCTTTTCCCAACAATGCAACCCATGTCACCCTTGGTTGAGGCATCTAATCCATCTCTTCCTTCCAACATCAATCATAAACCCTGAGTATCCCAAGTCCATGTACCCATGAGCTCTGAGTCTATCCACTTTGTTAGCCTCTGGCACAATTTAACCCTACATCTAGTCATCCCCTGACACTAGATACAATTTTACATTTGTTGCCAATCCCCCTTCAAAATTCCCCAACCAAGGGCATTCTTGAGTCTCACTGCATATTGAATTAGTCCATGTTACCTATCAGTACTTGATCTCATCTCATTATATTTTATGAATCCCTTTGCTTCTTGGAGTCACATCTCCCTTTCTGTTGACACCAACATAGTTTCTAGAAGGGCCACAACATCTTGACTCTCGTTACCTTTACAATCAGGATTCTTGGACGACACATAGAGAATCATCATTGCTCTTTTATTTCGTTGACCCACATAACATTCGACTTCAACAACATCTCATGTTACGCTAGGTCTTACTATACAGCTATTGCAGTTATTTTATACCAGCCGAAGACCTCTAAATTCATTAGGCCATCAATGCCTATGAGTCATCGACACTTCTTAAAGGTGTCCTTGTCTCACTTCAAAGTATGTTCACCATTCAGAATTATCATCTATCGTTATCAACCACCCTGGAGGGCGATGTAGTTATCTATACCAGCATACATCTTCAGTTACCATCTTACATTTTGGGTTACATGACACGAGCATGGGGCATGCCTGCTTCATTTGTATACAAATTTATTTTTTCTCCCTACAGAAAGGTTTGGGTCCCACAATTTCCCCTCTCCCTCCAATGGATCTCTCTTGCAGTTCCTCTCAACACTCTTCATTACAATCGCACTCGCAGTAGAAGAAACATTGATGTATTTAGGCTATACATATGCTCATAATCTCACACATCAGGGGACATATGTTATCACTGAAATATCATCCGCAACATTGCACACAAATGGTTATAGAAACACAACAATTCCAACAACAATTAGTTCACCTGCAACACCAAAATACATTTCAAAAAGAAAAAAACTATACAATTGGGAAAAAATTGATATGCGTTGTTGCACAAGGCCAAACCTAAGGTTCAATGCTTCAACAATGCACCAACAAAACCCTAACTACCGGCCCTTTCGACAACACCTACGACGCGGATGAAGTCTCACCCAAGGTAGTGGCAGGGGGGTTGCATGACTCAGGTGTCTACAACCAAGATGGGACACAGATCTGTGATTACAACACTTTTCAGAGCACTTCTGAAATGATATGCATTAGCTCATGAGTCTCATTTGTGTCGCATATTAAAACCTTATTATAGATCAACGCAATAATAATGAAGATCAAGTACTTTCAATTGCTTAACACACAACATTATCTCAGATCTATCATTCATTCATCTTTAATACCATTAATCACTAAGAAATAACATCAAATGCATTATTATAACAACAATACTAAGCAAATAAACAACATAAATCACATCGCAAAAAGCACATCAAGACGCAGAATATACGTGGTTCACCCCAGTGTGGGGATACGTCCACCAACTTCTTCTTCTTATTTATTATTATTCAAGATTCTTACATACATATCCTCATGTGCACAAAGCCACAGACCTCAACTCCGTAGAGGATAGGATATTTGTGCATTGCACGCCAGATCCTCCTTCCCAAAACCAGGTCAAGTCACAGAGCCAACTTATTAGTAGCACAAAGCCTTACTTTACACAGCCAGTATGCACAGAGAAACCTACAATCTCTGGAACTAATCCCACAGTGCACTTAAAACATATTATACATTTACAAAGAGGCCTAATCATGGCTATACCCATGGGCCGACATCCCCTAACCCATTACATAAACCCTAGAAAACCCCTTGCTAGGTCCACAAGCCTGCAAAATAAGTGATATTTCGCAGTCTTAGCTTCGCCTGGGCGCTCCATCTTCGACCAGCCTGTCAAATTCCCAAAAGTGGTCAAACATGACCAATGTTTCCTCAAAACGTGGTCAAGGGCCAACAAGCCCCCAACAATCACTTGTGACTCGTCCCGAGTAATGCATATCTAGGAAATGCTTCTTCAAAGGCCTCAATCTTAGCTTGAGCTGCCTTGACTTGATGATTCTCTAGAGCTTCCTTCTTAGAAAACTCCTAAATCACTTTCTCCGTAATAGGCCCTTCTAGGCGTTGTTCCACTGTCGCAACCAGTTGGTCTAGCTACGAGCCTTATCCTTCAATCTCTTCGAAGATCATGTAGGATTCATCCTACACCAACTGTAGTCTTTGTGTAACTTCCATGACTCTACTCTCGATGGCAGTAATATGCTGCTAGACTGTTCATTGCTCATGTGATCTCTTCATTTTCTCGACCATAGTGAGTAGCTTCATCTACATGTGCATGGTGGATGCCTGTTGTTTCTCCTCCTGTAGCTGTGCTTCCAATTTCCTCAGCTCCAGATCTTCTGCGAGGCATTGATAGGTTTGCTCACTTTGATCACTCAGTTGATTACATTCTGAGGTGAGGGTCCTATTCCTTTCAACTACACTCTTGGCAGCTTCCTCCCTCTGATCACACACTTCTTGCGAAGTGCTTGGCACTGCCTGAATTTCTAGCTCCGTTATCCTTACTTGGAGCTACTAAATGGCCTCAGCGAGCTTCCCCACTTGCATCCTGACTGACTCTGGTTCCTCCTCCTGTGTCAATCCCAACACAGAGCGAAGTTATTTAATCACTGCCTCTTTGATTGTAGTCTACTCTATGAGCAACTGGTCTTTTTCTTTCTGCATCTTCGCATTTTTCTCCTCGAACATTGTCGAAAGTTCATCTTTCTCCTTCTCGTAGGTTGTTACACAAGACTAAACAACTCGTCATTTCTCCACAACCTCTTCCTTTTCTTGCTTCAAGGCTTCCATAGCCTTCTCCTTCTCTTCTTGGACTCGACGAAGTTGCGCCTCTGTTGCATATGCTAGCCTTCATAATTGGGTGGGCTCATCCCCCAATTCTGCAATCTTCGATGAAGAAGGCACAGTAGGTACTGCGTGACTTGAATGGATGTATTGTTGTATCTCCTGCAGCTCCTTCTCAATTATTTCATACAACGTATCCTACTTTTCTCTATATTGCTACAAGATATCCTCTTTTGTGAGCGTAGCATTCATCTTGGGCTTAGTAGCGTACGTCTTCTTTCTTGCCGAGGGTTTCTGTGGAGAAACCTTCCTCTTCTTTGATGACTCAGCCTTAGTAGGGGGATTCTTTGGCAGTGTAACTCACCTTTTCCTTCCTTTTCTCTTTCTTCCCCTCCTTCTTCTTGATGTACTTCAACTTCTCCTCCTCCTGCGGGCGAATCAGGCCCAATTTCCTCCGAAGGGATGTCCTCCTCATCAGTTTCTATGTTCTGCACTTCCTCCTTTTTCTTCTTTTTCTTCGTGCTAGTTTGTCCATCATTCTCCACCTAGGTGATCAAGGGACTTCCTATGATGTCAAGGTCGGATATTTTTGCATCGTCAACTGGTACAAGAAACTTCGTCGGCCATTCTTTGGTGATCTCCTCCATGTCTTCTTCCATTAGCTTATAATAGGACTCCAATTCCTCCTTGCTCTCATCCCCACATGCAGTGATATAGATAAAGTGTCGATCTGCATGGAACTTCCCTAGAAGTATATAATGGTTTAGTGTGATCGGTGTCATTCTTGGAAATGACTCAATAGCACACTTCAACTATTGGTAGTAGGCATGGAACACAACGTTCAACTGCAACTGCTTTGACATATCGTTTGTATACCACAAGGTGGAGAACCTTGCAGCCAACATCTTCGATGGCTCAGCTTCTGGGAATGTCGCTCCTTCTGACATCTTCCAAGCAACAAACGCGATTAATACCAGTAACCAACTGAAATGGAACTCATACCCCTAATCCTGCACTTCACAGCTGTCTTTCTTGAGATCGTTGATGAGGTAACTCACCCAGTTCATTTTCATACCCTCTATGCCTTTCCTAGTGAGGTCCATTATGAACCCCGTGACTTGTGTTGGACGGTTCTTTCTGACAAAATTTCCAGCTATAAGTTGGAAAGAAAGGTGCACTGTGCCATATTGGATAGAGGCTACCTTGTAGCCTTGCTCTCCCTTTTCTACATCGCCATAATCCTCCTTTATGCGTTGTGCCAAGGAGTGATCTGAAGTCTTCCCTAGGTAGAATTATTGAGGGTCCGGTCCCTACATGCTCAACCCTGTAATCAAGTGGATTAGCGTCGGATATTTAGTAATGTTCATTTCAAGCCACATATACCCTCCATGTTAGCATGACAAGAAGATTTTAATGCAAGCGTTAACCTCCTGATGTCGACCAAAATGGGGAATCTTCATTACATTTACTATTTTTTACTACACCAACTAATTAATCCACAGCTGGGAGACTATGCGTGACTTCTTCCCAATCGTCCTCATCAAATATCTATGGGGCACGAGCATGGAATAGTTCTTTCTATCACCAAGGTTAAAGTCGTTGTTCTTAAGAACTAGGATCTATCCTAACTGGGGTCCAACTACATGTATCTCGTTTGGGATGCACGTAGTCATCAATGTGTACTCAAATTCACATGGGATACTTTCACGGTTAATCGCGCCAGCCAAAGGCAGTGTATAATCTAGCAAGACTGACGAGATCTGCTTCGTGTTAGCCAGATCATCGCAATGCTTGCTTCACTTCTCAGTAGCATGGCCATAATTTCGTCCAGTCAAGGGGCATGCTTGCAGTCCCCCGTTCAACGATGCCTTTATTCCTACAGAGATAACTTTCTCAGCCATGAGGTCTACAAGAATCGCCTCCACAAACTTCTCTAACGCGCTTGGTTCTCCCGACATTTGCACTTGTAACCAAATAAATCGGGTAGGAGAATGGACAAGCAAGGTAGTCAAACAGATGGCGAGGTCTAGAAATCACAGCGTGATATGAAATCGATTCTCTGTTAGCTTGGATAATAAAGGTTGGAAAAAAGTGGTCCTGGCGCAGCGTCCGATGGGTTAAATAAGAAAGCGTCGTAATGAATTCCTCCAACGGGTAGGAATGCGTCCATCAATGCGAATTTGTCCATTATGGCATGGTCTCAATGGTCCATTCTCTCATAAATGCATTTTCTAGCCATTCTAGGGTGTCATTCTAACGGTCAGGGCACCTTTAATGGTCATATAGCTTTGCCATGGAAAAGTCCCATTCTGCGTGGTTTTGTTGTTCCGGTGAGGTTTAGGGCCTGCAAGCCTGTCTTCTGCAAAGTCTTCTCTAGAACTTATTGTAGTTTTTCTAACTTAGCTTTCTTCTTACTGAGCTTTCTTTCCTTCTTTTCTGTGGTCTGAGTCTCTGGATTCCTCTTTCCATTCTTATTCTTATTTTCTCTTAGCATGGTAGCTTCTCACTTCTGATGTTCTTTCAAAGGGTTCAAAGGTAATACCTCTTCTCTTATTAACTCCAGGGTAGGTATTCTTCTTTCTTGCATGGATAGGTTCTTCAAAGCTTTTTGCGTTCTTTCAACCTCAACAACTAGTTCTCTTTCCCTATGTTGTCTCAAATTATCCTCTTGTTCTTCTATTATTCGCTCTATTTTGCTGGCTATGAGGTGCCTTAGCTCTTTCTTTTTCTGTTTTGTAGCTTCCTCATCTGTTTTCCTTCTGATGTGATCTTTCTCAATCTAGGTCTTTCCTAATAAGAGTGGAAAAGGGGCATTGTTCTCAAAAATTTTAATGACTTCAAATTCTTCTTCAGTCGATGTTTCATGAGCAATCATAGGTATATTATTAACTCATCCACATAGGGTTATCATCTTTCCTTTAAACAAGCCTATCCTTCCTAATGAAGGTACCATAGTAGGCTTTCCAAAAATTTCTCAAGTTCTTTCTGGCATAATATTCACATGTGTTTCTTCATCCAATACACAGTCAATGTCGAAGTGTTCTATTCTTGTAACTATGTGTTGTTTTTCTTTCAGAAGCTCTGGTAAACTGATGTCTCTGTGATCATCCATTACTTCTTTTAACTATACTAACATATTCTCTGACTCTTTCTCTTTATGATTCTCTTGTTGGAAATACTAAAAACAACTGAGAGGAGGGGTGAGTCAGTTGTTTATGAGCTTAAACAATTTAATTCCTTTTAAAACCTTATTAATCTTTCTTCAAGTGATCATCAACAATATACAGTATATGGCAGTAAAAATAAAGAACACCAGTCACACATAAAGTATACACAGAGACAAATTTTCACGAGGAAACCCATAAAGGGAGAAAATATCTTCTTCTTCGAAATGATAGGCAGTCTTTTCAGTTTTGTACATCATCTACAATTGAGCACTAACTCAATGTGAGGCTGCTACCTCTGTTTTACGAGCTGCAACTTGTTTGAGAGCACCAACTCTCTGGTTCCTCTAGCACCCACTAGAAGGAAGCACCAACTCCCTGAATATTCCAGCACCAACTGGATGGAAGCACCAACTTCTTGAAAGTTCCAGCACCAACTAGATGGAAGTACCAACTTCCAGTTACACAGGCTCCAACCTGTATAACAGAGAACAATTGTTCTCCCTAGCACCACCCTGCCACCCTGGTTTCTCTGGCTACAACCAGATGGAAGCTACAACTCCCTGTGTTCAAGCACCCACTTGAACCTCTGAGGACAACAGTCCTCCCGAGCACCTCCCTACCTCCCTAGAATATCAAATAATGTATACACAGACAATTTATGCAGATAAATCACTTCTTACCATTCTTTCTCTGTTCTGTAAATCTGATCTTCAACAAATTGTTCTACAATTCTTCTCTTCCTCTATCCATTCAACAGGTCTGATCTACATCACATTCTTCTTTCTCTGTTTCTGCTTTACATTTCATCTCATTCTGTACCTCTGTTAAAATTTCATACTACGCATCTTCTCATTTCTCCTTTCTTACTGTTTCATTCTTTTTCCATCCAGAACAGCCAACCAAATTCAGTCTCTCTCATTTTCTTTTATACACACAACCTTGACAGTTCGACTTCACCTTCAATAGGCAATCCAAGGACACCTATCTTAGCAACTGAAATGATAATTGTTTCACACTCAAGAATCCGTTTTGTTTAGCAGAATCGTAACTGATGAGTTACATGTGTGTGGAAGAATAGTAACCCTCCGATCACATTCAAACCTTATCTGCACCGTTCAATAATCTTCATTATTCTTGCCTTTTAAATCGGGTTTCGGCATTTCAACATTTTCTTTGCCCAGGTGTCTCGACACTTTCACATCGCGATCTCCGAAACTCCGAAATGGATCTTATCTAGACTGACTCCTTCTCTTCCCGTGACCAAGGGCTGTGACCAAGTCTTTATGTGGAAGGCGCTTTCGCGATTTCGCATATCGTGAAATCGGGTTTCTTGTTGCATTGTGTTCTTTCCCTTTTGAATTCGCAATCCCTGAAATTCCGATACGAGCTGTGATCAACGGTCTTGGTCATTTCTGGATCTGACAGTCCAGATTTAATCGTGATTTCACATATCGCGAAATCGAGGTTTTTGATGTCAAGTGAATTGGACATTTCAAAGTCCCGACCCCCGATTCTCCGATGAATAAAATCAACGGTCCAGATCTCATTCTTACTTTAACGGTTGTGATTAAATCGTGAAATCATGTAGCGCGATTTCAGAGTTCTTAATGTCAAGAGATTTTGGCATTTCAAAATCCTGATCCCTGATACTCCATGCAGAGAATCAACGGTCCAGATCACTTCTAACTTCAACGGCTGCGATTACATCACGAAATCACATATCGTGATTTCGGGGTTCTCATTGTCAAGAGATTTTGACATTTCAAAATCCCGATCCCCGATCCCCGATACTCTGCTGACGTCACACGTGATTTGACACATGTTAAATACCGCCACGTGTCACTTTGATTCGTGACTTACATGTGCCTGAAGTGTTGAATCTTCCTGACACCTGTTATTACCTTATTTTTCCATGTGTCCCTAGCTGACATGGTTTGTTGTCATGATTTGGATCAATGGTCTAGATCACATGTTGATCTGATGGTTCAGGTTCAGTCGGGATTTCTTTCATCATGATTTCGAGGTTTCTGTCGTAATTGTTCACGGGACTCGTGAAACTTTGATTCCCAATTCTCCGATGAAGCCTCCTATCGAGATTCTCCCAGAGGTGCCCGATCGCTGCCATGTGTCCTTCCAAATGGACGGTCTAGATCCCGTTGGGATTTCGCGACTGCTGCTGTCCCAGTGCACACGACCTCGAGAACTCCGATTTCCCAATGGTCGATATCCCGATGCCTGTTGGGACTTATCTTCTTTCTCCTGAGGCTTATCTCCCTCACAACTTCTACAGATCTGATGGCTATCGGCGACCCTACACCAAATCTAATGGCTCTCGCTGTGTTCGATCATTCATTGCTTTTGATCATCCACTTCTCTGAACTTGTCATCTGTTTGCCTATCATCTTCACTGTTGCCATCAATGACAAGCATTCGCTGTCTGTTTACTGAATTTGCCAACAATCTCCCCCTTTGGCATTGATGGAAACACTTGCATTCAGACCCAAATCCAGACCCCACTCTCCTCTGCATTCGGCCATTCAGGCTCGACTCTGTTCCCGAAACATTTCGAACTTGACTCCTTTCTCCCCCTTTTTCATCAATGTCAAAGAAGAAGCATTCTTCCACTAATATTGTTGCAGAACATACTCCCCTTGTCATCTATAAACATATAGAAAAGACACCAGATATTCAATCACTACTCCCCCTGACTAGGTGAACATTTTAAACACCAGAAATCATAACCCCCAACTTTTGACGAAGATATCCAAAAGGGGTTGCTGCTAATGGTTTGGTAAAAATATCAACAATCTGTTCTGTAGACGGTATATAATTCAGTTGAACAATTTTGTTTGTAACTTGTTCTCAGAGAAAATGATACTTGATTGGAATGTGCTTAGTATTGGAATGAAGAATAGGATTCTTGGAGACACTAATGGCACTTGTGTTATCACAATGAATTGGAATAGGATCAGTGTAAGTTACCTTCAGATCTGCAAGAGTTTGTATCATCCATAAAATTTGTGTGCAACAAGTAGCAGCGACAATGTATTCTTCCTCTGTAGTGGATAATGAAATAGATCCTTGCTTCTTACTAAGCCATGCAACTAATGAGTCACCTAAAAAGAATGCCCCTCCACTGGTGCTTTTTCTCTCATCAACACAGTTAGCCCAGTTTGCATCTGAATAGGTAGTTAACTGGAAATTCTGATTTCTAGGGTACCACAATCCATATGTCATTGTTCCTTTCAGATATTTGAATATTCTTTTGACAGCTACCAAGTGACTTTGTTTAGGAGCAGAATGAAAACAACCTACCATTCCAACAGCTTGCATTATATCAGGACAGGATGTTGTGATGTACAGAAGACTGCCTATCATAGAGAGATATGTTCTTTGATCAACATCAGGTGAGATAT
>JZKD02S1956957.1:92122-114731 GCA_000966675.3 Picea glauca
GAGGCCGACCAGCTTCATAAATGCGCCGTTTGGCAGGCGCGCGGGTTTTGCACCCCACAGCCGCGCATATGCGCCCTATGTACGACTATAATGCGCGCATGCGCTAGTTTACCATAGGCGCGATGCGATTTTTAATCTTTTTAGCCAACTTTGTATAGTTTTGGCCCTTTTGATGTGCTGTGGAGTTAATCCTTGTGCCATGGATGATTGTTTTTTCTGTGTTGATGATGCTGAGTTCTTTTCGCCCTGTGCGGATGAAATTTCAGTGATAACACCAGTTAAAATTGATTCTCTCTTATGTGATGATCTTCTCTGCGTTTGTATTCTTGGTTGGAACTCTGCAACTTCTCTTTAATATTACTGTGGAGCTCATGCATCTCTGCTGCAAAATTTTCCGCTCCAGCACTCTTGAACTCACTATGCTCTAAGTTTCTCAACTCAGGCACTCCTCTTGGTTGAATTTCGTACATTATCTGGAATGGGATCTGTCATGTGCTCCTATTAGGTGAGTCGTTATATGAAAATTCCGCTTGGGGCAGAATCTGATCCCACTGGCTATGGTGTTCAGTTACCAAACTTCTCAATAAGTCCCCCAAAATTCGATTTACTAACTCAGTCTGCCCATCCGTCTGAGGGTGATATGATGAGATAAAAGATAAATTTGTCCCCATATTTTTCCATAGTGTCCTCCAAAAATGACCAACAAATTTGGTATCTCTGTCTGAAACAATACTCTTGGGTAAACCATGAAGTTGAACAACTTCTTTAAAAAACAGATTTGCAATGTGTGTTGCATCACTGGTTTTCTGACATGGAATGAAATGTTCCATTTTTTATAATATGTCGACTACCACGAATATGGAATCACAACCTCTCTGTTTCCTCGGCAGTCCCAGCACAAAATCCATGCTTACTGCGTCCCACGGCCTCTCTGGTATTGGCAATGGCTGATAAAACTCTGTATTATGTCTTTTCCCCTTTGCATGATGGAAAATTCTACATTTCTTGACAAATTTCTTGACATCTGTCCTCATTCCTGGCCAATAATACAAGCTCTTCAATTGCACAAATGTTTTATCATGGCCGAAATGTCCAGCCAATATCCCACTATGTTTTTCCTTCAAAAGGTTTTCTCTTATAGAACTCTTTGGGATACACAATTGGTTTCCTTTAAACAATAGTCCATCTTGAATCAAGTATTCAATCCATTGGATTTTTTCTCTCAGAACAGGATTCTTGCATGCTTCATAAGAATCCTTGAAATATGAATCATCTCTGTACATTTCCTTAAGGTTATAAAAAACTAAGGTCTTCACTTGAAACTCCTGTAGAATCAAACATTTCTTGCTCAACACGTCAACAACCTTGTTAGCATCTCCAAAAATGTTCTTTATAACAAAAGTACATTACTGCATAAATTCAACCCATTTTTCATGTTTCTAGTTCAATTTCTCTTGTATGGTTATAAACTATAAGGCATGGTTGTCACTATACAAAACGAACTCTTTTGGAACCAGGTAGTGTCTCCATTTCTTCAATGCCTGTATGACTGCATAAAACTCTTTATCATACGTGGAATATTTCATCTTGCTCTCGTTCAACTTCTCACTCAAGTATGCAATTGGTCTATTGTCTTGACTTAAAACTACTCCAATCGCAAATCCACTTGCATCACATATCACTTGAAATGTTTTACCAAAATCTGGTAGAACCAAAACTGGTTGTTCAGTTATCTTCTCTTTCAACCACTTGAAACTTTTCTCCGCTTCCTCTGTCCAATGAAAAGATTTATGTCTTTTCTTGACTATGTCCATCATTGGCGTAGAAATTCCACTAAGAATTCTTATGAACTTCCTGTAAAAACTGGTTAGTCCATGGAAGTTTCTGACTTCAAATATATTCCTTGGCGATGGCCATTCTTTGATCGATTTTACCTTTTCCGGATCCATATTCAACTCATTCGAAGAGATCAAAAAACCCAAATAAATGAGTTATGTCTTCATGAAAGATGACTTTTTCAGATTTATCAACAACTTCTCTTGCTACAACCTCCTCACCACTAGAGTTAAATGTCTCAACTGTTCTTCCTCAGTCTTACTGAAGATCAATATATCGTCAAGATACACAATTACAAATTTCACAATGAAATCTTTCAAGACTTCGTTCATCAATATCATAAAATTACTTGGCGCATTCTTCAAGCCAAATGGCATGAAAATCCATTCATACATCCCCTCATTATTCTTGAATGTTGTCTTCCATTCATCACCTTTCCTCATTCTAATCTGGTGATATCCGCTTTTCAAATCAATTTTTGAAAACAACTTTGCTCCAATCAAGCAATCCATCAAATCATCCATCCTGGGTAAAGGAAATCTATGCCTGATGGTGATTTTGTTTATAGCCCTTAACTATGTACACATTCTCCATCTACCATTCTTATTTGAACTTAAAACTATTGGCACAATGCATGGACTCAAGCTTTCTCTAATCAACCCTTTGTCCATCAAATCCTGGACTTGCTTCCTGACTTCTTCATTCTCCTACAGTGTCAATATGTACATTGTTTTGTTTGGTAAACTCGCTCCTGGTATAAGGTTAATGTGATGGCTTATACCTCTGATGGGCAGAAAAGAACAAGGAAGATCATCCACCACTATATCAGCGAAATTCCCCAGCAGTTCCTGAATTTCCTCAGGTAGGTCATCTATTGAGGTATTGGTCAAGATGACTCTAGGTTTTCTAACCACAACAAACTACATTTATTCATCTTTCTTGAATTCATCTAGAAGTTCCTTCCCAGTCATGAGAAGTATGGTATTGCTTTCTTTTGCTTTCACCTTATTGTCTTCAACTGGAAACAACATATGCATCCTACCATTCTTCTCCAAGGTATAGGTGTTCTTTATTCCATCATGAATCACATTTATGTCATATTTCCACGGCCTCCCCAACAAAATATGACAGACATCCATGGGAATTACATCACATAAGATCTCATCTCTATAACCCCCTATCTTAAATTCGACTAAACATTATTTAGTGACAGTTACCTGATGTCCTTTTTGCAACCACAAAACTTTATATGGACTCAGATGTGAAACTGTCTCCAATTCTATATTTTCCACCATCTTTGTGGATACTAAATTATATGTGCTTCCATTGTAAACTATCACCTTGCATACCCTATCCTTGGTCTTCAAGCAGTCATAAACAAATTGTTCCTTTGGACTAGATTCTCCACTTCTTTCTCTGGCTTCAAGAGAATTTTCCCCATCATTAAGGATCTTCCACCTTATGCATCTTCTGCCTAAACATTTTGACTTTGTGCTTCTGAAATGTGAGCTTCACCTCCTCCATCTCTTTTTCTATAGGGACATTCCCAAGACTTGTGTCCTATCTTCCCACAGACAAAACACTTTACTTCACCTCCTCTGCCTCTTCCTCTTCCTCTTGTTCGAGGAAAAGTGTTCCTATCAGCATATTGTCTCCCTTGTGAAATTCCTCCCCTTTTTGGGTGGTTATGAGGCTTCTTTTCTTCATCCTTGGGCTTCTGTACTCTATCCTCGGCAACTTCTTTACCTCTTCTCTGACTTCTACCTATTCCCCTTTGAACTTTCTTTCGGGCCAATTTCACTTATGCCTTCAAAGCAATATGATAAGCATCTTCTACATTCCTGATTGTCACCATGCTCATTTCATCTTGAATCTCATATCTCAGTCCATTCATGAATCTGGTGACCTTTTCATCATCACTCTCATGATGACTAGCTCTGATGTTTAACCTGTAAAATTCCTATGCATATTTCTTCACTGTCATCCCTTTCTGTCTCAAATTCTTCATTCTTCGAAACATATTGATTTGATAATCTCTGGGTATGAATTTGGATTTCATCTTAGCTACCATTATATCCCAGCTTTTAATTATTTGTTTTCCTTTGCAATGCCTATCAGCTTGCAGTTCATCCCACCATGGTGTTGCATGTCCTTTCATTCTAGTGACAACATGCTTTACTTTCTTGTCTTCTTCGATATCTTCATAATCGAAGTATTTATCGAGAGCTCTAAAGCAATCTAGCAGCTCCTCAACATCCAAGTTGCCTTCATACATCAGGATGTTCATCTTTTCTCTGGCACCTATTATTGCAACAACTTTAAATAGACGTTCTTTTGCAACATCTTTTAAAGCTACATCTTCTTCTTCAGCTCCAGCTTCATTCTCAATTTCGACCTCACTAATATCTCCAGTATCAGGTGTTCACCTCTATGTTGCTTCCATGGCATCCAATCGAGCAAAAAGTTCTCTCATCTCCCTTTCCACAGCTGAATCAGGCATAGATCTCTCTTGAAATCTCCTTAGCGACATTGTTTCAATTCGTCCACACAGAATTTAATCACAATTGTCCCTTGTCTTCCCTCTACAAAAAACAATAGTTGTTAGCTCTGATACTAGCTGACGTAGTGCCCCACCTCAGCATGGTTTGTTTACCTCCCGGCATTTGGATCTTCAATCTCCTCTCGTAGAAATGGCTCCTCAATTCCCACTGGAACCTTCACAAATATGACCATAGGTCCTTTTACGAACTCAACCCGCATGAACATGCACTAGACATGAGCTCCCTTCACGTGACCACAGACCTTACTCAAAATGCGCTATGCACTTCGTGATCTCAAGTGTCCTGTTATGGGCCAACCTCAGTTCCCCACACTCTCGAGTTTTGATTTCCCAAACTAGGGCCTAGCACTAGCTAGCTCCTCCCTTAGCCTTCAACCATATGACCTCCAGCCAAACCCTAGGGCCCACCTCCGAGCACGTCAGAATTTTGCGTATCAGGAACTCCCGATGTGATTCACCTCTTCTCTCCTGAGGTCTGAAATCCTGATTTCAAACACCTAAGATCAACATCCCTGATTCCCCCGCGATCCAATGATCCAAATCCTTCTCTCCCGAATCAAGACTTCACGTATTGGGACTTTGGAACGACTCCCTCCTTCGAACCTATGACTCTCGATTTCCCAATTTTTCGGAGTGCCAAATAAATGCCTCTCACTCCTTCAGATCTGATGAATACTATCTCTCCTGAGATTTCTAATATTGAAAGACTCTCACCCTTAACTTCCTTGCAACTTCACTGGATCTAACGATCAACGGATATCGATGTTTCTCCCTCTGAGAATTTCCATTGTCCGTTCAGGATCTTTATGTTTCCTGGTCAAATAAATTGATGCCTTTCCTCCTGAGCTTGATTTCAGCGAGGTGACTTCGACCCTCATCCTTCCTTTGGAATTTTCCAAGTCTCTATCCTTTCTGAGCTTGATTCTTGATGAAAACTCAAGGATTCTAAGGAATCTTGCACGCACTCCTTGTGGCTTCAAGATAACCTCTGGTTATCTGGAACTTCAACTTTGTGCACTCCTTGCAACAAAAATTCTTCAACCACTCTCTTGGGTTGGAAAATTCTAAGACTTCGACCTAGCCTGCACACACCTTGCATGCCTCTGTGCTATACTTGCACTTCTATTGGTATAAAAACAACTCTATCTCTCCTGAGATTTTCTGAGGTACACCTCTAAGTCTTGTCAATGCACTCCTTGCGGACTTTCATTGCTCTCCTTGCAGGAATTCTCAGGATGAGAAGAAATTGAAACTTATACTCTCCTTCTCATAGACTTCATACATTCAACATGAAATCACATACATACACAACATTGAAACAAATGCATAACAGAGTCTATAAGAAAACTATAAACATAACATCCAATAGATGCAAACAGTAACCATAAAACACCATGAAATTGGATCAAAGCATTCTTATATTAATTCAAGTTCTTTTGTACATGGTTTCAATAGAAACAACTATCTGCTCATACAACTTCTACAATCTTTGTTCTTTTATGCTCTCTTGCTCTACCGCTTAATTATAATGACAATAATACAATACATACGAGGAGTCTTCTTGAGAGTTTCCCTCCTCCGGCTCTAAGTTATCTTATTGAATTAAAGACTACCAACTACTTTAAATTCATTACAATAAATGCCTCCAATCGACAGATGAGAGAAAACGCTCAAGATCTGTGTTACAATCCCAAAACATTAAAAGAAAATACATCCTCCCAGCAATTACATTAATGGTTCATCTTTTAAAATTCAAAATGTCTTCAAAATGCGTGCTGGTGTATATCCAGTTATCCTCCACTCGCACTTGTTGACGATGCTCTTGCATCATTTTTTGAGGAAAACGAGGATGAAGGACATTACAATTGCATGCAAAACTCTCATATATGGATATTCCTCATCATGTCATTTCCGACGGAAGGTGGTATTCCACGTAGTTCATCATGGTTAAGGAGCTATGACCTCTTAAAGATGAAGCCATTAAACAAAATGAAGAAACCCCATATATAAGGATAAGAACTTACAAGTCATCCCCTAAAAAGTGTTGCAAACAAGAAGTTACAAGTTCGCTCCATTGTAATGAATATTACAATAAATATTATGGATATTGTTGGTAAAGTTGGCCCTAATGGAATAATCTTTAAAAAATAAATTGAATTTTATTTGGGCCAAGTCGACCCTAAAAAGAGGGTGTCAGATCCAATATAAATAAGGAAATTAGGATATCATTTGTTACATCAACTCAAGTGACTTTTATGTGAGGTAACCAAGTATATCTGAGGTGAATTTTAGAGGGAAGATTAAGTGAATATAGCGAAATTCCAAGGGAGGATGAAGTCTTCTGATGATGTATTCTAAGGTATGTTATTTAAAGGTCATCTTACCATTTTTACTATAAAAAAATTTCTTGAATGAATCAGATAGGAAACATTGGAGGATGTTGCAAAGACATATCAAGGTACATGTGGTAAACATTTCAGCTTTTGGGTCATTTTATTTTTGGAGATACAACCTATGTAAGATATGCTTTTTTACTAGTCCTAAAACTAGTCTCAAAGAGGTGTTCTAAGAAAAATAGTCATAACTTCTTCATAGAGGATCCAAAATCTATGAGACCAATTGCATTGGAAAAAATATAGACCATAGTATGTTTTTTGTGATTTTCATAACCAGATAGAAAATAATAAGTGCATGGCATGCTCTACAATTTCTCTCTCCAGAATAGGCCAAAATTCATCAAGTTATACCATTTTCTCTATAACTTATGTTATGAGAAGCTTCAGAGCATGAAATTTTGAGGAGATGTACGAAATATATCAGAGTATCTCTGGTTACAATTTCAGATGTTGTCTTGCAATAATTTCGGATATATTATATGTGGAAGTAAGAGTTCCTAAATGGTTCTGAAATATGTTTCAAACACGTCAGCTTGGAATTTTTTCTTTAACTTTTTTTTTGGGACATTGCAGACTGTGAAATTTTTAGAGGTCTAACAATACATACACAAGTACCTCAGATATAAATTTTTGAATAAAAAATGGAAAATGAGATCGTCATGAATCTTACAAGTTTACAAATTTGAGGTATATTATGGCACATACTTGAGGCATATGTTGGCACTTTGTTTGAGGTATGTTATGGCACATGCTTGAGGCATATGTTGACAATTTGTTTGAGGTATGTTATGAATTTTATGGTGCATTATTGAGACATATTTTGGAATATCTTTGGTAGATGTTTTATGGATATTATGGCACATTTTTTAGTACATGGTTTATGGATGTTATGGCACATGTTTCAGTCATATCTTGGCACATGATTTATGGATATGATGCATGCTTGTTACATGGATGATATGGAACACTTGTATTATAAATGGTTTTATGCACATCTTGTTGATGGTATTGGCATATGATCTATGTGAGTGGATATGGTTATAGTTGATGATGATGTGGATGATGAGATATCAATATCAACGATAGATACAATGACAATAACAGTGACAATGAAAAAGATAGTGGCAGGTTGGATGATAGGTTGATTATCAGCGACAAGTTGATTATCAGTGACAATGTTGGTGATAGGTTCAGTCTACACTTTTAGGGTGGAAGGAAGGGGCAAGGAAATGGGGTCGTATCCTCCTTGCGGTTGGAGCCGGGGAATACAAGGAGTTGGATATTCCTTCAGGTTGGAGCTTGTAAATTATGGGGTCATATCCCCCTTTCAATTGAAGATGGAGAATATCAGGATTTGGATCTTCCTTCAAGTTGGAGCCTGTAAATTAGGGGATTGGACCCTCCTTCTAGTTGGAGCTAGAGAATCCAGGGAGTTGTAACTTCCTTCAAGTTGGAGCCTGTAAATAGGGGGTTGGAACCTCCTTTCAGTTGGTGCTGGATAATTTGGAATTTGGTGCTTCCTATGAATGTAATATTTTGAAATATAAAAAAACATTCCATGGTTTTCTCCCATTAGGGTTTCCTCATAAAATTTTGGTGTATTGTGTATATGCGGTTATGATGTGATGCATTGTTTATGGTTATGTTCTTATGATATGTTAAATGCAATCATAAGTGAATGGAATTATTGATAAGTTAATGTTGTGACTAAAAATGGTAAAAAGTGCTCAATATTGATTCACCCCCCCCGCCTCTCAATATTGGTGAATATTCCAACAATTGGTATGAGAGTGGGGTCCTTAAAGAAAACAGACTAACCATTGGAAGGTAGATCATGGATTACATGGATTTCATAAAGTGCACAGAAAACAAAACAACAATGTTTTATGGACAGGATGATCAGAAATATGATATGTGGAGCACAAGAATGAAAACATTTTTACAGGCACAAGGGTATGATGTTTGGCACTTAGTTGTTACAGGATACACCTCTTTAAAGAAATGGAAGACTACATGCAAGAAGGAATTTAAAAGAAACAACACAATAGAAATGGATTACATCTAGGAAGGATTATCTGATCCAACAAAAGGTAAAGTGGGAAAATTTTCATCATCCAAAGAACTTTGGGATAAATTACATAATCTCTATTTTAAGGAATCTCCTCTTATCAAAGAGTCAGATCATGCTAATCAGAAAGGAAGATACTAAAACAGAATGAGAATAAAGAGGCTCATCATGTCAGACAAATTCAGAAGAAGAAGATTGTGAAGTAGGCGTAGTGGATTTTGAGGCTAAACTAATCAGTGCTTTAAGTGAGATAAATAAAGAAGGAAGGGAAAACAAGTCCCTCAAGGAAGAATTGATTAGGCTAAATTAAGGTTCTCGAGAGTTCAGGTAGGTTGTCATAAATCTAAAAGATCAGTTGGATGAATCCAAAGTGACTAAAGAAACTCTCAAGGATCCATTGAAAGAGAAACAAAGTTTGGAAGCCGAAATATTATCACAAATAAAGGAAGGAGAGAAGAGAGAAGAAATTTTGACAAGTCATATTAAGGAAATATTTGAGGACTTAAACACACTTGTAGTATAATTTAGTCAATAAGAAAGAAGACTTGAAGAAGAAATCATCACCTTGGAGACCCAACTTCATGAAGATCCAGATGATGAAGAAAAGAAGAATATTGTGAGAATATTGAAGAAGAATTTGTCACATTAAGAGTTAAAGTTTTCAAACTCAGAAAGAATGTTGAAGATAGATAAATATCCACACCATCAGTAGAGAAAGTTGAAGAGAGATGTTCCATTACTAGAAAGGGAGACTAAAGAGAAGGCTAAGAGTTATGCAGAAATCATCAAAGGCCCTATCAAGAAGAAATAATGTGAGCCCTCAAAGGAGAACATTCCAGAAATGGAGAAAAATCAAGAAGAATATTACAGAAGAGACAAATATCAAAGAAGACCCTCCACTATCAAGTATCAAAGAAGATTCAATCATTATGAAGGAAGCAATCGAAGAGAAGATCATGATCAGATAAGGCATGAATACATAAGGACTGCATCACAAAGAATATCATTTGCTTCTAGGTATCAAAGTTTCGTTTATGGTTATTGTTTTACTTGTAATAACTTTGGACATAAATTTGTAGATTATAGGGCGTATGGAATAAATGTTCAAGCAAGAAATTTTTATGTGGCTCCTCACAATATTGAATGTTACAAATGTCACAACCATGGACACATAGCTCATGATTGTAGGAGCATGATGGATACTTCCATAGAAGAAAACACTAATATCATATACAATAAGGTTTGGAGAAGAAAGAAAAAACAAGAAGAACAAGTGAATGAAGAACTCCCATAAATCATACTCTCAAGATTTGTAGTAGTGAAAGATCACGATGAATCTACAGATAAAGAGGAATAAGTCAATGACGACTCTACACTAGAGAAATTTCATCCACTGTTCTATGCTATCCGTCTTGGAGACTCCCAACAATGTGAATATTGAAGAGGGGCAGTTTAAGCATCAACCATTGCAGATTAGAGAAATATCTTTCAGGTATTCTGAAGTGTTTATTTGTAAATTTTGGGAAGGAAGATTAAGAATGGCTTGATGATATAAGTGCAGAATATCTCGTGATAGATTGGTTTATTAAGAGGAAATTTTCATCCCCATGCAAAGTTTTATTTGAATACAAAGTAGACCAATGGACATATTTGATTAAGCGTGAAAAGTAGGAATATATAGTGATCAATTGCAACAGATTCAAATATTTTCTCAAAACAATGAAGTGGTAGATTAGTCAGCAATGTGTGAATTTGTGTAGAAGAGTAATGGACAGTTGCTATGAAATATGGACAGAGATAATTTCATGAGATATTTGGTAGGTCTAGAAGACAGTACTTGACATGAACCATAGAGGATACATGACAGTCGATGAAAAGAATGAGATCAGAAGGAACTACAGAAAGGAATATGGACTCATTGAAAATCATATGACTCAAAAGAAAAGCGTATTGACAGGCGAAACCAACTAGGAAGGAAAGCAGTGAAAGGCACAAAAAGATAGAGAGAAACCATCATGAAGAGTTCTACTATCAAGAGAATATTGTTGGATGATTATGTCATTGATCTCCGTTCAGTGAATATGAAAATCCATGAATACTTGAAGTCAAGTGATGAAGAAACCTTAACATTAATTATTTTTATATACATCATTAGATTACAGTAACAAGAAGCACCAATGGACAAAGAGAACTAAAATAGAGGAAAGAAAACATATATAAAAAGCCCAAAATTGATCTATAGGGAATATTGCAAATGAAGATAGTGGCAGAGAAATCATCAAAGGGAGTTACCCTTAATGTGTTAAGAACCAAATATCCAAATAGCATAAAAACCTCATAATAAGTAATCCACACCTTGACACAAACAAAATTTTAGATAATAATCCTCTTCGAGGGGGAAAACTCCATATACATCATAAGAATTCACAAATACAATATGATTCCAAATGAAAAGGTCTCCTTGGTATATATAGGAGACTAGGGGGTACAATTACAACTAATGGACCCAAGTCGACATAAACAAAATAATAATACTAATGTAATATGCCCCAATTAATGGGTAATGTGCCATGATTTAGGGCTTAACATGCCCCTCCCCTTCAGAAAAGTGTTGTCCTCAATGATTGAGTATTTTTGGATTATTTTGTATAAAAGATACATCTTCCCACATGGAATCTTCAATAGGTAGTTTCTTACACTTAATGAGATACTCTGAAATTGATATATTCCTCAGCTGGCAAATTCTTGTGTCAGTGATATATTTAGGCTCCAATATGATTTTTCCTTCCTCGTAAAGTTCTGGAAATATAGTTTGAACTGGGATCTTGTCACCTATAACCTTCTTTAAGCATGAAACATCAAAAACTGGGTGTACTTGCGAAGATGCAGGCAGTTCCAATTTGTATGACATAGTACCAATCCTTTGCAACACCTTATAAGAACCATAGTAATTTAGTGATAATTTATTATCCTTATTATCTTGCTTGAGGGACATTTGTTTGTATGGTTGTAGTCTTAAAATACCCAATCCCCTACTTTAAAACTTCTTTCACTACGATGTTGATTTGCTTGTTGTTTCATTTGATTATGTGCCATGATCAGGTTTTCCTTTAAGATTTAGATAACTTGTTGTTGATGCTCGATGTCATCTTCCATTGCTTAAACCTTAGATTTTTCTTTTAGAGAAGAAGTGATGGACGGTGGGTGATATCCATAAAGTGCCATAAATGGTGTCATTTTTTTGCAGTATGAAAGGAAGTGGTATACTACCATTCTGCCAATGTTAACCACTTGAACCATTGTGTTTTTTTATCATAGACAAAGAAACGAAGTTGTCCTTCCAGACATGTGTTCACTATATCATTTTTTCCATCAGATTGAGGATGATAAGATGAGCTATGAGCCAATTGAGTACCCCAAAAATAAAATAATTCTATCAAAAAATGTCCAATGAATATGGGATCTCTATCACTTACAATAATATTTGGGCTTCCATGTATCTTTTGAACTATCTCCATGAATACGATAGAAAATGTATTGGATTTCAAAGGATGAGAGAGTACACAAAAGTGTGCGTACTTGGTAAGTCTTTCAACAATCACCACGATGACACTCTTTCCTTCAGACTTCGGTAACCCTATGATGAAATCCATGGAAACCTCCTCTTAGCGTTGACTTGGAATGGATAATGGTTGTAAAAGACCTGGGGTCTTAATTGTTTCCACCTTATTTTTTTGGAAAACCAAACATTCTGCCACAAACCTTTCAACATTAGTTTTAAGGCCATCCAAAAACAATTCCCTCTTGACCCTGTGATAGGTTTTCAAAAATCTTGAGTGCCCTCTTACCGAAGAGGTGTGCAATTCAAAAAGTACCTTTTGTTTGAGTTGGGAGTTCTTACATAAATATAAGCGATATTT
The DNA here is from genome assembly GCA_000966675.3 of Picea glauca. Lineage (NCBI taxonomy): Eukaryota > Viridiplantae > Streptophyta > Pinopsida > Pinales > Pinaceae > Picea > Picea glauca. The sequence goes on from JZKD02S1956957.1 coordinate 104,903, forward strand.
ATACCATAATGAATCATTTTTCAATGTAAATGTATCGAATGCACTGGAATCTTGCTACAACCTTTGAATGAGATTCCACACTTCTTCGTCATTCTTCCATTCATCTCTTGCTTCTGTTATCCAATCAGGTTGGATGATAGAGATAGCACAGAGAAATGCCTCAACATCTTCATCCTTTCTTGAGAGTGCATTTTCCACAACATTTTTCTTTCCTTTTTTGTAGATGATTTCAAAGTCATAACCCAACATCTTGGTCACCCGTTTTTGTTTCTCTTCTGAAAAAAGTCTTTTTTCAAAAAAGTATTTAATACTTTCATCATTTGTTTTTACCTTGAAGTGCCTACCTATTAGGTAAGGGTATCATTGCCTCAATGCATGTAGTTTTTCCATCATTTCATTCTCATAAATTTTTTTGTGTAAGTCCTTTCCCTTGAGTGGTCGACTTTCAAAAGAAAGGGGCCTTCCTTCTTACATTAGAACAACAAAAATTACATTTCCCGAGGCATCATATTCCACAATAAAGGTTTTTGTGAAGTCTGGTGTGGTCAAGACAGGAGCTTTGCAAATTTCCTCTTTAAGTTGCTCAAAAGATTAAGTTTCCTTTGGAGTCCATGAAAATGCATCCTTATTAGTTAATGCAGTTAAAGGTGTTTCTATTCTTCCATAGTTCTGAACAAACTTGCAGCAGTAACCTGTCAAACCCAAAAATCCTCTAAGATTTTTCAATGTTTTGGGAATCATCCAATTCATCATGGATTTAATCTTGTTAGGGTCTACCTTGACACCTTCATGAGATACAATATGACCCAAATACTCTACCTCCTTCACACCAAAGAAAAATTTCAACGGTTTGGCATATAGTTGTTTCTCCTTTAGTAGTTGTATCACCCTCTCAACATATTGAACATGATCTCCCAAGAATTGCTATAGATTAGTATATCATCAAAAAATACTAAGACAAATGTTTTAAGGAAGGGCTTGAAAATGGAGTTCACCAACCCTTGGAATGTGGAAGGTGCATTCGTAAAGCCAAAAGGCATGACCAAAAATTCATAATGGTCTTCATGAGTTATGAATTTTGTTTTTGGGATATCTGCTTCCTTCATTCTAATATGATGATACCTTGAACGAAGATACAACATTGTGAAGTAGATTGCTCCATGTAGTTCATCTAACATTTTATCAATGAAGGGAATGTGAAACTTATATTTAATGGTGATATTGTTTAACTCTCTATAATTTGGGCACATATGCCATGAGCCCTCTTTCTTGATTACCATTACCATCGATGCAAAGCAAGAAATTTGGCTAGGTCTAATAATTTCAGTCTCTAATATTTATTCAACCATATGCTAAATTTCACTCTTTTGAGCATAAGGTTATCTGTAAGTTCTTACGTTAGGAGGAACAATCCCATGAATTAAGTGAATAGAATGATCATGATCATGAGTGGTGGTGTTAGCACTGAGAGTCACCCTTAGACTACTAGAGGATAAGACTTGTACCCATTGAAATGAAAATATATTAAAATGGTTTGAGTAGGTGGATCAAAAAGACTTTAAAGAAAGGAAAAGACAACAGATATCACTGTAGATCAATGATGGACCATTGGGCTATGGAGTCATAAACAGTCTGCTCATTGAAGGAATTTAATCTCCCTATCAGACAAAATATTTTCATAATGATGAAGAGAAGAATAAGAGAATAACATAAAGATGAATATTCGCTAAGCAAAGATCCTCTCTGCAAAGATAACTTGGATGTGTATGAACAGTAAAAAATGATAGATAGGCAAGCTTACAATATATCCTCTACTGCATCAAGAATCTATCGATCAAAGGCTAATTTTAATTCTTAAAATCAACAATACATTCAAAAAAGATGAAGAATAGAACTTAGATGTGTTTGAATGGTAAACAATGATAAATAGACAAGCTTACAGCAGATCCTCTACTGCATCAAGAATCTATCAATCAGAGGAAAATTTTAATCCTTAAAATCAACAAATACACTTAGACAAGATGAAGAATATAACAGAGAACATAGAAGACAAATCTGATGAAACATCTCGTATGAGTATTCAATAACAATACAATCTATAGTTACATGCCCCTTCATCTTACAAACTTAAATACACAGTCATAAACATTTCTCAAAACTTCCTCTGGTCTTGGGTCAAAACCCCCCTCCTTATTATATCATTCATCAAATGTATTTATTATCAAAACTATAGGAATATCTTGCTTCTTGGGCACCTCTTCTTTAGTGTCATGTGTCTTCTCTTGTCTGTCATGTTCCTTCTGTCAGAAGGAAACTATGGTCAGTATGGGTGTGCAGGAGAAACTTCCCTCTGTGGAACTTTAGGCTGGCATTTTTTTGTCTCCTCGACTAGAACCTCCATGCTTCCATTTAAGGGGGTAGTCTATTGTTCAACAATTGGTCCTTATTTCATTAATTGATTTCTCCTTGGGATCAGGATGAGGCCTAATGCCTAGTTTTTTCCCATGCGCTGCTCTTGGATTGGATCCTATATAATCACGTGATTGCGGAAGTTGCCAAGGGCTATTTGGATCCACATCGCTCCAACCCTCGCAATCCACCACCAACTGCCACATACCTCTTTAGCTATATTGTGGTTTTGATTGCAGGACCGCTCTAAGATTTTATCATTTGAGTACTTTTTTTCCCTGCAATGAAGTGTGGTCATCGATCTGTTGCAATCTGCGATCTGGGTAACCCTGCTATTTTAGCGCCCTCACTAAAATTTATCCATCTACCAACACCAAAATCCTTTTAACCATGTTCATAGATGGAGCTAATTTTGGCACTTGGGAGCTTTGAAGGTCGAGAAAGAATATCTCCTGGGGGACGATCTCCCGAATCTGACGTGGTGGCCTGATGTCATTGTGTTGTCACAACTACTGATGGATGAGCACCATGTGTCTTCGACACTTCAACATTTTGGGCTTCGGGAGTTCTGGATTGTGAAGAATGAAAAACTCCTGGAGTGGTACGGGCCCAGAGTGACGTGGTAGCCTGAAATGAATGGTATGCATCCTCAGCGGATAAGTTCCATGTGTTGAGTTGAACAATAGTCATGGATTGGTAGGGTCCTAAGCAATGTGGCAACCTAACGTCACTTTGGGACTTTGGGATGTTTGGATGGAAATATCCTGAAGTAAATTTCTCTCGGTTTTTGTGGCAGTCTCTCGTTACTTTGGGACTTTTGGATTTGGGTGCTTTTGAATGCGAGAATGAATCTCCCAAAGTGATTTTCTCTCAGTTGACGTGGTAGTCTATCGTTACTTCGAGACTTTGGGATTCGGGGGATTTTGAACACAGCATGAATATCTCCTGAAGTGACCTTCTTTAGGTTGAAGTGGTAGCCTCGCGTCAGTTAGGGATTTCTATCTGGTTGTTAATCCTTACACAATTTTGAAACTTTGAATGCATGAGAGTCGTTAATCTGAATTACACATGGGATCTCCACTATTGAAAATTGAACCTCCCTGTTTGCTTGTATTTCAAGCCCGAAATGGAATTCTTTGAATGCTACATTTTGCTCATAGTTTTTTCTTGCGCATACAACATACTTGACCAGCCTGAATTTATCAACTAGAAGAGGAAAAACTTATAGGAAGGTATGCAGAAAAAAGAGAGACTTGGTAGAGTTGTAGACCTAGGTCTTAACAATAACTATATATGACCCATGATAGCTTTATGTGTTAACAGGTGGAATACCTCTGGGAATTTCTTCAAATACTTTGGAATTCTTATCAATGATCCCTTGGATATATAGGGGAATAGATGGCTTAGATGTTTCAACATCTAGTGAGCATATTTGTATAATTACACCATGATGCCCCTTTTTCAATAATTTTGTCATTCCATTAGAGCTTACCACCTTAATGGATTTCCTTGTGATACCCCTTAACTCAAATTCCTTTCCTTCCAATGAAAATTTCATGAAAAGTTCTTGAAAATTAAAATCCATTATTCCCAATGATTGTAACCATTGGACTCCTAGTATGACATCAGCATCACCCATGGGTACAACAATCATTGGACTATTCATTACATATTTCCCCATATTAAGATTGATCTTATGGCTTTTTCATGAGAAATTGATAGTTCCTCCATTTGCAATCATTACTTGAAACTATGGCACTAGATATATAAAGAAATTGAGAGCTTTGGCTAATTTACAGTGTATGAAATTGTGAGTACTACCAGAATCAATTAGCATTATTACCTTTTTCTTTTTGATATATCCTTCGATATTGAGGGTTTGAGGAGTGATAATTTTTATCCAATGCATGACATGATATGGTGGGGATCATATCTTCAAAACAAATCTCTTATGTGCCTTCATATTGAGATGGTTCTTGTTCTTGTTCCTCTTCACAATCTATGTAGAATAATTTATTCTCACCACACTTATGTCCCTTACTATACTTGCTAACACAATTAAAGTATAAACCTTTTTATTTTATTTCCTCTAATTGTTCAGGTGTAAACCTTGTAGGTTCAGGTGGTTTAAAAGAAGGAACATTATTCTCTCGATAGATGTTAGGGGTGGTCCTTCTAGTATCCATAGCCAGGTTTTTACTTTCAACATTTCTCGCCACTATAAACGCATTCTCCAATGATTTTTTTTCCCAAAGGTGAACATCATGTTGAATGTTATCCTTTAAAGTTCCTATGAAAACATCAATTAGGTGCTCATCTAGAATATTCATTACCTTTATATTCAATATTTGTACTTTCTCAATTTTCTCCGCAACTGAACCCTTTTGCTTGAGATTTATCAAATGGATGAAGAAGGTATTGTTCCTTGTATCCTCATAGTGTGCTATCATTTCTTCCATGAAAATTTTCCAAGTGACAAGTGATTTGTGAGAACAAATCCATCGATACCACACAAACTAATTGGGTTCTAAATATAAATATGCAATGTGTGCCTTTTCTGTGTGTGGAACATCATGTAGAAAAAAGAACTGCTCCATCTGGAGTATCCATGTGATTGGATCATTGGCATCAAACTTCCTCATATAGATTTTAGGAAAGTGGTTGCTATTCAATCTAAAGTTGGAGTTTCTCCAGTATTGATTCATCTTCCTTGTGTCCTCATCATGAATTTCATGGGATACATTTTCACTTCCAGGTGGCCTCTCTATTATCAAAATTTTCAACACTTCCATGATCTCCCATTTTAAACCATCCATATTAGTATCCATTATCGCTTCCATATTAGCTTTAGTTGAATCAATCATCCTTTGTAGTTCGTATTTTGTTATTTCCTTCTATTGTAAATAATTTATGTCCTTGCACATTTCTTCACCTTTATCAAGAGTCCAATTAGTATTGTCTGAAGGATTATTTGGTGTAGAAGTTACCTTTTTTGGTGGAATGTTGTCCAAGTATCACTGCAAGTAGGAATTCCTAATTGGCTTAGGAATAGGTCCTCACAAATTAGGGAGTTCCAGGTGATATATCTCTCTGATATACACGCGGGGTCCAAAAATAATACTCAGCCCAATATCTCAGGGAACTAACTAAGGAGGCTTGACCATTCCCTTAGTTGTACTACCTGACTATAGAGGTACTATAGAGTGATCTTCCTAAGTGTTGTTCTTAGTGTATTATATAAATAAGACGAACAAATGGTTTACTCGATTGATCTCAATATTATAGGGGGTCTCCCAATATACATTAGGTACATGGGACATCAAATCCATAGTATTGTTGTCTAATTTGCAACCATTCAAAAGGGGTCTTCCGATATACTCTAGGTATGTGGAAGAACCACATTGTCCCTGGGTTGTAGCACTGACAAGTAATGAAAAATCCTTCGTTTAGAGATGTAGGAATATGTTTTTACCTGAAAATCCCTAATTTTCTCTCAAATTCATGTGATATTTCTTTTATCCCACTTTTTTCCACCTTTTGAATCACCCCAATTGGATCTTCTAGTCAAAATATATGCAAATTTTCAAAAACAAATGCACCTTTTAAACCCTAATTTGGAGATTGTTCTATTAGCCAACCTTTCTTCTATTGTAGCTCTATAAATTTGACCCTTCTGAATATAAAATTTAGGCTCGAGGTACCTGATGTGTCTTCTTTCCAACCCGACAGATTAGACCAAGATTGGATTCTCCAAGAGAATTTTATGATAACTTTCCTAAGATGTGCTTATTTTTTCTCTTTCGGGAGAGAGAACTTGTATGGCCTACCTCGTGCCATTGTATTCACTTCAAAACTTTAAATTTTCACCAATAAAACTTATATCCATACCCTAACCAATGGAATAGGTCTCACTCAGTTTGTATTTATGTAGTTCAGATATAACAATTTTCCCAAGAACACTTGTTTTAAACTAAATTCTGGACCAGCCAAAAACCCTAATTTACTAATAGAATAATTTTCCGAGTACAACGAATCAAGGAATGAAATTTGAACACGACGTACTTAACTATTCTTCCTTTGTAATTTAATAACCGTAGGACCTTAAACCAAGACAAAACAAATTAGGAGCGAACATTCCAAGAAGATCTGTTTCAGACTAGTTTCATGACTAGTAAAAAACCCTAACGTGGACATAATGTATCTCCAAAAAATTAGCAAAAAAATATATGAAATTTGGAACCAAGTTATCTCTATATGTCTCCTCTATACCATATAAATTTCATATGCTAAAACCTTCTAGCAACAATTTTGTAGCGAAAGTTCCAAGAAGACTTGTTTTGAAGAAGTGAGTCTCGAGGATTGTCTAGATCTAATACCAACTGTTAAGAACCAAATATCCAAATAGAATAAAAATCTCATAATAAGTACTCCATGCCTTGACACAGTGAGAAATTCAGATAATAAGCCTCTTTGAGAGGGAAACCTCCTTATAAATCATATGAATTCACAAATACAAGATGATTCAAAGGAAAATATCTCCTTGGTATATATAGGAGACTAGGGGGTAAAATTACAACTAATGGACCCAAGTCGACATAAATTAAATAACAATACTAATGTAATATGTCCCAATTAATGCATAATGAGCCATGATTTAGGGCTTAAAATAATGTCAAAATGGGAGATAAATAACAAAAGCAGGAGAGAAAGATTAGAGAAGGTGTATTGTTTGGGGGGCATTACTCTTTTCCATTGATATCAAAGGGGAAAAGAAAGATCAGAGGCATGAATATAGGGGGGAGCATCCCCAAAGAGAGTTACCGTTTGTCATTAATGCCAAAGGGGGAGAGAAAAATGAGGTGATAAATATCAGAAGCAATGTCACAAGGGGAGTATGAGTGTTGCCATCAATGCCAATGGGAAATATTGTTGGGAAGTTGGTTGACATTGATGTCAACCCTAAAAGAAGCATGTCAAACCTAGAAGAATCCTTGAAGCAATTCTAAGAAGGCCCTAGAAGTGATGGATTTATTTTAAGGAATAAGTGATGGATTTATTTGAATGAGTATCCAAAGTGGTACCCTTATGTCATAGCTTTAAGCATAGCCCTCACTGGAAGACACTTTGAAGAATCCTACAAGAAGCCCGAGAGGCGTGGTCATGAAGCATGAAGTTGTTTGAGGAAAACGAGGATGAAGGACATTGAAATTTCATGAAAAACCCTTATATATGGATAGTCCTCATCATGACATTTCCAACAGTAGGTGGTACAGCATGTGGTTCCTCACAACTAAGGAGATATGACCTCTTAAAGATGAAGCCTCGAAACCAAATGAAGAAACCCCGGATCTAAGGACAAAAAGTTACAAGTCATCCCCTAAAAAGTGTTGCAAACATTAAGTTACAAGTCATCCCCTTTGCAATGAATATTAAAATAAATATTATGGATATTTTTGGTAAAGTTGGCCCCAATGAAATAATCATTAAAAATTAAATTAAATTTTATTTGGGTCAACTCGACCCTAAAAAGAGGGTGTTAAATCTAGTATAAATAAGGAACTTAGGAGTTCATTTGTTGCATCAAATCAAGTGATTTTTATATAAGGTAACCAAAGATATCTGAGGTGAATTTCAGAGGGAAGATGAAGTGAAGAAGGGAGAAATTCCAAGGGAGGATGAAGTCTTGTGATGATGTGTTCTAAGGTATATTATTTAAATGTCATCTTGCCATTTTCACTATAAATTATTTTCTAGAATGAATCAGATAGTGAAACGTGTAGGTTATTGAGAATAAATATCAAGGTACATGTGGTAAAAATTTCAACTTCTATTTCGTTGTATGTTTAGATATACACTCTGTGGAAGAGAGGGTTTTTTACTAGTCTTAAAACTTGTCTCAAATAGGTGTTCTAAGAAACATAGTCATAACTTATCCATAGAGACCAATTTCATTAGAAACAGTACATTCTATAGTATGTTGTGTGTGATTTTTAGAATTCTATATCAAATATTAAGTATGTGGCATTCTCTAAAAGTTCGTTCTCTAGAATATGATATAATTCAGCAAGGTCTATCATTTTCTCTCTCCAGAAGATATATCTTAGAGTATCTATGGTTAAAATTTCAGACCTTTTCTCACAATAATTTCGAATATATGCTCTGTGGAATTCATAGTTCTTGAATGGTCTTGAAATATGTTTCAAACAAGTCATCTTGGAATTTTTGCTATAAATTATGTTCTTGGACTTTGCAGAATGTGAAATTTTGAGAGGTATGATAATAGATATAAAAGTACCTCAGATAGAAATTTTAGAATCAAAAATGGAAAAATGATATCGTAGTGAATCTTACAAGTTTATATATTTGAGGTATGTTATGGTACATACTTGAGGCATATGTTGGCACTTGGTTTGAGATATGTTATGGCACATGCTTGAGGCATATGTTGGCACTTTGTATGAGGTATGTTATGAATGTTATGGTACATGCTTGGAATATATATTTGTTACATGTTTTATGGATTTTATGGAACATGTTTTGGTACATGGTTGATGGATGTTATGGAACATGTTTGAGGCATATATTGGCACATGGTTTACGAATATGACACGTACTTGTTACATGGATGATATGGCACACTTGTCTTAGCATATGGTTTGATGCACATCTTAGTGATGGTATTGGTATATGATCTATGTAAGTGGATCTGGCTATATCTGATGATGAGATATCAGTATTAGTGACAGATACAGTGACAGTGACAGTGACAATTATAGAGACAGTAACTAGGACAGTGACAGGTTGATTATCAGTGACAGGTTTATTATCAATGACAGGTTGATTATCAGTGACAGTGTCAGTGACAGGTTGAGTCTACACTTATATTTATGGGTGGAAGGAAGGGGTAAGGAAAGGGGATCGTAGCCTCGTTCTGATTGGAGTCAAAGAATACAGGTAGTTGGAGCTTCTTTCAGGTTGGAGCCTATAAATTAGGGGGTCGTAGCCTCTTTCTAGTTGGAGACGGAGAATATAGGTAATTGGAGCTTCCTTTAGATTGGAGCATGTAAATCAGGGGGTTGTAGCCTCCTTCCAGTTGGAGTTGGAGAATTCAGGGAGTTTTAGCTTCCTTCAAGTTGGAGCTTGTAAATAGGGGGTTGGATCCTCCTTCCAATTGGGGCTGGAGAATTTGAAAGTTGGTGCTTTCTATGAATGTAATATTTTGATATATAAGAAAGCATTTTCTGGTTTTCTCCCATTTTGGTTTCCATGTAAAATTATGGTGTATTGTGTATATGTGTTTATGATGTGATGCATTGTTTATGGTTATATGTTTATGATATATTAAATACAATAATAATTGAATGTGATTATTGCTAAGTTAATTTTGTGATCCAAAATGGTAAAAAGTGCACAATATTGA
>JZKD02S1956957.1:122559-141622 GCA_000966675.3 Picea glauca
ACCTCAAGGGTTTGGTAATAATAAAGTGTGGTTTCTTCTATATTGTTTTGTGGATATATTGTGTATTCAGTAATTGTGTTGATTATATCTTCAGATCTGGTATTGGTTCTTAACAGTATGATAGAAATGTCATTCACGATGGGAGGAAAAATACATACACACTGGAGAAGAATGGTAGAATGCATATGTTGCTGTCGATGGAGGAGAAGAGGGTGAAAGAGGAATCCAGCACAAGCATACTTTTCATGAGTGGGAAGGAATTCCTGAAAGAAGTCAAGAAGGAATGGGAGATGCAGTTCACTCTAGTGAGGAAGCCCAGAGTCATCCCTACGAGTGCGTCAATGGATGATTTGCCTCAAGAAGTTTAGGACCTGCTAGATAATTTTGCTGATATAGTGGTGGATGAGCTGCCAAACTCATTTCCACCCATCAGGATTATCAGTCATCATATCGACTTGATACCAGGGGAAAGCATGTGTAACAAGGCAATGTACAGATTAACACCTCGAGAAAATGAGGAGGTGAAGAGCCAAGTCCAGAATTGTTGGATAAGGGTTTCGTCAGGGAAAGTTTGAGCCCATGCGCAGTACCAATTGTGTTAAGCCCAAAGAAATATGGAGGATGGAGAATGTGCACAGACTCGAGAGCCATCAACAAGATCACCATTAGGTACAGATTCCCTTTCCCGAGAATGGATGACTTAATGGATTGCTTAAGTCGAGCAAATTTCTTTTCTAAGATAGATCTGAAAAGTGGATATCACCATATCAGGATGAGAGAAGATGATGAATGGAAAATAGCCTTTAAAATAAATGAAGGTCTATATGAGTGGCTGGTTATGCCATTCGTCTTAAAAAATGCCCCGAGCACTTTTATGAGACTGATGAATGAAATTCTAAAAGATTTCATTGGCAAGTTCGTGGTTGTATATCTGGACGATATATTGATCCTTAGCAAGACTGAAGAGAAGCATTTGAGGCACCTAACGCTAGTAATGAGGAGGCTACAGGAGGAGAAGTTGCTGATCAATTTGAAGAAGTCCTCTTTCATGAAGTCTGAACTCATCTATTTGGGTTTCTTGATCTCTTCGAATGAACTGAAGATGGATCCAGAGAAGGTGAAAGCGATTAGAGAATGGTCGTCACCAAGGAGCATGTTCAAGGTAAGGAGATTTCATGGTTTAGCAAGTTTTTATAGAAAGTTCATTAGAGACTTCAGTGGGATTTGTGCACCCATGATGGATATAGTAAAGAAGTGGCACAAGTCTTTTAAATGGACAGAGGAGGCCGAAAGGAGCTTTAATATATTGAAAGAAAAGATAATGGAATGACCAATTCTGGCCTTGCCGAATTTTGAAAAGACATTTCAGGTGAGATGTGATGCAAGAAGAATTGCAATAGGAGCAGTTATGAGTTAGGATAATTGGCCTGTTGCCTATTTTAGTGAGAAGCTAAATGAAACTAAGAGGAAATACTCCACGTACGACAAAGATTTTTATGCCATAATTCAAGCTTTGAAGAAATGGAGACATTATCTCATCCCATAAGAATTTGTCTTGTATAGCGACAACCAAGCTTTACAATTCATAACCAAACAAGAAAAACTGAATCAGAGGCATGCAAAATGGGTTGAATTTATGCAAAATTTTACTTTTGTTATAAAACATATTGTTGGGAATGCTAACAAAGTTGTTGATGCGTTAAGCAGGAGAAGTTTAATTCTGCAGAAATTTCAAGTGGAGACCTTGGGGTTTGAACACCTTAAGTATATGTATTGTGATGATACATATTTCAAGGAGGCCTATGAAGCATGTACAAGCCCTGTACTGAGAGATAGAAGTTAGTGGACAAAGTATATGGTTCAGGAAGGATTGTTGTTCAGAGGAAATCAATTGTGCATACCAAGATGACTTCCCACTTGGACATAGGAACATCATGTGGTTGTAGGAGGCCTGCTAGGTGATGGTGGTCAGCTTTCAATTGTTTCCACTCTAGGAATTTTGTGACAAAATGGACTACATCACGCTTCATTCCTACCCACAAGAAAAGCTTCCTCATGTCTATGTACATCTTCTTCACACCCGGATGCACACAATAAAGTGCTCTATGGGCTTCCTTCAGTATGATGCTTCGAATATCCCCATTTTCAGGGATGTATAACCTTCCCCAATATCTTAACAGTCCATCTGCTTCTAGACTATATCCTTCATACTTTGGATCTAATTGCCTCCCACTCTAGAGGTTTGAAGTAACCTTTAAATACCAACTATCTCCTTGGAGTTGCGTCAACACACGTTCCCTTAGATTGAATTTTAAGGGTACCAAGGAGAAGACATGTGGTCTCCTACTCAAGACATCTGCGACCACATTTTCCTTTCCCCCGATGTATGAAATACCAAAATCGTACTCACTCATAAAATCACTCCATCGCCTTTGCCTGGAATTCAAATCCCTTTGAGTGAAGAGATATTTTAAACTTTGATGGTCCATTTTGAGCTCAAAGTTTCACCCCACAAGATAGTTCCTCCAAAGTTTCAGAGCTAGCATTACAGCTGCCAACTCTAAATCATGAGTAGCGTAAAGCTCTTCATGTTTCTTCAACTTCCTTGACACATAAGCTATCACTCCTCCATCCTGCATTAGCACGGCCCCCAACCATTGCTTCGAGGCATCCGTGTAGACTGTGAAGTCCTTTTCCATATCCGACACTCATAGAATTGGTGCTCTAGTTAGTAACCTCTTAAGCTCGATGAATGCACTATCACATTCTTCTATCAATTCATACCTAACCCCCTTGTGCTGAAAAGTGGTGACGGGTTTCACTATTTTAGAGAATCCTTTCACAAATCTCCAATAATAACTTGCTAGCCCCATGAAGCTTCTCACCTCATGGGCATTTTTCAGCACTGGCCACTCCATAATGGCCTTTACCTTTTCTGGGTCCAGAGAGATTCCTTCACTAGAAATGATATGACCTAAATAGTGGATCTCTTTCTGAAAGAAGGAACACTTCGACAACTTCCCATACAATTTGTTCTCTCTAAGGAAGGACAACACCACTCGTAGGTGTACTTCATGTTCTCTTTCATTCTTGGAATAGATGAGGATGTCATCTAGAAGGACTTGTACAAAATGGTCTAAGTACTTCCGGAATATGCCTTTCATGAGGCTCATGAATACTGCTGGCGCATTGGTCAATCCGAAAGGTACTACGACGAACTCGTAATGTCCAAATCGAGTTTGAAAGGCAATTTTAGGAATATCACCTTTTTTAATCCTTAACTGGTAATACCTTGATCGCAAATAAATCTTTGAGAATACCGTTGCTCCTTTCATCTGATCAAAGAAGTCATCTATTCACGACATTGGGTACCTATTCTTCATTGTAGCATGGTTCAAGTCCCTTTAATATATACACAATCATAAGGAACCATCCTTTTTCTTTACAAAAATTACTGGTGCACCCCAAGGTGAGACACTGGGCCATATTAGCCCTAAGTCCAATAACTCTTTCAACTACATTTGAAAATCACAAAGTTCTAGCACTGTCATCAGATACGGAGTCCTGGAAATTGGTTCTACACCAGGTTTTAACACAATAGTAAAATCAAGCTCCCTCTCAAGAGGTAACCCTGGTAACTCGTTCGGAAAAACATTCTTAAATTCTAACAATACCGGGTATTGATCCAAGGAGGGTCCCTTCCTTTCATTCACTACTTCCACTACATATAGTCAACACCCTTGCCTTAAGCATCGCTTAACCTTCATAGTTGAGATAAAGCGTAATGAAACCTTTCTCCGTACACCCTAGATCTCTACTGGTCTTCCTTCATCGTCGACACAAAACACCCTTTTTGTGAAACATTATACCAAATCTTGATGAACTTCTAACCAATACATTCCAATGATTAGGTCGTACGCCCCGAGAGTAGTAACGTAAACCTTCAACCTGGTAGTACACACTCCCAGGTCTACTATACAATTATCAACACTAGGTCCTACCTCTTGTTTTTCCCCCGAAGCCAACTCAACTTGTTTAAAGTCATCGTGCTTGTAGGCTACCAACCCACTCTTTTCTAATGCAGATGGTGAAATGAAACTATCTGTAGCACCAGAATCAAATAAAATATTTACATTGATATGATTTAGTGTACCTGATGACTCCACCACCGTGGATTGATGTTATGCCTGGTGATTATTAACCGCTGCGTAAATCTAGTGGTTGCTACTAGCTCTTCCCATCGGGGCCTTTCCTTCTCTATGCATAAATCCTGATTGTAACTCTGGGAAGTCACGCTGGTAATGGGGTCCTCCACATCCCCAACAAGTAACACAAGATTGAACCTATGCACTGTTCTGTGACTGTCTCTTAAATGAGTTCCTTCCTCTGGAACTCCTGCCCCTACTAACTGTCCCCTGAGATGGTCGTGGACCTACCTGTGTCATTGGTGATGAAAGATATGTTGCACTTGTTTCCATTGAAATACCTAAGGAGTCATGTGACATTCCACATACCATTGGAAATGGAATGACATGTAATATCCATATATAATAGTATTTCCTACAAATATATCAAAACTCATACCATTATCCATCAAACAAACTTGGGCCCATTACCCAAACCTGGGTTCTCCAACTTCTCATGGCCATAAATATCTAACCACGAGGAGTTATGTGACGTTCCACATACCACCAAAAATGGAATGACATGTAATATCCATATAGAATAGTCTTACCTTCAAATATATTAAAACTCATACCATTATACATGAAAAAACCTTGGGTCCATTACCCAAACCTTTGTGCTACCAGAATTCGCTACCGGACTTTATCCAAGGGTTGAAATCAATCACTAAGGGTTGACATCAATCCACAATATCACTCTCTAATGGTTGACATAAATGACAACCAACAATCCATACCAACTGTCCATCAACCTAATCCAACTGTCTGACAATCTCCCCCTTTGGAATTGATGGCAACACCAACATTGATGGAAACACTTAGCCATGATAACATTCATGATTATACTCCTCATAAATGTTTCGATCTCTCCCCCTTTGACATGAATGGCACAAGGTATCTCCCTTTGGGGCTTCTCTCCCTGACTGAACTCTCCTTGGGGTTGCTCCACATGTCTGCATGCCTTAGATTTTCCTTTGTGTTTATAAGCCTTTGATTACTCTCTCTCTCACTTCATATGAATAATATCTCCCCCTTTGACAAAGGGTATCACTCTAAAGTCATATCACTCATTCTTCCCTTGTGACAATCGCTCCCCTTGGAAACATGCCTCTATGCTCTCTCTCCAAGAATTTACCTTTGCATCTGATAAATCTCTCTCCCTTTTTCATCAATGGAAAATGTATCTTTCCATCCAGGGATTCTCCCCCTAACAGAACTCTTCCTGAAATTGATCTCCCAACCTGAATTGTCCTATTTATGGTGCTTTCTCGTGTACATCTAAGACATATAAGATAAGCATTCAAAAGAATTCTTTTCGAAGTAGAAATTACTCCTAGTCTCTGGAAGTGGTTTTGTAAAGATGTCTGCCACTTGTTCTTTGTGCCCACATATTCAAATATGATGTTCTTCTTTGCAAACTGTTCCCATAGAAAGTGATACTTGATTGGAATGTGCTTCTTCTTTGAGTGCATCATCGGGTTATTTGAGATATTGATGGCACTTGTATTATCACAATAGATTGGAATGGGCTCATCATACTCAACATGTATATATGTTAGAGTTTGTTTCATCCATAGAACCTGTGTACAACATGTTAATGCTGCAATATACACTACCTCGGTTGTATATAAGGATATTGATGATTGTTTCTTTCTTAACCATGATACTAAAAACTCACTCAAGTATAACATTGTTCCATTGGTTCTTCGCCGGTCATCAATACAACCTTCCCAATCTGCATCTATGTAGGAAATAAGTGATAGATCCTTTCCTTTTGGATACTATAATCCAAACTCTTTTGTTCCTTTGAGATATCTGAAAATCCTCTTCACTGCTAATACATGTGATTCCTTTGGTGTTGCTTGAAATCATGCCACTTGTCCAACTTCTTACATTACATTTAGTATGGATGTTGTCACATATAGTAAGCTACCAATCGTTGACCCGTATTGCCTCTGGTCTGTAGACTTTGAGTCATCTTCTTTTCTCAACTTGCAAATGGTTTGCATAGGAGTGGTAACTATTTTGCAATCTTCCATTCTGAACCTCTTTAGCATTTCTCTGATATACTTAGTTTGAGAAATAAAAATTCCTTGGTTTCTTTGACCTATTTGAAGACCCAGAAAGAAGGATAGTTCTCCAAATAAGGACATTTCAAATTCATTCTTTATGTAGAGGTTGTTGTCTGTGCTTCCTTTCCATAGTTCGTAGGGTGTTTTTTCATTGTTGTTTCGAAGCATTACTCTATTTTGAATGTGAACTGTTGTATGCACTGCATGTGTCCAAAAAATATATGTAAATTTGTAATCCATTATCATTTTTCGAGCCATTTCCAATGTAATTATCATCCATTATGATAAGGTTCCTTTGTCTTTTAACCACTCTCTGAACCAATCTATAAATCCATGCACTCGTCCACTGTCATATATCTATCCAAACCTACTACGTATTCTTACGAATCCATTTCTATCCATAATGTCCAAGACTCTACTTGCGCAAATGTCCATAATGTTGACCCATTTATCACTATACTATCATGAAGTATTGATTAATCTATCAAATTGTACTTCTTCTAACTGACTTCTCTCGATCTATCTTATCAAACTTTGTAAGTTTCTCGAAGGATGGTTCTTTGGTCTGTCACAGCTATCGCATAGACTCCCCTTGTCTAAAATTCATATTACTTGGGAGTCTCTAAGTTGGATGGCTCATAACAATTCATTCTCTAATGTGTATTCATTATCATCTTCATTGGTAGATCCATCATCATCTTCATTGGTAGATTCATCATCTCTCTGAGATCTAACTTCTTTATTTCTTTCTGTGGATTCATCTTTCACTACAATGCTTGAAAGTACAATCTCTAGAGCTTGTTCCTTATTTACGTGTCCTTCTTTTCTTTAAGTTATTTTCCAAACCTTTCTATATCTGAGATATATTTTTTTTCTCTATAGAATTTTATTCATCTCGTTTTATTGTCAATATTGCGATCTCTGGGACCTGGTATTTGTTCATCTTTTCTTCATGTTTTATTATCCACACTTTCTTACCTATGATATCAGTTTTCTTTTTCATGGAAGTATCGATCATGATTCTACAATCACTAGCTATGTGTCCATAGTTATGACATTTGTAACATTCAATGTTACGTGGGGCCACATAGTGATGCAGGAGCATCGCCAGCACATCAAGCGAGCCAGCGCGGAAGCAGAAGACAGTTGGACAAGCCAGCACCAAATTTTGAAAACACTTTGAGATCATTGTGCAAGTCTTTAATGAAGCCATTTAAGATAAGGCGCACTTGTGTATTGTAATGGACCTTGAGCGGATAGCTCTTGTCCTTAGGTAGATAGTCGGCATTTAATATAGTTAATGAAGTTAGATAGGAATTTAATTCTAGATTTGGTAGCTTTAGAGCGCAAGAGGGAAATGGGATATAGACACCCTCATTGTGTATTGTAACATTATTGAGAAGAAGCAGAAGAGCATGCAGAGAGCTATGTATAGGAACACTCATGTACAGACATTTGAATTAATAGAAAAAAGATTTGATTCAAATTCATGGATTGTGTTGTTCTCTGTGTATTGATGTTATTTTCATGAATAACTGCTTTCTATTATACATTTGCTTTTATATGTTGTGTATATGATTTCATGGTTGAGCAGAAGTTTGAGAGGAAGTGAGAATGAGTTTCAATTGTTTCTCTGTATGAGCAAGGACTCCTGCAAGGAGTGCAGTTGAAGTCGTCCTCAAGAAGTGCGTTGACAGAAGGCTCAAATAGTTAACTTTTGTTCTCATTCTCCCAAGAGTGAAAGTGGGTTACAGGATCCATGCAAGGAGTGCGCAGGCTAAGCTAAGTCTCAGAGTTGCTATTCTGAGTGAAAGTATTGAAGACTGTTGCTGCAAGAGTGCGCAGAGTCAAAAAACTTCAACACTTAGATAGGGTTGAAGATTTGCCGCAAGGAGTGCGTGCAGGAGTTTCCTGAGAAGACTTAAAGTCGTGGGAAAAGCTCAGGAGGGATAGGCCTTCAAATTTGTTGAAGGACAGAGCACCGAGAATTTGCGCATGAAGGTTGGCAGGAGTGTCGCAATATTTTTCTCCGGGTGACAAGTTTCGTGGAGAAACACTCAGCCATTCCATTGATTTCATCAGAAAGGATAGACGGTCGGCATACTCCGTGGAGAATCTGTGAGTTTCCATGAGCCGTTCGATCTCCCAGAGGTGCGAGGAAGTTACTGCACAAGTGTGGAGAGGCTAGAAGTTTAGAAGAGTAGAGTCATTGATCCAAGTCTGTTAGGGCCGTTGGATTAAATCACAAAGTCGCATGTCAGGGTTTCATGAGAAAAGAGGCGGAGATTTGGTAATGGGAATCGCGATATTGCGATATGCGATATCCCGACGGTTGTGTAGACAGTGTGGGCCACAGGGAGTTGGAGAAGTGGAGTACAGGTGGCACGAAGTCATTGGGATCTCGCTGCGAGAAGTCCCGAATTATTGGTGATAGGATTCACAATTTCGCAAAGTTTGAAGTCCCGACGAGATAAGGGATCGTTGAAAAGTCAACTCACGTGCGCATCGGCGTTTCGGCGCATCGGGTATCGGGGTTTGGAAAACCGAATGTTTAGTGTTGCGAGTAGCAAAGTCACGATAGAGCCGAATTCCCGATAGGGGAAAGAGGAAGTCAGCGCTGACTGACATATCGGGTCTTGGGGATTCGAGAACCCAGTGCTCAACTTTTGAACTCGCGAAGTCACGAGTTCTGATTTCCTGATAAGTAAAGGGAGGGAAGTCGCGCAAAGAGAATCTGTGGGTATAGATTTTCCCAATAGGGAAATAGAATAACCTTGGAGTTCTTCGGGCCGAGAACAAGAAGATCCTGTGAGCTGACGTGGAACTTTTGACCTGCGGGTTGAGGCGTCGGCACCAAGTGGTATCATAGCGGGAATACTTTTTTTCTTTCTGTAGCAGAGAAAATGGATTCACCATGCCGCCAAGGAGAGAAAGGTAGTCAACTAATCCATAGGATAGGGAGGTATGGAGAAGAGGCAGGAAAGTAGCAAATCCAGAAATGGAGAGACAAATGCGTGATCTCCGAGCAAGGCTTGAGGACATGGAGACAACGCAAAGACGCACAGCTAGTGCAGGGGATCTCAGTGATTCTGAGAGTGAATTTGAGGCTGACCATGAGGAGGAATTTGCAGCTGAAGATGCATCAACCGAGCGTTTGATCAAAGCCATTGCCAGGATGGGTGCAAAAGCGAAAATGGACATTCCAGTCTATGAGGGAAACTTGGATACTGAGGAGCTACTAGATTGGATTAGAGCTCTGGATACTTACTTCGACTATGAAGACGTCGAAGAAGATAAGAAAGTCAAGCATGTTGTTATGCGCTTGAAAGGACATGCATCATTGTGGTGGGACGAGCTACAAGATGACAGATGCTGCAAAGGCAAGCAGAAGATCAAAAGTTGGGATCGAATGATTGCAAAGATGAAGTCAAAGTTCATCCCGAGAGACTACCAAATTTCTTTGTTCAGGACGATGCAGAACCTGAGATAGAAACTGATGACAGTGAAATAATACACGGAGGAATTCTATCGACTGAACATCAGGGCAGGTCATCAGGAGAGTGATGATGAGAAGGTTGCTAGATATTTGAATGGTCTGAGGTACGACATTCAGGATGAATTGAGTATGGTAACCATCCGAACTATGGAGGATGCTTATCAGATGGCTTTGAAAGCTGAAGAGAAGCTGAGCCATAAGCAAGGTCAGCGAGGGCGAGACAGGAGTCAGCCCAGAGACAAAGTAGTTGGCCAGGATAAATACCAGAAGCCCAAGGAGGAATGGAAGAAACCTCAGGGTAAAGTTGAAAGAGGTGGAACCTCACAGAGAGGGCCACATGTTGAACAGAGAGGACAACATAATGAGCAGAGTGGAGGATATGCTGATGAAAACACTTTTCCTCGTACCAGAGGTAGAGGAAGAGGAAGAGGTGGATTTATCACATGCTTCACATGTGGAAAGAATGGACACAATTCATACGAGTGTCCAGAGAAAAAGAAGGACATTAGAGAAGCTCACATCACTGAGGTGTAGAGGCGGGATGTTGAGGCTGAAGACATAGAAGGTGGAAGGTCACTGATGATGCGTAAAGTTCTCTTAATGCCCAGGAAGGAGGTGGAGGACTTATCTCAAAGGACCAGACTTTTCAGAACAGCTTGCAAGACCAAGGATAGGGTGTGCAAGGTTATCGTGGACAGTGGTAGCACAGATAATCTCATTTCAACCGAGATGGTAGAGAAGCTGGAGCTAGAGACGACTGATCATCCATGCCCATACAGAGTTTCGTGGCTACAGAAAGGACACTAGGTAACTTTTACTAAACAATTCTTGGTTGAGTTCAAGATAGGAGTATATAATGATAAGATTCTATGTGATGTTATTCCCATGGATGTATGTCATTTATTGTTGGGTAGACCATGGAAATATGACAGAAATGTGGTTCATGACAGGAGAATGAACACATATACCCTGGAGAAGAATGGGAGGACACATAGATTGCTTCCGATAAAGGATAAGGAGGTGAAGCCGGAAGTGAACAACACAGTACTTCTCATGAGTGGGAAGGAGCTTCTTACAGAGGTGAAGAAGAAAGAAGATCCACAATTCTTTGTGGTCAGAAAACCAAGGATCGTTCTGACTAGCACAAGAGTGGATGATCTACCAGATGAGATTTAGGAACTGCTGGAAGAGTTCACTGACATCATAGTGGACGAATTACCTCGTTCGTTGCCACCGATGAGGAGTGTGAGCCATAATATTGACCTCATACCAGGAGCTAGTTTACCAAATAAAGCTGCGTATAGGTTGACGCTGCAAGAAAATGAAGAGGTCAAGAAGCAGGTCCAGGAGTTGTTGGACAAAGGTCTAGTCTGGGAAAGCTTGAGTCCATGTGATGTTCCAACAGTACTCAGTCCGAAGAAAGACGGAGGTTGGAGAATGTGTACCGACTCAAGAGTGATTAATAAGATAACCATTAGATACATGTTTCCATTGTCGAGGATGGATGATCTGATGGATTTCCTGAGTGGGGTAAAATATTTTTCAAAGATTGATTTGAAAAGCGGATATCACCAGATTTGCATGAGAGAAGGCGATGAGTGGAAAACAGAATTCAAAACAAACGAGGGATTATATGAATGGCTAGTCATGTTGTTTGGCTTGACGAATGCGCCAAGTACCTTTATGAGGTTGATGAATGAAGTCCTGAAGGAGTTCATCGGGAAATTTTTCATTGTTTATTTGGATGACATACTGATTTACAGTAAATCAGAGGCTGAACACTTGAAGCATTTGGCCATTGTGATGAAGAAGCTATAGCAGGAGAAGTTGTTGATTAATATGAAGAAGTCCTGATTTATGAAGACAGAGCTCATTTACTTAGGTTTTGTAATTTCAGCTAATGAGTTGAGGATGGACCCGGATAAAGTGGAGGTAATTAAGAATTGGCCATCACTGAGAAATATTTACGAGGTGAGAATTTTTCATGGTTTGGCTAGTTTCTATCAAAATTTCATCAAGAATTTTAGTGGAATCAGTGCAGTGATGATGGATACAGTGAAGAAGTGGCATAAGTATTTTCACTGGACAGCAAAGGCTGAGAAGAGCTTCAATCTGTTGAAGCGAAAGATCACGGAACAACCGGTTTGGGTGTTGCTAGATTTCCTGAAAACGTTTCAAGTGAAATGTGACGCCAGCGGATTCGCCATAGGAGCGGTCTTGAGTCAGGAAGATAGGTCGGTTTCATATTTCAGTGAGAAGCTGGATGAGGCGAAACTGAAATACTCCACGTATGACAAGGAGTTCTATGCTATCATACAGGCGCTGAAGAAGTGGAGGCATTACTTGATCCCAAAAGAATTTGTTTTATATAGTGATAACCATGCATTACAATTTGTGACTCAGCAAGAGAAGTTGAATTAGAAACATGCCAAATGGGTAGAGTATATGCAGAATTTCACATTTTTTATCAAGCATGTTTTGGGTATTGCTAACAAAGTGGTTGATGCTTTCAACAGGAAATGTTTGTTGTTGCAGGAGTTCCGAATCAAAACATTGGGTTTTGATAATCTCAGGGATATGTATGAAGGTGATGTAGATTTTTCAGAGGTGTATGATGCAACTGAAAATCCAGTTCTTAGAGATAGGAGTCCTTGGATAGACTACATGATCCAGCAAGGGTTGTTGTTCAAAGGCAATCAACTGTGTATTCCAAATTGCTCCATGAGGGAGAATCTGTTAAAGGAGAAACACAGTGGTGGATTGGCAGGACACTTTGGCCATGAAAAAACATTTGCGAAGCTGAGCGAATCATATTTTTGGCCAGGGATGCGAGCAAATGTCAAGAGATTTGTAGACAGGTGTAGAGTTTGCCAGCATTCGAAGGGCAGAAAGCATAATACAAGGTTTTATCAGCCATTGCCCATACCAGAGAGACCATGGGAGGTGATAAGCATGGATTTTGTACTGGGATTGCCAAGGACACAAAGAGGGTTTGACTCTATCTTTGTGGTGGTCGACAGATTTTCAAAAATGGCACATTTTATCCCATGCCAGAAGACCAGCGATGTGACTCACATCGCGAATCTCTTTTTCAAGGAGGTCATTCGACTTCATTGGTTGCCGAAGAGTATAGTTTCGGACAGAGACACAAAATTCATAGGGCATTTTTGGAGGACCTTATGGAAAAAGCTGGGGACTAACTTGGTGTTTAGTTCTACTTATCATCCTCAGACAAATGGACAAACAGAGGTGGTGAACAAAAGTCTGAGAGACTTGCTGAGAAGCTTGGTGAAGGAGCATCATAGCAGTTGGGACCACATATTACCATAGGCTGAGTTTGCATTCAATGACTCTGTGAATCGGAGCACAGGAAGAAGTCTACTTCAGGTTGTTTATGGGATGCAGCCGAGAGGAGTATCTGAACTGAGGGATTCAGAACAGACTGCTACTAGCAGTGCTAGTGTAGAAGAATTCACTGAGGCGATGAAAGAACTTCACAGCAGAGTGAAGGAGCGGTTGCTGAAATCAAATCAGGAGTACAAGCGCAGAGCAGATCAGCATCGGAGACAACTTCAGTTTGAAGTTGGTGATCTAGTTTTGGCACATTTGAGAAAGGAAAGGTTCCCAAGGGGAACATACAATAAGCTGAAGATGAAGAAAATTGGACCATGCAAGGTCTTGAGAAAATTCGGAGAAAATGCTTATGAGATTGAGTTTCCGGATGGCATCGAAATATCTCTGATATTCAATATCGCAGACTTATACCCATACAGGGCTGGAGAAGCAGAGACTAGAACTGAGGAAACATCGATCCAGTGGATGAAAGAATTTCCAGTTGCAGAAAAGCCACAGATGGAATGCATACTGGACAAGAGAGTGGGTAAGAAGACCAGGAGAAAAGAATACTTTGAGTATCTGGTCAAGTGGAAGAATCATCCAGTGGAAGATGCCAGCTGGGAGACAGAAGTGAAAATACAGAAGCATGGACAAACCATGCAGGAGCTCATCGATAGCAGCCCATGAAAGTTTTCAAGCCAAGGAGTATGATGCAAGAGCATCGCCAACACATCAAGCGAGCCAGCGTGGAAGTGGAAGACAGCTGGATAGGCCAACACCAAATTTTGAAAACACTTTAAGATCATTGCACAAGTCTTAAATGAATCCATTTAAGATAAGGTGCACTTGTGTATTGTAATGGACCTTGAGCAGATAGCTCTTGTCCTTAGGTAGATAGTCGGCATTTAATATAGTTAATGCAGTTAGATAGGAATTTAATTCTAGATTTGATAGCTTTAGAGCGCAAGAGGGAAACGGGATATAGACACCCTCATTGTGTATTGTAACATTATTGAGAAGAAGCAGAAGAGCATGCAGAGAGTTGTGTAAAGGAACACTCATGTACAGACATTTGAATTAATAGAAGAAAGCTTTGATTCAAATTCATGGATTGTGTTGTTCTTTGTGTATTGATGTTATTCTCATGAATAACTTCTTTCTATTATACATTTGCTTTTATATGTTGTGTATATGATTTCATGGTTGAGAGGAAGTCTAAGAGGAAGTGAGAATGAGTTTCAATTGTTTCTCTGTTTGAGAAAGGATTCATGCAAGGAGTGCAGTTGAAGTTGTCTGCAAGGAGTGCGTTGACAGAAGTCTCAAATAGTTAACTTTTGTTCTCATTCACCCAAGAGTGAAAGTGGGTTACAGGAGCCATGTAAGGAGTGCGCAGGCTAAGCTAAGTCTCAGAGTTGTGATTCTGAGTGAAAGTATTGAAGACTGCTGCTGCAGGAGTGTGCAGAGTCAAAAAACTTCAACACTTAGATAGGGTTGAAGATTTGCCGCAAGGAGTGCGTGCAGGAGTTTCCTGAGAAGACTTAAAGTCATGGGAAAAGATCAGGAGGGATAGGCCTTCAAATTTGTTGAAGAACAGAGCACCAGGAAGTTGCGCGTGAAAGTTAGCAGGAGCGTCGCAAGATTTTACTCCGGGTGACAAGTTTCGTGGAGAAACACTCAGCCATTCCATTGATTTCATAAAAAAGGATAGACGGTCGGCATACTCCGTGGAGAATCTGCAAGTTTTCGTGAGCCGTCCGATCTCCCAGAGGTGCAAGGAAGTTACTGCGCAAGTGTGGAGAGGCTAGAAGTTTAGAAGAGCAGAGTCGTTGATCCATGTCCGTTAGGGCCGTTGGATTAAATGTCGAAGTCACCTGTCGGGGATTCGTGAGAAAAGAGGCGGATATTTGGTAACGGGAATCGTGATATTGCGATACGCGATATGCCGATTGTTGCATAGACAGTGTGGGCCATAGGGAGTCGGAGAAGTGGAGTACAGGTGGCACGAATTCATTGGGATCTCGCCGCGAGAAGTCCCAAATTATTGGTGATAGGATTCACGATTTTGCGAAGTCCGAAGACACGACGAGATAAGGGATCATTGAAAAGTCAACTCACATGCGCATCGACGTTTCGGTGCATCGGGTATCGGGGGTTGGAAAACCGAGTGTTTAGTGTCGCGAGTAGCGAAGTCGCGATAGAGCCAAAGTCCCGATAGGGGAAAGAGGAAGTCAGCACTAACTGACATATCGGGTCTCGAGGATTCGAGAACCCAGTGCTCAACTTTTGAACTCGCGAAGTCACGAGTTCCGATTTCCTGATAAGTAAAGGGAGGGAAGTCGCGCAAAGAGAATCTATGGGTATATATTTTCTCGATAGGGAAATAAAAGAACCTTGGAGTTCTTCGAGCCGAGAACAAGAAGATCCTTTGAGCTGACGTGGAACTTTTGACCTACAGGTTGAGGCGTCGACACCACATAGGCATTTCTTTCTTGAAAAATTATTTTATAATCCCTGCAATATGAAACCTTATGTTGAAAGTTAGTACAATAAAAATAAAGACCATAAAATAAATTTGTGTACCTGGGAGTGAATGATATTCTTTGTGGTGTAGTCCTTCTGAATTTTTTCCTTGACTGGTCATGATCATGATTGAAGCTTCTTTGTGGCTTGAACATGGATGGTCTTCTTGAAGATGTATCTTCAATAGTTTTCTTATATTTTGGTTGACCATGATTCCTTCCTTTGAGTACTTCTTCATAAATCTTTCTATTTTCTTCATTCTTCTTTTCTAGCAACCTAGAGTGCTTCTCTTCATTCTCTATAAATGATGTGGATGTTTCTCTCTCTTCAACATTCTTTTTGAGCTTGACGATTTTACTTTACAATGTGACAACTTATTCTTCAAGCTTCTCAACCTCTTCTTCTTTCTTCATTATTTGAGACTTCATGACTTCTTATGTTCTTTTCCCTTCTTCAAGCTGAATTTTTAATGTGATTATTTCTTCTTCAAGTCCTTTCTCTTCTTGATCAAACTCCACCTCAAGTTGGTTTAGATCATTATTTCTTTCCTTAATATGATATGTCAATATCTTCTCTCTCATTTTTACTTCTTCCTTTTGTGCTTCTATGTTGGCTTCCAAATACTTCTTTTGATATTCAATATTTTCTTCGATCTTTCTAGTTTTTTCTAGCTGAGTTCTTAAGTTCTCTATGACCTGTTGGGATTCTTCAAAAATGTGAATACTTTCCTTTTGTTCCATAATTTATTTCTTGAGTGACTTGTTTTCTTCTCTTAGTTTATCTAAAGAAATAATCAATTCTCTGGTGAGTATGTACTCTTCATCTTATGAATCTGTTTGACATGGTGAACATAATTCTTCTCGATCTGTATCTGCATCTTCTTTGGCATTTTCTGAATCTGCGATGGGTGAAGAATATATGTCATGTAAATTATCCCAAATTTCTTTGGCTAATGAACATTTACCAACATTTTATCTTACCAAATTAGGTAATCCTTCCCAGATGAAATCCATTGATATTTTGTTATTCTTCTTCAAATCCTTCTTGGCTGCAGTGTTTTCCCTTTTTTAACTATCATATTCTGTAACAACTGATAACCAAATATAATGTCCTTGTGCCTATAAAAATAATTTTGTCCTTCTGCTCCACATCTCATACTTAAAACCATTATGACCATTAAAAATCGGTACTCCATGCTCAGAATAATCCATGATCTCCTTCCAGTGGTTAAATTGTTTCCTTAAGGAACCATCTCTGATACCAATTGTTGGATTACTGAGAGGGGGGGTGAATCAGTAATAAATCAATTAAATCCTTTTTCACCATAAAATGCAAGTGTTATATCAATGTAGCATTATCATCCAATATTTGTAGAGTAAATAAACAATGAACAAATGATAAATCACACACATACACAGTACAATAGTGTTTTACATGGAAACCAAAGTGGGAGAAAACCAAAAAATTATTTTTCTTATATGTCTTTAAGAATTACATTCATTGGAAGCACCAACTTCCTTTGTTTTCCAGCTACAACTGGAAGGAGGTTCCAGCCCCCTAGTTTCTCAGGCTACAACCTAATGGAAGTTCCAACTCCCCAATTCTCTGGCTACAACCAGAACTAGGCTACAACCCCCTATGTTCTCCAACTACAACTGGAAGGTGGATACAACCATTTATCCTTGCCCCGTACAAACGCCCTAAAATATAAATTCCAAATGTAGAAAACCTGTTACTTTCATTGAATCAACCACTGCCACTGTCAACCTATCATTGTCAACCTGTACCAATAACCTGTAACAACCTATACCAATCAACCTACACCAAACAACCTGTACCAATAACCTAAACCAACATGTACCATGCATAAATCATGCATCAACATGTACCTCAACCTATAATCAACCTGTACCATAAAAAAGTGCATCAACCATGCACCAACATGTACCAAATGAGCTATAATCAACTTGTACCATAAACAAGTGCATCAACCATGCACCAACCTGTACCTCAACTTGTACCATGAACAAGTGCATCAACCATGCACCAAACCTGTACAAATAACATGTCACAACAACCTATCCAAACAACCTATCAAAACAACCTGTCTCATCAATATTATCAACCAAATCAGATCTACTCACCAAGATTAATCACCAAGATCAATCACTAAGACAACTCTCAAAGATTTGCATCAACCAAGAATAACAAAAAAACTCATAATCATCACCAAGATCAATATGTGCTTCTAATAATACACCAATACAAGTATGCTACATCATCCATAAACCATGTGTCAACAACACTACTAAAAAGTTCCTTCAACCATGTACCAAGTATGTACCAATCATGTATCAACTAATCATCAAATATGACTCATCAATATGTACCAACATCATCAACTATACACCTCATGTATGTGCCAACTCATCAACTACTTGTCTCAACAATGTACACAAAATGTACCTCAACCAAAATCCCTCATCAATTTCATCATCCAAATCTGATTTCTAACTCTGTAATAGACCTAGTGTATATGATCACATACCTGCAAACCTTCCTTAACTTTAACAACAAGAGATAGCATTTTCATCAAACTTTACTTTAGTCTCACATGACTAGTTTTGGATTAGTCAACAACCTTAACTTGAAATAATCATAAGTATGTACCTGTAATGAATAAAGATATGAAAATAGTACACAATGTTATTCAATGTGTTTTATGAAATTACTCAAGGTGGCACTACTTGGAACCTCTCATAAAAGGATTTATAGAAAAATGGTATGCCTTGTTGAATTCTGGCTTATTCTAGAGAGCGACCTTGTAGAGCGTGCCCCGCAAGAAATATTTTTTTTATGGATCCAAAAATTGTAAACAGAACACTAAAGACTGTAATATAACCAACACATTTTTTCTTACTGAATTTGGATCTGTCATGAAGAAGTTATGACGTTTTTACCCAAAACACATGTTTTAGACTAGTTTCAGGACTAGCCACAAACCCTATTTTCCATGGCGTGTAACTCCAAAAATACAACGACCCACTAGCTGAAATATGTACCACATCTACTTGGATATATGTCCTCAATGGAATCCCAATTTCAAATTCTGAATCATTCTAGAAAACAATTTATTGCGAAAATGGTGAGATGACCTGTAAATAGCATACCTTAGAAAGCATCATCAAAAGAGTTTATCCTCCCTTGAATTTTGGCCTTGTTTACTTCACCTTCCCTCTGAAATTTGGCTTATATATCCTTTGGTTACCTCAGTAACATGTATATATTAAATATGCTCAAGTGTGATTAAAATTAGAGAGCTTTGCCTCTTATTTATACGTTCATGTAGCTTCCTCAAGGGGTTACCTTTTAACCATCTTAACCCACTTTCCTTATTTTAGGGTTAACCCACTTCTAATTTCTCCATTAAATTTATTATTTAAATAATTTATTTT
>JZKD02S1956957.1:200761-217640 GCA_000966675.3 Picea glauca
GTTTTGTCTATTGTGGCATGGTCCAATGTTCTAGTGTCAAACCATAAATTCTTTTCGACCCACTCAGAGTGGTAGTCAAATGGATATATCGTTCCCAACAGCTATATTTCTTCACAATGGTGAAATGCCATGTGTCATTGTTCTGATATCCCACGGAAGCTCCAATTCTGCAAATTTTCTTTCTGCGAAGTTCCCTCTAGAACCTTCTGTAATTTTTCAATCTTAGCCCTATTCTTACTTAGATTTATAGCCTTCTTTCTAGTGAGCTTCGTCTCAGTATTCCTTTTTCCATTATGATTCTTATCTTATTTTGACATAGTCACTGTGCATTGTTGAGATTCTTTCCTAGGATTTAGGGGTAATACCTCTTCTTTATTTTAGATAGGTACTCCCATCTGCGGTGAGTCTTCTAATGTTCTTCCAGCTTTGACATCTGGGCCTCTAGTGTTAAACAAATTCAATTTGTTCTCATGTTCTTCAATCAAGTGTGTGATCCTTTGAGTCATCAAATCTTTTAACTCTTGTTTCTTCTACTCCAAAACTTCTTCTTCTAATTTTCATCTAGCTTGATCTTTTTCAATCCAAGGTTTCCCTAGT
The DNA here is from genome assembly GCA_000966675.3 of Picea glauca. NCBI lineage: Eukaryota > Viridiplantae > Streptophyta > Pinopsida > Pinales > Pinaceae > Picea > Picea glauca. The sequence continues at coordinate 201,359 of JZKD02S1956957.1, forward strand.
AACATGGTAAACGAGGCGCTGTCCTCAATAAATTTAATAATCTCAAAATATTCTTATGTCGAAGTTCCATTGGCATTCATAGATATCTGAGTGAGTTTTCCACATAGGTTTACCAGTTTTCCTCTAAATAACCCTATTCCTCCTAATGAAGGAATCATAAAAGGCATCCCTATAGCTTCCCAAGTTCTCTCTGTCATGATATTCACCTGTGTTGCCTCGTCTAGGATACAGTCAATGTCAAAGTCTCCTATTCTTGCTTCAAGGCATTTTTTTTCTTTAAATATCTCTGATAATATAACATGTCAGTGGTCATTCAAGGTTTCTCTTATCTGTAGCAATTCTTTCTCTGATTCTTTTTGAGGTTCTTCTATAGCCTCTGGATCTGGCTTAGGGTTTTCTTAATTCAGATTCATTTCTTCAAGCTTAGCAATCATTCTAGGGAAATCCAACACTTCATGGTCCATAGCTTTGTAGCAAAGACAACTAGGTCTTCTCCCAGGGAATTCCTTAGCAATATGTCCCAGTTTTTTGCAACTGTAATAGAGGGTTAATCCCCTCTTTCTTTTAAATGATCCCCAGCTTCTTCTGTACAATGCACTAGGATCATAGGAGCTAATCTGCAACAAATTATTTCTAGGATCTTGCATCCATTTGTTAGTCCAAACATTCTTTTTATGCATAGGTATAACATATCTTTCATTATTCTTATCAGATCTACTCATATCAAATCTTCTTTCATCTATTAGTGCCCTAGTTTTCAAGCTAGGACAAAATCTATTAAGCATACCTAGATCCATACTCTAGAAACAAAAATTTCCACTAAGCTTACTTCTATAGAGCACAAAGCTTTCAGATCTAAAAAATTTCTACTATTCTTACCTTTATCATAGCACAGAGATTATAGATCTTACCTTTTTTCTTCAGATCTGACCTCTTTTCTTGGCACAGAGCTTCATAGGTCAAGTAAAATGCTGCGCACTAGGGAAACAGATCAATGCACACATATTCCATAGTTTCAGGATGGATCTTTGCACAAAGCTTCTTCTTTCTCAGTTCCCAGTAATCACAGTTTCGGTCCCGGCAACGGAACCATTTTTGGAACAAGGGAAGACCCAGGGTTCAATGATACAACAATGCACCAACAAAACCCTAACTACCAGCCCTTTCAACAAAACCTGCGAAGCAGATGAAGTCTCACCCAAGGTAGAGGCAGGGGTGGTTGCAAGACTCAAGTGTCTGCAACCTTATCTGGGACACAGATCTATGATTATAATACTTAATAGGGAACTTAGCAGCATCAGTTCCTCAATATGAAATCAATATCCACTTCGCTGATAAAATAGAGCTTCGCAGTATTCACACTCATCTAACGTATTCAAGCACTTAGCATAGGTAAATAGATCAAATCTAGCAGATCAAGCACTAAGCATATTCATATAAATCCGATCTAATGTTCTCACATATCATTAGCACTAAGCATAAGCATATCTATCTAATCATCTCAAAGCACTTAGAAAAAGAAGACATAAACACATTAAGACAAGCACAAAGCAAGACAACACAAATGTTTATGTGGTTCACCCCCACCCCGGGGCTACGTCCACCAACTCTTCTTCTTTATTTTCTTCAGTCAATCGGTTACAAGAACAGAGCCATCAAACCGTTACTCTGCATAAGACAAAAGATCTGCACAACTCGCTAGATCCTTCTTCCTTGCATGACAACACAAATCCTTCCACCGTATGTTACAACCACTTGCACTTGGACTCGCAAGTTTGTTACAGTCATGCACAAAGCATTTATAGACCGCTTGATCACACATATCTAGCACTTAGCTCATCAACCTATCATTCCAATTTAACATCACATAGATTCCCTTCCTTATATTTCCTAGACATCTATTTATACATTACAAAATAGGTCTAAGGATGGGTAAACCCATGGGCCGACATCCCATTCCCGTTACATAATCCCAAGAACCCAAAAAGGACCCAAAAGTGGGCCGAGATCCGATGATCTCCACTTCATCTTGTGCTCCTCCTTCGACAGGTTGTCGAAGTCCCAAAATAGGTCAATATGACCAAGAATCTCCCAAGACTTGGTCAAGGGCCAACAACAAGACCAAGCAGAGTCTGTATTTATTGAATTGTATCTGAGAAACCCTTTTGATGATAATATATGGAAGGACCTAAAATTTTGAAATATTATGTGTAATTCTCTATCTATGTCTATGAGTTGTCATTCTACTTTACTTATTTATGTCTGATAAGATCAATATGTTATAACTTGTTTTCACATGTTGTCGCAACTCTGTTGTCTTTACTATTAGTTATGAATGGGTTCATATTTTCTACTTGTTAGTTCATCTTGTTCAAGACTATGTTGAATCTTGATGATTCTGGAGATCTACCTAAGTATTCTCCTTACCCTTCCCTATCTTCTTGTCTTGGTTGCGCTTTGGGTGAGACTTATTCTCTCTAGAGAAGATTAAAATTCCAGTTCTCTATACTACGTGGTACCTTTTGTTGGTAACCTGAGAAGGACCCTAGTCTGATGAAATTTGCACCAATAGAGAGAAAAGAAGGGGGGAAAGGAAAAGGGGAAATTGGGTAAGTATAGAATATGGAAAAGAAAGGGAGAAAATAAGTTGGGAAAATAGAAAAGGGGAGGTAAATTTTGGAAGCGGGAATTGATCTCAACAACAGGATCCAACTGTGGGATGATAACCCCCTATGGGTTTTCAAGAATCCAGAATCTCTCGTGACTAGGTGATTCCTCCCATTTGGCTATGGAGTCATAGTAAGAATATATAAAATGAAAAAATAAAATTATGTACAATGAGAATGAGAAAGTCTTAGGAGAATAAACCTTTCAAATGTTTCCTGTTGATAGGCAGCATCAATCTTTTTCCCTTCATGTCTTGGAGCATATAGGAGTGAAAACCCAATATCTTCCCAACGACATATGGTATGATCTAGAGTGCTTTGAATTTTGTATCCATGGACACTTTATCCTTGGACTTGTTTCAAATTAGCACCAGATATCCCTTCTAGAAATTCTTTACAGCTGTGCTCTGATCAAAATATATTTTGACACTTTGTTGCCTATGAGAAGTTCGATTCAATGCTTTGCTTTGTTCCTCTTCTAACTTCAGCAACTGATTGATTCTCCTCTGGATGGGTGGACTGTCTTTTGTATCATCGGTATTGACCAAAGAGATCAATTCATTGAGCTCGAGACTAATTGGAATTTTCACTTCCTTCCCATAAACCAATAGATGTGGATACATCTCAGTGCTATCCTTCGGGGTCATTCTACTTTCCCATAATGAAACCGTCAGTTTGAGATGCCAATTATTTTGGTTCTTGTCAATGGTTTTCTTTAGTATCTACACAAGTGTTTTGTTTGTGGATTCGGAAAGGCCATTACCTTGTGGATAATAATTCAATGATTGAACCATAATGATTCCATATTCTCCACAAAACTTCGTAAACTTCAACCGATGAAAATTGAACCATTTTTTGTGATAAATTTATCAGGGACACCAAATCTCTACAGAATATTGTCTTTGAGTAATTTAATCATCTCTTCAGAATCAATCTTCTTTAACGCCACCGCCTCTGGACATTTCTTGAAATAATTTGTAGTCGTGAGGATGTACATATGCCCTTTGCTAGACTTCAGATAAATTGGCTCGAAAACATCGAGTTCCCATTGGGACAATGTTTTATCGACAATTACAGGTTGTAATGGCATTTCATATCTCTTCATATTTCCTAAAAACTGCTAGCAGGACACACATTTCCTTATCATGGAATACAAGTATCTGAAAATTGATGGCCAATAGAATCCAACCCTTATTATCTTATGGGTGGTGACAGTAGGGGAAAAGTGTCCATAGCATATTCCTTCATGGAACTCTCTCATCAGTTCTTGGTCTTGATTTTCATCAACGCATCTTAGTAGTATACCATCATAATTTCTTCTGAACAGTATGTCAACAATCAACGCATATTGGTTTGCCTTCATCTTTAATGTTCTTCACTCCTTGGAGTTAATGGTGACAGGGAACTGCTTGGATAATAAGTAGAATATAATATCTCTGTACCATTCTGAATCAGCTAATGGTTCTCCGACTGACTTTGAAATCATCCCATCAACCGAATCCCCATTCACGATGAGATTTCATAAACCTTATCCTTCGGTTTCCTTTAAAGGTTGAATCTTGATATGATATGCATGTATCTTTTCCAACCAATTATCCCATTTTCCTTCTCTCAATTGTTGATTTAGAAGCATCTTCACTGGTGATGAGGGAACAAAAGAAATAATATGGGAGTTTAATATATACATCTGAAAGTGTTCCATTGCTTTTACAAGATCCAATCCTTGCTTCTCCAGTTTTGAATACCTCAACTCATAGTCGTGTAGGGTTCTTCTCATAAAAATTATTGGGAGTTCTTCTCCTTTGTTATTTTTCTGAGTGAGAACGGATGCAATAATTGTCTCTGTAGCAAATGAATAGATGATGAAATATTTTTGGAAGTCTGGACTAATGAGGAAAGGAGAAATGGTGATCGCTCCTTTGATATTGTTGAATGCCTTATGAGTATCCCCTGTCCATTTGAACATCTGCTCCTTTTTCAGCGACAAATTGATCAGATTTATGATGCTTGCATAGTCAATGACAAATCTTCGCACAAAATTGATTTTGACGAAGAATGATTAGACTTCCTTATTGGATGTCAGGGGATTGAGCTCATTTATTTCTTTAACTCTTTTCATATCTATGTAAATCCCTTCCTTGCATACATTAGGGCCCAACAATTTTCCCCGATTCACCGCGAACAAGCATTTCTTTGGATTTAGAGATACACCATATAATCTACATCGTTCAAAAACACTTCTTAAATGATGCATGTGCTAATCCATTTTCTTTGAATGCACTATAAATTCATCTTGATAGTTTACCATTAAATTTCCTATCAACCCGTTGAATGCATCATCCATGGACCTTTAGAATGTAGCTCCAACATTCTTCAAACCAAGGGGAATTCTAGCATATGCATGTCTCCCACGGTGTAATAAATGTTTCATTTTCCCTATATTCCTTAGACACCAAGACCTATTTGTATCTAGAAAAACCATCCAACATGGACATGCAGACCGATCCAGTAACTTTTTGTAGACGAAACTCCATATTAGGTAAATTAAAATTATCCTTTATGCTTGATTTGTTAAGGTCTCTGAAGTCAACACACATCCGGATTTCCCCAATCTTTTTTCTTACAATCACTGGATTTGAAAGCCAGTATAAATATTCGATGCGATAAATTATCCTTTCCTTATTCAATTTCTCCAATTCAATCCTTACTAGAGGTTTCAACTTGGGATTCATCATCCTTATTTTTTGTTTCACTTGCTTTTTTTCTTCTCTCAAAGGAATGATATGCTGGAATATAGTTTTATCCTAAGATTTAAAATCATCATAGGTCCAAGAGAACACATAAATATATTCCCTGAATAAGGAAACATATTGATCAAGTTCCTCATTGGTGCAATCAACTCCCAAGTTGACATATTTCGGAGAACTGTCAGTTCCAATATTGAATTTTCTCGTTTCTTGCGCTTTTCGAATTGAAACTTCTTCAAGGATATTCTTAGCATGATCGTCTTTCATAAATAGAGATTTTTCTTGTATACAATATTTGGGGATAGTGGACGAGTGATCATTTTCTTCATCAGCATCATTTAACAAAAAAAATTCAAGTTTTTCACCGTTCTCAAATACTTGCAAGTACTCAATGTTATCGGGCACGGATGGTCGGAAAGCTCTTTCTACCTAGAAAGACATTTTTCTTTGAACATCGTCCAAGTTTGACAATGAAGCCTCCAAGGCTAGTGAATCTGCCCTATGATTATTGTCCCATGGAATGAAAGAAATGTTGAAGGAACGGAAAGATTCCATCAATTCGTTAACTCTTTTGAAATATAACTTAAGTCTTTCCTTTTTTATTTTATACCTTTGAGTAACCCGATTGATGACCAACTCTGAGTCGTTAGTTATAATGATATGTTCTATTTTCATTTCCTATGCAAGGATCATCCCTTGAATCAAAGCTTCATATTCTACCTCGTTATTTGTGCATGAAAACTCTAGTCTTACATCATGGATTCATAATATTACTTGGACTCAAAAGAATAATTCCAACTCCATTCCCATATTTTGAATAGGCTCCATCAAATGACATCCTCTAGTGGCCTTCAAACAAACACTCTTGATTCTCTGCACCTTGAACTTGCTCTAGGATTTCATTATGCTCTATGTCTAGGATGGCATAGTTTCCAATCCTGACATCTACATAATCCTCCATCAATTCATTGTCCTTCTTCTTGAAATAGAAGGGTTTTCTAGGTTCATGGGTGTTGCGTTGGTTTTGTCACATGGGTGAGAAAAAACACAACACTTATCTTCTTAGTTAAGTCAGCTAAACAATACATAGGTTTGTGAGTTGATTAGATAACCAAATACACATGAAACAAATAAATAAAACTAAAAACAATAAGAAATAAATGTTAGAGAAGCTTGCAAGAACTAGAACCATAAAAAGCAAAAAATTACCATCATATAGCTACCAATGGATCAATATAATGATAGGCTAACACCATAGAGAAAGGTAGGGAATTATGAATCCCCTCTTCCTCCTTGGAAGGGCTCTTGATTTCCCTAATAGAGAGTTATTCTCTTCATGCAATATAAAGTAACAATGGTGAAGAAATACAATGCCAATCCTCTTAAGAGGTGAGTGGAATGGCCCTTGCTATAGTGCTTGAATGATTCAAAGAGAAAAGAGGATTATCCAAGAAGAATTTTTGTAGCATAAAAATACCTTGAAGTTCTTATTTTTCTATCACACCCATGGCACATATTTATAGAGTCCATTCATGGAAAAATACAATTGGTTCATAGTGTGAACAAGGGGCATTTTAGGGCACTTCCTATCCCTTGACCAGCCTCCAAGCTAGATTTCGCTCAGATCTAAGTGTCAAATCATGTTGGGGGTTAGACTAGAAGTGGTTGAGAGGCCGACAAGATTCATAAATGCATCGTTCATGAGAAGTGGATGGATTTTCTCGTAGACAGTCGCTCATCTTACGCACAGTGTGCGAATAAGGTTGTGTTGGCCTGTGCATTCTAAGCACAGTTCACACACTTCCTTTGGTGAATTTGTGCACTTTAATTTTTGAACCAAGTGTATAGTTTTGTGCCCTTTTTATGGATTTTGATTTCGTAGGTGTACTAATTGCTGCTGGAATTGATAGATTTCTTCAACCATTGTGTGCAATGTTGCGGATGATTTTTCAATGATAACAGATGCCCCCTGATGTGTGAGGTTAGGAGCATACATATAGTTGAAATACATCAATGTTTCTTTTTTTGAGAGTGCCATTGTAATGAAGAGTGAAGAGAGGTACTGTGAGAGATATATGTCGAAGGGAGAGGGAAAACTGTAGGAACCAAACCTTTCTCTAGGAAGAAAAAGTAAAATATGTATACAAACGAGGTGGGCATGCCCCATGCTCATGTCATGAAAACTAAATGTGGGATTGTAACTGAATATGTATGAATATATAAATAGTTGTAGCGCCCTTGGGGGTGGTTGATAATGGCAGATGACGGTTATGACTAGTGAACTAGCTATGAAGCAAGAAATAGACAACTGTAACAAGTTTCAATGACTCGTAGGTGTTGATGGCATATAAAATTCATAGGTCTTCGGCTGGTATGAAACAACTGCAATAGTCGCATAGTAAGACCCACCTTAACATGATATTTTTTATGAATTCGAATGTTATGGGGGTCAATGGAATCATAAATCAATGATGACTCTCTCTTTGTCATCCGAGACTCCTCATTAAAACGGTAGTGAGATTCAAGATTTTGTTTCCCTTATTGAAACTATGTTGATGTCGACAGGAAGGGAGATGCGACGTCAAGAAACAAAGGAATTCATGAAATCCACTGAGTAATGGGTGATATTAGGTACTAATGGGTAACATGGATGAATTCAATACACTATGGGACTCGAGACTTCCCTTGGTTGGGTTGTTGAGGGATGATTGGCAGCAACCATAAAATTGGATCTAGCATCAGGGGGATGACTAGATATGGGGTTAAACTGTGTCGGAGGATAAAAAAGTGGGAAAACTCAGAGATCATGGTGTTGATGGGCGTACGTGACACACCGTCAACTGGAAGAATAGATCTGGATCAGGGTTGTCTAATTAACCCAAGCCATTTGGTGTGATCTATTCTGATGGGTTTAATAGCTCTGTTAGCCAACTAGGGTCCTAAAACAAAGAAAATAAATGAACTACTCTAAAGATGAAACTATAATACTATATACGTGAATCTAATTATTTACAAGTTTTTAACGAACATAAATATAAATATGTGATTATGAACAGTGTATTTACAAATTGCAAGTTTTAGTGGATGCCTTGTGAAATCAATGTTTTTGTAATTGTTTATGAAGTAGATAAAGAAAGCACATATTTTTTTTATTTATGTTTTATAATTTAAAATCTAAGAACTCAAAAAGATATTGATAAAACATAATCTAAAACAAGAACAGAATAATAGTCACTGCCAATTTAAACTGTCTTGTTTCACTAATAAATAAACTAATAACAGAAATTGAATGAAAATAAAACTAACCTGGGATTAGTCTCATACTGTGTCTATATCCCTGTGCAATCCAAAATTCCAACTATTTTGCCTGTGAGCGAAATCTGTAATAGACTTGTTCTAACATCTCAAGAATAAAATCAAGGTGTTGTTTTGGGAGCAAGGATATAAGAACAGAGTAATAAACATGTAGATCCAGCGACCTTGCAATGATGAATGTTTAGAGCAAAGGAAATTTTAATGTGAAACATTCATGTGATACATCATCTTAACATCAAGCATAAATCAATGATATTAAAGTGAAATAACGATCATAGATATAATATATGAAACTACAAATTATAGACAAAATTTAAAGCACTAAATAAAATGAAACATTATATGCTAATGAGGCTAAATCTATATAACATATTAATAGTCCATGATATAAGAGACAAAACATAAATGGAACAATGTCACGCTGGTCTAAAGCCAAAATGTGAACAACTTGTCCATATAGTCTTGGGAATTACATGTCCATAATGTGTTCCAATCAAAGATGCCTTCACTAGCAAAAGTGGACAGTATTTAAATTTATCCTGGATCCAGAAACTCATATCTCATAGGATAGAATTGAATCTCCCGAAATCAAGTAATATTACAAAAATAGTAGATTGAAAACCACTTCTAAAAGAGTTGGTTTATTCAAAATTAAATCACAGTTTTATAAAACATAAAGAAGAATATACTACTAATCATTTCAGTGTATAATTGAAAATATTTCTTTCAAGTAATCAGCAGCAGAATCTCCCATTTCCTGAGAATACCAAAACCAATTTTATATATTAGAAAAACAATTTTTAATTACTAATTATTGTTATTAAAAGCGCTGGCTACAGAATCGAAGATTATGTAGCATGTGTTAATGTTAGTAAATGAAATCAAAACTCAAATCTACTTATTTAGTCTTAGATTACAGAAATCAATGAAATGAAAATAAAATGTTTTACCATTAAAAATCAGCTAGAGAGGGATCAATCAGTTCAGAGTTTATAATTGCTTTGACACTGGTCATATTCTTAATGATGATATTTCCATATCTCTTGATTCATTTATTCTCCCTTTCTACATGAGCCTTGAGATCAAGGTTTTATTTCTTCAACAGATCATTCTGAGCAGTCAAAGTTTTAATTCGGGCTTGTAAGAGAGGGACGTCAGTATAGTAGCGCTCTACCCAAGAGAGACAGTTATCACAGTGTAACGGGGAGATGTCAGATTGACGTAAGGCACAGTTGACCAAGGGTTCTTCAATCTTACCTTCTGTTTGCTTCAGATCATTCCCAATACCCGAAAATCCTTCGTTACCCTCAAGACATGGGGGTAAATATGTCACGAAATCATATGGTTGAGCATGGGTGATAACCTCCCTTCTGGAACACCGAATGTCTGGATCTTTCCGAGCTAGGAAATCCTTTATCTCATGATCCAAACCCTAATCAATATCGATCAGATTGATCGAGCTCAGATGAGTATCCTTTTGGTTTCTTAGCTTCCTAGAGATTAGACGACCGACTTTCTTATTCTTGAAACCCAAATCTGTACACTGTAGTTTTTTCCCTTTACAGAGTTTCTTGACATTAGACTTAACATTAGCGTTCAAACTAGAAACGTTCACAGGCACATGAGGATCATTTCCCTTCAATTCATAAGTCACTTTTTCTAGAGATCTTGTAGGTGAAAACATACATGGTGATCCTGTATATAGAGAGGTTTTATCAGTAAATTCTGGTTCATTAATTGAATTAACGAACTGGTTTTCAACCACTGGCTTATTTAAGTTAGGTTTTGTTGTTAAAAGAAGGTTTGTTGTAGGATCAGCCTGGGCGAAGCCATTCCTCATCAAAAAGGTCTCCCAACTGTCACCTATGGTTGATAGATGATACATCAACAGAATTTTAACCGATCCATGGTGAAACATGCTCGAATTTAGACCCTGTCATTTGTAATGCTTGGACATCTTATAGAGGCTCATAAATAGGTAAAAGGGCATATCTAAATAGAAACAAATGAAATTCATGAGCAAACAGATATGATATAGAAACACCAATCCGTTTCAAACTCCGCACGTAACAAATTGTTTAAGAATTAATAGCAAACTATGTGTTGACGGGCAAAACAGTCCATCCGTCAACTGGGAGAGTGGAACCGGTCTGGGGTTGTCTAAATAACCCAAGCCGTTTGGAATGGACCACCCTGACGAGTTTAACGGCTCCGTTGGCCGCTCTAAGGTCTCCTATGAAAACCAAAGAGAGAATTGATCTGAGATAAGTAATCTAAACGAACGAAACTAGAAACTAATAAAACAAACTAAAACTAACTAAAACAATCTTACTAAATAAATAAAAGAAATTAAACTAATTAACTAAAAACAAACAAACTAATTATTACACTAATCTAATTAAAACAAACTACTATATAAACTAAACTAAATACAAATTACACTAACTATTCTAACTATTATATACAATCTACTTATTACTAATATAATAACTCAAATCAACTATCTAACTACCAGCTGAAATATTACGTATTCACAATTGTACAATATAAACAATCTACAGATTTATTTAAAACCTGCAAAACTCAATTGATTACTGCCCCAAGACAACAAGATATGTTTTTTGACATTTTATATTTTGCGAAAATGAAATAAAAACTGCTGAATTTAAACGATCTAATTTAATTACTGAAATTAAAAAAACTAATATAAATCTAATTAAAATTATATCTAAACTAAACTACTTAATGAAAACAGCAAAGAAAAGACTAGCTGACCTGAAAGCGCTCCTAATTTGTCCTACGTGTGATGGTTCTGAAGCTATTTGGAGGAAGAAATTTGCACCGGATTGGCTCAATAGCTTCTCGTAAACGATCAGTTGAGCTGCTCTTCGAGTTGGTTTATAGGAAAAACAAGACATAAAAACATCTTAACAACTATAATATATATAAATCTCTGCAAAAGGGAAACCTGTTATGCAAAAATCTATATTATTTAATTCAACTCATGAAGAAGATAAACCTGTCATTCACAAACTAAACTAACAATTGTTATGTATTTTTATACAATTAGAAGAAACAAGATATGGATCACAGTAATTAAGATTATATCATTTGCACATGATCTAGATAGCTAAAGTAGTCATAAATCATAGACAAAGTGATATACAAAACATGGAACAAAATGTTGATATATTGAGAAGCTAAAGCTGTGACAAAACATCAATTCTTCTCCAGTCTATATCAGAAATCCATATCCTTGTTCTCCCATGAATGAGGATGAACATTATTACAAAAATCATAAGTTTATATAAGTTTCTCCACAGGGTAAAACATCCCTGTGGATAATTATCAAACAGTTTTACATAATCAGGGAAAAATCCCAAAATCTACTAAACTAAGCAACTAAAATGCAAGTGAAATCCTTGAGATATCCTCCAACTGCTCATAGACTCAACTGTAATTCGAATTTACCTACAATAGAACACAAACATCAAATTAGAAAGATATTTGAGTGACAAAATCATGAAAAATTGATCCTACAGACTTAGCTACAGAATCATCTGATTCTGTAGCTAGTCTAGAATAGTAAACAGGACTAGACAGCAATCAAATAAAATCTTTTTAAAACAATCCAATTTAATTTTCTTTTAAATAATATCCAAAACGAATCACTAATAGTTCAAACACATGTATCATTCAAATCAAACCAAATTGAAAAGAAAGCAATCGAAACAGGATAAGGATGCTCTGTTTTTAGTTGCCATTAAATCGTGTCAAATAATAACCACACTGTTTCATATCCAAATGAAATTACAAGTAAATCGTGATGTAATCAAAATTGATATGGTTATAATTGAACACAATGCAAATCTATTGCTTACTGCTGTGCATACAATTCATATTGTTTTAATCAAATATCAAACTGTTACGATTATGGTCAAAACGAAACATGCATAACAGTACCTACAATCTTTGCCAATGTTTTGGTCGCAGAGTGTCACACAGTTAATCAGATAGGGCCAAAATAACGATCGTAATTATTATTGACTCGTAATAGTCATAGCAATAGATATCATTCAACCAAAGTGTAAAAATGGGTAAATCGCTTTGATTGTATTTGACGAAATCATACTCAACGCATTTCGTTATTGATCACCACACAGTCAACAGACATAATCGAAAATAGTCATCATAACCACCAGAAGAAATGATAACCATAACCTGGGCGATAATCAAATCGAAACGTGACTGAGTCAAAAACAAAGACACATCGTAATTCTGGGCATAATCAATATCTTAACAATATATCTGTTGCAATATAAACCGAGCTAATAACACGGTCAATCAACGCGAATCAATAGGTTGGATATAACAATCATGACTCATATCTATGCGCAATTCAGTTATGCATACACAACATGGTATCCGAATTAGTTAAAAGACATGAAATCTTAAATTGCTAAACATATCATACATAACCAAATCGAAATGACATATTGCCTGTGTTTAAAATTAGGATGCAAGAAACAGTCTGTGTTTAGAATATATTGATGATTTCAATTATCAACAGAGTATTTGATCAAATCAAATCAAATCAAATCTATCCCATGATCATTTGAATCAAAGCCAAATCCAATCGATAATGAAAATTGACTTATCAAAACCAAATTATATACAAAATTTGCATGCTTATGCGACAGAGAAAACCATGGTGTAAAACAGAGTTTATAAATAGGTGAAATTCATACCAGTGCGGTTGATCTAGCTACGCCAATTTTGAATTGACGAATGTTGTTGCCGACTCCACATTCTTGAACAAAATCGAACCTGTTGTTCGCTGCTTCTTGTCAGTGGATAACATCTTACCCTTTTGATCGGTGAGCTTTGCAACTTGCTCTTCCAGATCATGAATTCTGGATTGCAGCATTGGCACATCAATGTAATACCTTTCCAGCCATGCACCACACTGTTCACACGGTGGAGCAGCTCGCTGAGACAGAACAGGAGGGGGTTTCGACAAGTCACCAGGGGTCTCACAGGGCATTTTAATGCCGGGATAGTTCGGATCATCTCGTAAACAAAGTGGTAGATTGTTGACAAAGTCGTATGAGGGTTTGTCAATTAGACCTTCTGAGTAGGGATACTCATTTGCAAGGAAACGTTCAATTTCTGAGTCAGAATCTTCAATGAGTTCAATAGGGTCAGGGTTGACAGGTGCTTTCGGTTTGTTTCTTGCCATGCAAGAGATTAACCGAGCATTCTTCTTGCCTTTAGAATTGGCAATGGGTTTGGTCTTGGGCTTTTTAGCCACGGGTTTAACATTCTCCACATCGTCGGTGACAGAAATGGGTAGGTCCATAGGTGGCTCGGGTAGAGGTTTGGGTAGCAGGGCACTGTAAGGAACAGGGGGTTTTGACTTGGTTTTGTTCACCACAGGTTTATCAACCTATTGTGGGATTGACTCATCAAAACTATTGCGTTTAAGGAAACTCTCCCAACAGTCACGACGTAACCCCACCAACATTTTGATTAACCCAAAATGAAATAGGTTGTTCTCGGCCTGATTTCGTTTGAACCTTTTGGACATTTTAAACAGACTCCTATGCAGGTAGAAAGGCATGTTAAGCTCATAGCCTATGAAAACCATCAGTAGCTGAAGGTGATACAAGAACACGAAACCATACCTGCCCTCGCAAGTAATGAATTGCTTGATTACCATTAGCAAGTCGTACCAACACTGCTTAAGCATGTTTGCAGGCAAACCTTTGTCACAGGATCTCACTCTTCGTGACTGAAAGAGTAATGTCCATGGGACATCCTCAACCTTACAATTTTTTGACCATCTCTGTCCGACAGTAGGCAAACCAGTGGCTAGACTGAGAAATTCCTCATCAATTTCCAACTGCACATCCCCAATCTTGGCTCGGCAGCCATCGAAGTTTAACGCAAATTGTTGAGCCACGATAGGGTTATAACCATCAAACGTTCATATAAATGAGAGCCAGCCGAATTCCTCCAGGTCACTATATGCACCATCAAACATTAACAATTCCTGGCAACCGTTGGGCTCAGCCCTCACGACTGGCGCCATGGCTCGGGCTCATGGTAGGGTTTGGATAACATACAGGAGCAAAATCTCTTATGCCAACAGCTGAGAACGATGAAAGGGGAGGTGAGTGAATGCGCATGCAAAGGTGGCGGGTTAGTTCACTGCCATGCAAAATATTAATGGCGCAGTACCATCCCTGTTCCATCAATCATAACATCAACCAAAATATTCGACCACCCCAAAGTTTAAACGGTGGAAAATTATATCAATGCCAATGTATAGTTTGAAACCACGATCATTCTATGTTGAATCAAACCCACAGTTTTGAATATGCGCCTGTGATAATTCAAACTATAAAATGAAAAGACAAAAATTAAATCAATGCGCCATACTATGGTTTGAAACCATGAATATTCAATCGAACCCACAAAATAATCATACGCCAAATAACAATTCGAACCATAAGCTCAAAATCCAAAAGTTTAATGAATGCGTCATTGTAAAAACATCAAACTATTACCATTCCATATAAAACCCAATTCATATGTTACATATGCGCTTTGTATAATCAAGGTTTATAAAGCATTGGCAAAAATTGATGAGTGAAGAGCTTTTGATAATAAGGATCACATCATATAAGAACCAAAAACAATCATAACCCTTATATAATCAAGTAAAAATTATGAATTAGCATACTCAATGCCCCATCAACATAAAAGCCAAATTGCGCAATTAAAGTAAAAGTGGGCAAAGTATTAAAAATCATTCCAGCCACTTAACGATAAACCAAAGGTAAGCACCAATCAGAATTCTGATAAGCAAATCAAAAATAACGATGGAGGAGTTTTCATGCTTTCAGTCATGAAAACTGAAACAAGACCAAATTGCAATTGTCGCAAGGAAAGAAAATATCGTTTATTTTGCAGAATGTGACGATAAATTGACGTTCAAGAGACAATAGGTGTAGGCAGCTTTTAGGGCAATTGAAAAAATTGAATTGGCTGCCAACAATGGCAACACACTGGGAGAAGCAGTTATCTCTGTTGAAAGAAACAAATTCAGATTAGGACAGCAGAAAAACATTCAACTCAGAAACAACCACCAGAAAATCGTACAAACATCATCATATACCATCTTTTCCAGCAATGTTTTAAAAGATGCAAACTAATAACAGTCTTAAGATCAGCAAGTCATGATATTAATGATAAAATCTTCAATACTGTTGGCATGGCCACTGCTTCCAGTAGGTGTCCATAGCCTCGACAGGGTTGCCATTTAAACCACTCGGATGTCCGTATCCTATCAAGAGTTTTCGGATCAGAGTAAAGGACTTTTAAAATATGTTTCTCATAATTTTTACAGATTTCTTGCTTACCCGACATTGCTTCGCTGCCAGCGGGCCTGTTCAGTACCCCGACGAAGTTGTCTTGGCGCCATGTTTGCATTTACTCGCTGCCAGCGGACCTGTTCAGTATCCCGGCGGGTTTACAAACACTTCCCACAAC
>JZKD02S1956957.1:217690-233135 GCA_000966675.3 Picea glauca
GACCTCATCAGAATTTTTTTTGATACTGTCCTTATTCATCTCCATAAATGTTTTATTTCTAAAACAACTCACTATGACAGGGAGACATCCTTTTGAGTCATTCCTTTACGGAAAATGGACAGCATAAAAAGATAAAGATAATCATGACAAACTTCACTCAGAGATCGAAATCAGTAACTTATTTCAAACAAAAAAAATTTCGAACATGAATATCAATTTCAGAAATATATATCACTGATGTTCATACAACTTTTAGAAGTTAATTCAGTGAAGAAATTTTTATTATGGTCTTTTGCATGAACAGTTCAACGCACAAGGAAGGAAGTGTTTCAAAAACAACACGAAACTGATCAATCCAAATCAAAACCAAAAACGAAAATAAAGGTAAAAATCAAAACAAAAGGAAATACTTACATAATATACAAGGGTAATAATCAAGCAAAGTATCTTTTCAGGGCTTGGCCATTCACTGGATAGGTGTCAAGCTGCCCTTCAAGATTCTGTAAACGAAAGGAACTAGGACCCAACTTTTCAGCAATCAGAAATGGCCCAAGCCACAAATTTTGAAACTTGGTGTGCTCACCTTTTCCCTCGTGCGGTTTGTCCCACTTTAAAACGAGATCGCCTACTTCAAAATTCCTATCAGAAGCAGAACTAGAATTGAACCAGCTCTTAATCAGTTGTTGACGTTGGTCTAAATTATTCTTAGCTTGGGTTCTTACTTCTTGTAACTTCATCAAAGCGTTAATACGGCTTTCTAAAGGGGGACAATCTTCTTCTTGAACTTTTTGTGATAATTGAAGCGAAGGAAGAAGAATGTGAGGTGGAAAAATGGCTTCTCTGCCATAAACAAGGAAAAAGGGAGAGTTACCTATAGCGGCTTTGGGTGTTACCCTGTCAGCCCACAGTGCATTAAGCAGTGCATTGTGCCAATTCTTGTGATTTTCAGCCACGGTTCTCTTGATAATCTTGATCAAGTTTTTGTTTGTTGATTCTGCTAAGCCATTTCCCTGGGGGTAGTAACTAGTAGAATAATTAAGCTTTATTCCTTTCTCCAAATCGAATTCACTCATCTCAAGAGAGGAAAAGTATGAAGCGTTATCGAAGACTAGACAATCAGGGATACCGAAACGAGTGATGATATTCGAGTTCAGAAAAGCAATCACCTGACTTGTAGTAATAGTTTTTAGCGTGGCAGCTTCAGACCATTGAGTAAAGTAATCAGTGGTTGTCACAATATACTTATGTTGTTGTGAGGATGGAGGGTTAATAGGACCAATTATATCAAGGCCCCATTGTTGGAAAGGAGAATCGACTGTGACGGGTTGCAAGGGGAAGGCTGGTTTTTGTAACCGCCCTGATGCTTTCTGGAAAATAGTACATTTACGGCACAAGGCATGGGCGTCTCTAAAAAGGGTCGACCAGTAATAACCGGCTCTTAAAACTTTATGAGCAGTGGTGTCGCCACCGAAGTGACCACCAGCTTCTGCCGCATGCAACTCAAGCAAGACTTTCTCTGCTTCGTCCTTTTCAAGACAACGCATCAGTACGCCATCGAAATTCTAACGAAACAGTATACCATTAACTAGATGAAAGGAGACAGACTTTAGTCTCAACGCTCTTCTTTTGGCAAGGTCAAGTTGATGGGGGGCTGATCCATGTTCAAGACAAAATCGAATATCGTCATACCAAGGAATTACGAGGTTTTGTGTGAAACAAATTGAACTTTGATCAAGTTGTTCTAGGTTAGACGTATCATTATCTTCTCTTTGTTCATTTTCTGAATCAACTACAAACTTACACAACCCTTGGCCTCTCACAATCTGTGCTGGGGTGATCTCTAAGTCATACTCCTGCAAGGAGGTGACCCAGTTGGCTCTTTTCTCTCCTAACTCCTTTTGCACTAACAAGTTCCTAACGGCAGGGTAGGGAACAATGATTTTCGTCCTTGACTTCAGGAGATAAGACCAGAAGTGCTTCACTGCCTTGAAGACAGCGTAGGCTTTCCGATCAACTGCTAGGTAATTAAGTTCAGCACCTTTAAAAGTAGAGCTCATAAAGGCGATGGGTACTTCATTATTTTCGGAGTTCTTCTGAGTTAGGAACGCGGCATAGGAACAATCGGAGGCAAAAGTATAAAGTGTAAAATCTTGAGAGAAATCAGGGCTCATGAGAGACGGAGCGTCAATTATGGCCTTCTTTATATCGTTGAAAGCTTGGTTTTCCGTGGGTCCCCAGTGATATTGGGCGTCTTTCTAAATCAGATTCTGGAGAGGCCTGACCATTTCGGAGAAACTGGGGACAAATCTTCTCACGAAATTGATCTGGCCTAAGAAAGACTGCATGGATTTCTTTGAGGTAGGTGGGGGAAGTTTGGAAATGACCTGGGTCCTCTCGAGGTCAATAATAATTCCATCACTAGACACAATAAATCCTAGTAATTTACCCTGTTCTACTGCAAAGATGGACTTCTTGGGGTTCAAGGAGATGTCGTATTTACGACATCGTAGCAGAACGACTCGCAAGTGAGTTATATGATCGTCTTTGTTTTTAGAGTAAACGGTCACGTCATCTAAGTAAACTACC
Organism: Picea glauca; assembly: GCA_000966675.3. NCBI lineage: Eukaryota > Viridiplantae > Streptophyta > Pinopsida > Pinales > Pinaceae > Picea > Picea glauca. The sequence goes on from JZKD02S1956957.1 coordinate 220,277, forward strand.
ATGGAGTGATTGATTAAGCCTCTAAAAGCAATATCCATTTCTCTCTGAAAGGTAGCGTCGGCGTTAATCAATCCAAAGGGCATTTTGCGATAAGCATAAGTGCCCCATGGGGTACGGAAGGTAGTTTTTAGTTGGTCTGGCGGAGACATCAAGACTTGGTTATATCCAGAGAAACCATCTAGTAAGGATAGCCTCTCGGAACCAGATACTTGTTGCAAGATCTGTTCCATAGGAGGGACAGGATAATTATCTTTGTCAGATGCTTTGTTGAGGTTCCGGAAATTGACACAAAGTCGAATTTCCCCGTTTTTCTTCCACACTGGGACGAGGTTGGATACCCATTGAGTATGTCTAACAAGAAAATTTATTTTAGCACTTAGGAGTTTATTCAATTCTTTTTGTACGGTCGGTTCTAATTTAGGATGCATTTTCCTCAATTTCTGTTGGAAGGGCAAGGTTTGGGGCTTCATCGGGATGACATGCTGTATAATATTAGGATCAAACATTTTAAGATCTTCATAAGTCCAAGCAAAGACATCCTTGAATTCTTTAAATAATTTGACAAAAGAAGCGTTTTCTTGTTTACTACATCCCAAGCCTAAATTGATACACTGAGGATTTTCACTAGTTCCTAGATTGACTTTCTCGTAAGACAATGAGGAACTATTTGTTTTGCAATTGACCGTCTTTTTAAATTTATCTTCAAAATCGTAAAACTTTTCTAGTCTAACAACAAATTTGGGTATGAAATTTACCATGTCCGATAGAGCTTCAGGAGATTTCGGATTAGGTATTACCATAAAGTCGTGCAAATTGTTGTCGTGCATTTGTTCATCTATCACTGCTCCTTGAAAGGTTTCTTCCATGTGCAGAAAGTTAATGATCTGTTGATCATCGTCAAATACTCTCCAGTTTGTGATATTGTCTGGAACTGATGGTCGAAACAATAGCTCCACGGAGAATGCATTTGGTGATAAGCCATCTGCAGGAAGAAGTTTAGAGGCAACATTAGCTAGTAGATCTGCTTCAGCATTATTTAACCTAGGAATGGAATTTATATTAAAAGAAAAAAATTTGTTCATTAAACTCCATACCTCAGACTGGTAAAATTTGAGATGCGAGGTAAGACAGTGTATAGAATCCCTTACCTGCCTAACCACTATCTCAGAGTCGCCGAATAGAACCAGATTTTGAATGTTCATGTCTAAGGCTTTTCTGAGACCTTGCAGTAAAGCCTCATATTCTGCAGTATTGTTAGTGCATTCAAATTCTAGTCTACAAGCCAATAATGTCTTGTTACCTGCTGGATCAATGATGATGTAGCCTGCACCAGCTCCTTCTTTAGACTTGAAACCGTCGAAAAATAGAGACCAAATTTGATTTCCATCAGGTTCATGGGACTGTTGCATAGAAGCGGTTGGTTGCACATATGCCATGATATTGGACTGTTGTTCTGGATTTTTGATAGGTGAAACTTCAGCCATGAAATTTCCGAAGAAGGTGTCCATCCCTTGGACTTCGGGTGAATCAGTCGGGGGCGTGTATGGTTCGTTGGGGTCATTCAAGTCCGTTACCGTGAACTTAAAGTAACATTCATGATTCACTCTGATCTTGTTGGGCTTACCATTTTCTGGAAGCCATAAGTGAGACCAGTCCATTGTGAAGTAACCATGTAGCTGCTCCGACCAGTCCCTGCTCAAAAACATGCCATACACTTTTGGTATATCCACCACAATTATATCAATAACCTGATGAACCTTTGGGTTAGACGATAATCTAATCAATACATTTTTTAGTTCGCCTATAACTTTTACATCTGTTCAATCAAGTTGTATGATTTTAAAAGAAGATGGTTCTACTTTGGCATTGACCTTTTGGCAGACTGACCAAGGCATCACATTTGATGATGCTCCTGAGTCAACCATACAATTATGCACATTTCTGTTGAAGATTTTGAAATTTAAAAGAAAAGGAGGTACATTCTTGCGAGTACTTAGAGTTGTTTCTTGTGGTTTCTTACTCGCATTTTCAGAGACTACCTTATCTGAATTATTTACATTATTTACATTATTTACATTATTTATAGGAGTTACAAGAAGGCTTCCTTTGTCTTGAGAACCAGGACTATCTTCTGTGGAAGTCTTCTGAGGAACTTTGCTTTGTCCAACCTTGTTACCATTTGAATTACCATTCTTGATATTGTCTGAAATATTTTGCAACATCTTCTGTAACAAGAATGAGAACTTTAACAATTCATAAATAGAAATGTTAGCCCTTAATTTTTTTAGATCTTCAACAACATCATAATCTAATTTAGGGGCAACATTACTTTGTTTAGTTTCTACTGATTTGGATGGTTTAGGAGGTAAATTTGTAGGATTTTCGGCGGGAGGTTTGTTGGCTGTCTTACTCCTAGTGTTGTAAGGGTGAATAGTCTCAAAGTTAGCTTGGAAGATGCTGTCCGAGAAGTGTCCAAAGATGTTCGGAGAAGACTCTTCTTCTTGGGTTGTTTCCTGCTCTACTTCCTCTTGAGGGATCTCAGGAGGTATCAAGTCATCTTGGGCTCCTAGAATTGACTGGAGAGAATATTGCAAACTTTCTAGGTTCATGCCTTCAGGGTTCAGATTAGGCCGGTTGGTTTGAAAAGGCTTTTGGAAAGGAGGTTTGTAGGGTCCTTTACTCGAAGAGGCTTCTTCTGTCGACCTTTTTAAATCTATAACTTGATTAGATAATTTTTGTACAACTTTGGTTAGATTTTCTAAATCAGAATTTTCGGGTTGCGTTTTGTTCTGTGTAGGTCTGGGTAGAATTTCAATCTTCTTTTTGGAAGAAGGAACAGTCTCAGTTTCGTTGCTAGAAGAGTCCTTAAGACTAAGTATATCTTTTTCAATATGAGTAGCCTCTTCGAAAGCTTCTAACAACATGGCCTTTTTAGATCTTTTAACCCAAATAGCTATACTTTGATGTAGGGCTTTAGTGTAGTAAGCTATTACAAGACTTTCTACAGGCATAGAGTCTGCAGGGATGTGATTTTTAAGGGTTAGAAATCTTTGATTAAAATCTTTGACCTTTTCTTTCGGGTTCATTTTTAAGCTTGAAAGATCCATTACTAAGACTTCCGGGGGTTTGCCATCTCCGAATTTTTCCAAAAAACAAGACTCAAACTTTTCCCAAGATACTATGGTATGAGGCTATTGGGCAAAATACCAAGTGGACGCATTACCCTCAAAGGTGTAAGGGAACAACCTACAGACTACATCTTCATGTTCAACATTGCGGAGTCTGATGGCCAGCATAAATTTCTTGATATGGTCTTCCGCTATCTGTTTTGAATCAGGATCGAACTTAGGAAGCCATTTCTCTGGGTGCTTGAGCAAAGGATGCTGAGGTCCAGGTACAGCTACAGCATCCTGGTCCAACCAGGGTCTAGCAGGGTTGTTTTGATTTTCCATTGGGGTAGTGGGTGTAGGAGGCCGTGAAGGAGGGTTGCCTTCGTCAGAAGAGGAATCTCCTCCTGAAGAGGAAAGAGATGATGGAGGAGGTGAGGTTGGAGGCGAAGGAGGTATCCCAGATCCTCCTGCAGCAGGATTTATGTTCAAATCCGTAGGATTCACAGCGAGGTCTATATCGCCTAGTTGTTCTCTGATATCAGAGAAGTCTAAAGGTTGGCCCCACGGGCGGTTTGGTTGCCTAAGACGTGCTAAGGCACTATGCATTTTAATAAGAGTCTGACGGATAATATCCTGGGTGCTACTGCCTATAGGATTAGGGGTTGCTGGCTCAACTGTGATCTATGGATCTTCGGTTGAAGTAGTTGTTGTTTGAGGGGGGATATTATCTTGTGAATGGATTCTAGTCACAATAGGTGTGCGATTATGTGGGGGAGGAGTCTTGCGATCACCTCATGCCATTAATTAAGTTTAGGCCCTCCTTCTAGCACCATTTGTTGACAGGCGAAACAGTCCATCCATCAACTGGGAGAGTGGAATCGGTTCGGGGTTGTCTAAATAAACCAAGCCGTTTGGAATGGACCACCCTGACGAGTTTAACGACTCCGTTGGCCGCTCTAAGGTCTCCTATGAAAACCAAAGAGAGAATTGATCTGAGATAAGTAATCTAAATGAACGAAACTAGAAACTAATAAAACAAACTAAATCTAACTAAAACATTCTAACTAAATAAATAAAAGAAATTAAACTAATTAACTAAAAACAAACAAACTATTTATTACACTAATCTAATTAAAACAAACTACTATATAAACTAAACTAAATACAAATTACACTAACTATTCTAACTATTATATACAATCTACTTATTACTAATATAATAACTCAAATCAACTATCTAACTACCCGTTGCAATATTACTTATTCACAATTGTACAATATAAACAATCTACAGATTTATTTAAAACCAGCAAAACTCAATTGATTACTGCCCTAAGACAGCAAGATATGTTTTTTGACTTTTTATATTTTGCGAAAATGAAATAAAAACTGTTGAATTTAAACGATCTAATTTGATTACTGAAATTAAACAAACTAATATAAATCTAATTAAAATTATATCTAAACTAAACTACTTAATGAAAACAGCAAACAAAAGACTAGTTGACCTGAAAGCGCTCCTAATTTGTCCTACGTGTGATGGTTCTGAAGCTGTTTGGAGGAAGAAACTCGCACCGGATTGGCTCAATAGATTCTCGTAAACGATCAGCTGAGCTACTCTTCGAGGTGGTTTATAGGAAAAACAAGACATAAAAACATCATAACAACTATAAGATATATAAATCTCTGCAAAAGGGAAACATGTTATGCAAAAATCTATATTATTTAATTCAACTCATGAAGAAGATAAACCTGTCATTCACAAACTGAACTAACAATTGTTATGTATTTTTATACAATTAGAAGAAACAAGATATGGATCACAGTAATTAAGATTATATCATTTGCACATGATCTAGATAGCTAAAGTAGTCATAAATCATAGACAAAGTGATATACAAAACATGGAACAAAATGTTGATATATTGAGAAGCTAAAGCTGTGACAAAACATCAATTCTGCTCCAGTCTGTATCAGAAATCCATATCCTTGTTCTCCCGCGAATGAGGATGAAAATTATTACAAAAATCATAACTTTATATAAGTTTCTCCACAGGGTAAAACATCCCTGTGGATAATTATCAAACAGTTTTACATAATCAGGGAAAAATCCCAAAATCTACTACACTAAGCAACTAAAATGCAAGTGAAATCCTTGAGATATCCTCCAACTGCTCATAGACTCAACTGTAATTCGAATTTACCTACAATAGAACACAAACATCAAATTAGAAAGATATTTGAGTGACAAAATCATGAAAAATTGATCCTATAGACTTAGCTACAGAATCATCTGATTCTGTAGCTAGTCTAGAATAGTAAACAGGACTAGATAGCAATCAAATAAAATCTTTTTAAAACAATCCAATTTTATTTTATTTTAACTAATATCCAAAACGAATCACTAATAGTTCAAACACATGTATCATTCAAATCAAACCAAATCGAAAAGAAAGAAATCGAAACAGGATAAGGATGCTCTGTTTTTAGTTGCCATTAAATCGTGTCAAATAATAATCACACTGTTTCATATCCAAATGCAATTACAAGTAAATCGTGATGTAATCAAAATTGATATGGTTATAATCAAACACAATGGAAATCGATTGGTTACTGCTGTGCATACAATTCATATTGTTTTAATCAAATATCAAACTGTTACGATTATGGTCAAAACGAAACATGCATAACAGTACCTACAATCTTTGCCAATGTTTTGGTCACAGAGTGTCACACAGTTAATCAGATAGGGCCAAAATAAGGACCGTAATTATTATTGACACATAATAGTCATAGCAATAGATATCATTCAACCAAAGTGTAAAAATGGGTAAATCGCTTTGATTGTATTTGACGAAATCATACTCAACGCATTTCGTTATTGATCACCACACAGTCAACATACATAATCGACAATAGTGATCATAACCACCATAAGAAGTGATAACCATAACCTGGTCGATAATCAAATCGAAACGTGACTGAGTCAAAACCAAAGACACATCGTAATTCTGGGCATAATCAATATCTTAACAATATATCTGTTGCAATATAGACCGAGCTAATAACACGGTCAATCAACGCGAATCGATAGGTTGGATATAACAGTCATGACTCATATCTATTCGCAATTCAGTTATGCATACACAACATGGTATCCGAATTAGTTAAAAGACATGAAATCTTAAATTTCTAAACATATCATACATAACCAAATCGAAATGACATATATTGTCTTTGTTTAAAATTAGGATGCAAGAAATAGTCTGTGTTTAGAATATATGGACGATTTCAATTATCAACAGAATATTTGATCAAATCAAATCAAATCAAATCTATCCCATGATCATTCGAATCAAAGCCAAATCCAATCGATAATGAAAATTGACTTATCAAAACCAAATTATATACAAAATTTGCATGCTTATGCGACAAAGAAAACCATGGTGTAAAACAGAGTTTATAAATAGGTGAAAGTCATACCAGTGCAGTTGATCTAGCTACACCAATTTTGAATTGACGAATGTTGTTGCCGACTCCACATTCTTGAACAAAATTGAACCTGTTGTTCGTTGCTTCTTGTCAGTGGATAAAATCTTACCCTTTTGATCGGTGAGCTTTGGAACTTGCTCTTCCAGATCATGAATTCTGGATTGCATCATTGGCACATCAATGTAATACCTTTCCAGCCATGCACCACACTGTTCACATGGTGGAGCAGCTCGCTGAGACAGAACAGGAGGGGGTTTCGATGAGTCACCAGGGGTCTCACAGGGCATTTTAATGCTGGGATAGTTCGGATCATCTCGTAAACAAGGTGGTAGATTTTTGACAAAGTCGTATGAGGGTTTTTCAATCAGACCTTCTGAGTAGGGATACTCATTTGCAAGGAAACGTTCAATTTCCGAGTCAGAATCTTCACTGAGTTCAATAGGGTCAGGGTTGACAGGTGCTTTCGGTTTGTTTCTTGCCATGCGAGAGATTAACCGAGCATTCTTCTTGCCTTTAGAATTGGCAATGGGTTTGGTCATGGGCTTTTTAGCCACGGGTTTAAAATTCTCCACATCATCGGTGACAGAAATGGATAGGTCCATAGGTGGCTCGGGTAGAGGTTTGGGTAGCAGGGCACTGTAAGGAATAGGGGGTTTCAACTTGGTTTCGTTCACCACAGGTTTATCAAACTGTGGTGGGCTTGACTCGTCAAAACTATTGCATTTAAGGAAACTCTCCCAACAATCACGACGTAACCCCACCAACATTTTGATTAACCCAAAATGAAATAGGCTATTCTCGGCCTGATTTCGTTTGAACCTTTTAGACATTTTAAACAGACTCCTATGCAGGTAGAAAGGCATGTTAAGCTCATAGACTATGAAAACCATCAGTAGCCAAAGGTGATACAAGAACACGAAACCATACCTGCCCTCACAAGTAATGAATTGCTTGATTACCATTACCAAGTCGTGCCAACGCTGCTTAAGCATGTTTGCAGGAAAACCTTTGTCACAGGAGCTCACTCTTCGTGACTGAAAGAGTAATGTCCATGGGACATCCTCAACCTTACAATTTTTCGACCATCTCTGTCCAACAGTAGGCAAACCAGTGGCTACACTGAGAAATTCCTCATCAATTTCCAACTGCACATCCCCAATCTTGGCTCGGCAGCCATCGAAGGTTAACGCAAATTGTCGTGCCATGATAGGGTTATAACCATCAAACTTTCATATAAATGAGAGCCAGCCGAATTCCTCCAGGTCACTATATGCACCATCAAACATTAACAATGCCTGGCAATCGTTGGGCTCGGCCCTCACGACTGGCGCCATGCCTCGGGCTCATGGTAGGGTTTGGATAACATACAGGAGAAAAATCGCTTATGCCAATAGTTGAGAACGATGAAAGGGGAGGTGAATGAATGTGTGTGCGAAGGTGGTGGGTTATTTCACCGCCATGCAAAATATTAATGGTGCAGTACTATCCCTGTTCCATCAATCATAACATGAACCAAAATATTCGGCCACCCCAAAGTTTAAACGGTGGACAATTATATCAATGCTAATGTATAGTTTGAAACCACGATCGTTCTATGTTGAATCAAACCCACAGTTTTGAATATGCGCCTGTGATAATTCAAACTATAAAATCAAAAGCCAAAAATTATATCAATGCTAATGTATAGTTTGAAACCACGATCATTCTATGTTGAATCAAACCCACAGTTTTGAATATGCGCCTGTGATAATTCAAACTATAAAATCAAAAGCCAAAAATTAAATCAATGCGCCATACTATGGTTTGAAACCATGAATATTCAATCGAACCCACAAAATAATCATACGCCAAATAACAATTCGAACCATAAGCTCAAAATCCAAAAGTTTAATGAATGCGTCATTGTAAAAACATCAAACTATTACCATTCCATATAAAACCCAATTCATATGTTACATATGCGCTTTGTATAATCAAGGTTTATAAAGCATTGGCAAAAATTGATGAGTGAAGAGCTTTTGATAATAAGGATCACATCATATAAGAACCAAAAACAATCATAACCCTTATATAATCAAGTAAAAATTATGAATTAGCATACTCAATGCCCCATCAACATAAAAGACAAATTGCTCAATTAAAGTAAAAGTGGGAAAAGTATTAAAAATCATTCCAGCCACTTAACGATAAACCAAAGGTAAGCACCAATCAGAATTCCGATAAGCAAATCAAAAATAACGATGGAGGAGTTTTCACGCTTTCAGTCGTGAAAACTGAAACAAGACCAAATTGCAATTGTCGCAAGGAAAAAAAATATCGTTTATTTTGCAGAATGCGATGATAACTTGACATTCAAGAGACAATAGGTGTAGGCAGCTTTTAGGGCAATTGAAAAAATTGAATTGGTTGCCAACACTATGCCATCTAGGTTTTAACAGAGCGATAGGAATACCTTTGATGTAGCAAGTGGTTTTACGAGATGTCATGAACAGACTCCATGGGACTTCTTCTATTAGGGCATTTTTAAACCACCTATGACACTTTTATGGAAGGCATGTTGCCTTGCTCACGAATTCCTCAGTCAATTCTAACTATATGTCTCCAATCTTAGCTCTGAACCCATCAAAGGTTCGTGTGAAAGCTTCTGCAACTTGGAGATTATAACCCTTGAAGGTTTTGAGAAATACATCCCAGCCATGAATCTTTAGGTCATCAATAGCATCGTCATGGGATAGTAAGGCTTGGAATCCATTCGGCTCTATGAGAACGATGGGTGCCATGACCACTGTAACAAGGATGCAACAAAAATCACTCGGAATAGTTTTAGGTTCCAATCGTGCGAGCAATAGAAACAAGTATGAATGGAGAGTGGAAGCATGAAAATAGCAGAGCCTGGGGGTTATCATAACTCAGATAGTGGGAACGTGTTATCACCCCATAATTTATGGGAATCATCTTATGACTTGGATATTATCTGTCTCTGGTGATTTGGTTGATAAATGATATTGCATTCTTCAAATAATTTGTGAAAAGAAAAAAGAAAAGAAATAAAAAAGAAAAAAGAAAAAGAAAAGAAAAAAAAGAAAAAAGAAAAAGAAAGAAAAAGAAAAGAGGGATAAAAAGAATTGAAGCAAAGGCCCCATGCAATAATAGCAACTTGGTCATACCTTTCAAGCATGACCAATTTCTTTTAAATTTTCAATGCTGATAGGTTAGTGAATGCATCTGATCATACTGTCTAATCTTGGTCAGATAGCCCCTAGGTTAGAACTAGTGAATAAATCTGATCAGACCATCTAATCCTGATCAGATAGCCCCTAGGATAGAATTAGTGAATACATCTGATCAGACCATCTAATCCTGATCAGATATCCCCTAGAAAGAATAAAATCTTGACCCAACTGTTTAATCTGGGTTAATTGCCTTGTGACAGTAGGTTAGGACGTGGATTAATTTCCTTGCCTCCCTTGCCAAAATGGAGCCAGATTGACAAAGATTTTACCCCGTGACTCCAATGCCTAAATGTAATTGAATTGGTGTCCCCCTTGGTGGTGTATATGAGAAATAGCGAAATAAAACCCATGAGAATGATCTTATCCTAAGTTTTCCCTACATACGACATTCTCTGCCCCCTACCTAAGTCTCATTCACTTTTCAAAGGCCCAGATCACGGCGCTTAAATCAACAGTTCTTATAGCATTCCGGACCCCCCCGCCCATTCTGCCTTTAACGGAGGGGGGGGTCCGAGGTCATCGATAACTTTTGCGCATATCTGGATGGTCCAGAATGGAGCGCGCAAATCCACGGCTTACATTGGATTTCAGACCCCCCCCTCCGTTCTGCCTTTAATGGAGGGGGGGGGTCCGATATGGGTCATAACGCAGGCACAGATTTGAATGGCTTAAAGCAGAGCGCTTGAATCGACGATCCACAGTGGATGTCGGACCCCCCCCCTCCATTCTGCCTTTAACGGAGGGGGGCGGGGGGGGGGTCCGATATTGGTGTTAAAAAGCGAGCAGAGATCGACAGTCAGAAATTCAGCGCGCAGATCAATGGATCGTGGAGATTTCCAGACCCCCTTTGGTATTCTATATTTAATCAAAGGGGGGGGTCCGAAAATGGATCTTCCTCACGACGGGCCCCCTGCTACATGTGTCATCGCCCTATTGGTTCACGAGTCCCGTCCTCCACATGCTGTCTGACACTCCGTCGCCCCTGGACGTCACCCTCCACTGAGCTCCCTTTCCCCACTCGCATCTGGGTCTGAGTCCCATCTCGTTACTACTGCCAGCCCCTGGTGCCAGCGCCATAACAGCCTTCACTCATGAACAACCCTCTTTGGCGACTTTGCCCCCCAATCACAAACCTCCACGTCAGTCACCCGTATACTCTGTCTACCTTCACCTACCATATCACCCCAAGTGGCCTATTATACATTAATGATGGGATAAAATTCCCGTTGTCATGCTGACCATTTTCCCACGTCTGACCGACCCAGTTTTGAATAAAAAACATCGTTGTGTCCATTTTCACTCGTTATTCATCCCTCGCGCCAGAAACCATCCATCGCACCAGAGAACTAATCTATCATTTTTTCATTGCTTCCCCATCGTTTTCCTCCACCACCAGTAGACCCCACTAACGTTGTTTCTTGCAGGTACAGTCGCTGAGATGGCGTCTAAAACGAGGCCAGCTGAAGAGGAAGAGAATCCGTTCGTCCCTCCTCCTGTCGATCTTGATAAAATCCCTCTGGTAGACAAGGACCGCTTGATAGCGGATATTACATGCAGTTTTGATTTCTCTGATCTGCAATCATGGCTCCGGGAAGTTTTCCTAGACCAAAGTGACGAGATTGGGCTCTGGGAGTCTAATCTACCCCTATATCTGTTCCCCCAAGTCCACCATTTCCCATAGTTTGCACTCAAGTGCCAAGCTCACTATGTCCCTGAACAGAAAGCCATTATTTCCTCCTCTGGGGATGTCCTCTTCTTCATTACCCCAAAGGATATCGACCAAATGATGCAGATAACCCGCCCGGCGTCTGTAACCCCATTCAACCTGGAAATCCTCACCGAGCTCTACCAGAAGATGACTTTCCCGCAAAGAGCTTAGATTTTCGAGCTATTTTCTCCCCCTTCCTCTCCAATCCCGACCACTAATCCCCCGTATCATTCTTCCATATTTTCCATCAAAGGGAATCATATTATTTCGGCTGTGTGTGCTCTACTTGGATACTATTCTGATCAATGGGTGGACGAACCCATCATGGGTTTCCTATCCATCTTTTCAAATGATGAACAACCAACCACTCAATTCGATTACAGCACTTTCTTGGCCAATAACATCCATGAGAAATTCATGAACTTCGCCATTGAGGGCATGTTCAAGTATTCATCCATTCTGGCCTACATGTTCTTGTACTTTCAAGCAAACAGGTTCAACTTCTCCATGCAGAAGATGGACTCCGACGGGAAGCCACAGCCGGTCACAGCGTGGACGTCCCTTCTAAAGCGCAATTCGACCGAATATGATTTCACAGCGTTCATTGACCAGTTCTACCACCCTGTGGTATGTATGCTGAGTGGCATGCCTGAGCCACGAGTAAATGACGAATTCTAGAGAGTTCTGCATCTTTCGGAAAGTGCGAAGATAGGAGACTGGTACTTGTACCAGAATCACTCTGAAATCCGAGTCTATGGGTGCGAGTTGGAACCATACAAGCTTCCGAGATATATATCGGTAAGAGTTTTCACACTAGAATACATTAGGCAAATTATGAATTCTGATGATATTCACTTTGTTTCCCTCAAAAAGAAGCAACAGTTGCGGCTCAAAGGGCAGATAGGTTCATTTATCTGCAATAATAGAGGCGTTGGTGATGAAGCAGACAAACTATTGAGGGAAATGAAATTTTCGACAAGTTTCACCTGGCATTACGATCCTTGTGGAATCATTTCTGAGATGAGAGTCAGAAATAAGACTGCCCCATATGCACACGATCCCAGGCCTGAAATCGAAATATTTGCCAATCAAACTGAATGGGAGCCCGATACGTTGGAGGATGTAGAACCTGTTGTCAGGATGGAACAGCGGAGGCCCTCGACAAGTGCGCTTCTCGCTACCATGCCACAGGCCCTCAAGGAGAAGAGGCCTCGACAGGAGTCATCTCCTCCTCTAACAGAGGTGTCAACGGAGGAATTTCAAATTCACTCCAAAAAGCTGAAGACCATTTCAACGACCGGCACAACAGCAGAAGC
>JZKD02S1956957.1:243760-281292 GCA_000966675.3 Picea glauca
GGGTCCAGAAATGGATCTTCCTCACGATAGGCCCCCTGCTACATGTGTCGTCGCCCTATTGGTTCACGAGTCCCATCCTCCACATGTTGTCTGACACTCCGTCGCCCCTAGACGTCACCCTCCACTGAGCCCACTTTCCCCACTCATGTCTGGGTCTGAGTCCCATCCCGTTACTACTTCCAGCCCCTAGTGTCAGTGCCATAACACCCTTCACTCATGAACAGCCCTCTTTGGCGACTTTGCCCCCCAATCACAAACCTCCACGTCAATCACCCGTATACTTTGTCTACCGTCACCTACCATATCACCCCAAGTGGCCCATTATACATTAATGACGGGATAAAACGCTCATTGTCATGCTGACCGTTTTCCCGCGTCCGACCGACCCAGTTTTGAATAAAAACACTGTTGTGTCCATTTTCACTCGTTATTCATCCCTCGCGCCAGAAACCATCCATCGCACCAGAGAACTAATCTATCATTTTTCCATTGCTTCCCCGTCGTTTTCCTCCACCACCAGTAGACCCCACTAACGTTGTTTGTTGCAGGTACAGTCACTGAGATGGTGTCTAAAACGAGGCCAACTGAAGAGGAAGAGAATCTGTTCGTCCCTCCTCCTGTCGATCTTGATAAAATCCCTCTGGTAGACAAGGACCGCTTGATAGTGGACACTACATGCAGTTTTGATTTCTATGATCTGCAATCATGGCTCCGGAAAGTTTTCCTAGACCAAAGTGATGAGATTGGGCTCTGGGAGTCCAATCTGCCCCTATATCTGTTCCCCCAAGTCCACCATTTCCCAGAGTTTGCACTCAAGTGCCAAGCTCACTACGTCCCAAAACAGAAAGCCATTATTTCCTCCTCTGGGGATGTCCTTTTCTTCATTACCCCAGAGGATATCGACCAAATGATGCAGATAACCCACCTGGAGTCTATAACCCCATTCAACCTGGAAATCCTCACCGAGCTCTACCAGAAGATCACGTTCCCGCAAAGAGCTCATATTTTCGAGCTATTTTCTCCCCCCTTCCTCTCCAATCCCGACCACCAATCCCCCGTATCATTCTTCCATATTTTCCATCAAAAAGAATCAGATTATTTCGGCTGTGTGTGCTCTACTTGGATACTATTCTGATTAATGGGTGGACGAACCCATCATGGGTTTCCTATCCATCTTTTCAAATGATGAATGCCCAGCACAGACTACTCTCGACATTCGATACAGAAAAGGGTAGGATGCATATGGCGTACCTCCATGCACTAGTTCCAGAGCCCAAGGTTATATCTGATTACAGGAGGACCACGTTTGAATTCCAAGCAAAAGATGTGCATCCGGTAGATCAAATGGATATGCATAAGAAGACTTGGGAAATGATTTCCCACACTTTAGCCCGCGTTGCAACTTCTGCGGCAAAGTATCAGACAACATTGAGCAACACCCAGACCCAACTGAAACTAGAGAAGATGTCTTCCTTCACGAAAGACAACAAGATAAAGACTCTCGAGGAGCTGGTCCTCAAGATCGGCTATGACCCGGCGAATGTCAAGGCTGCCGAAGAAATGATTAAAAGGAAGAATGCTGACATCACCGCATTAAGAAAGCAGCTAAAGCTCCCTGCAACAGAAGATCCACAGACGAAAGAAATAGCTGAAAGAGAAGGCGAAAAGGATGAGATGCTGAGGTTACTCATGGAACAAAGTGCACAGTTAAGGGAGATGGAGGCTGAGATGGAAAAACTATTAACGGAGAAAGAAAAGACAAAGACAGTGGAGGGCATCACCCTAAGTGCTATTCCCATTGCACGGTTGAGCACAGCGACAGTGACAGCAGTTCCATCCGCAACTACAGAGCAGGTACCAGAAGGCACCATAGACCTGGCCAAGTCTATGGAGAGAATGAATTTGCAAGAGTCTGAAATCAGTAGACTCAAGAAAGAAGTGGAAAATCTTCAAGAGCTAAAAACTTCTTTCCAGATAAGTCTAGCCAAAGAGAAACAGGTAAATGAGCAAATGAAGAAGGATTTGCAACAGCTCCAGAAACAGACAATGGCAGGAAAAACCTTGGCAGAGGTTAAAGAACTTGTGTGGACTGATATTTCTAAGTCCATAAACGAAATCTGGCCTATGGTTCAAATTATGTTTGAACAAAATGAATTGCTTGAGAGAAGCAAATAGGCAGTGGATAAAATCAAAATGGAGTTGGGTGATATGCCTGGACAGGCCAATGAAATCATAAGGTTACTTAATTCAAAGACCAGGGAGGAATTAGAAGAATTGAACATCGAGGACAGGACTGAAACTATATTGGAGGTGAAACGAGTTCTGACCAAAAGGGGCCTCATGCTTCAGCTCGAGGATAAAATCCAAGTTATGGATCAAGGAGTGCAAAGATTTTTCCACAAGATAGATTCTCTGCAGAGGAAAGGCCTGCCGGGTATGAAAGTCATCAATGATAAATTAATGACGCTCCCTGACTACAAGAAAAGGCTGATAGAAATATCTAACGACAGCTCAAAGTTCGCGGGAATACAAGGGAGTATCACAGGTAGAGCTTTCATGGAGGCACTGCAGTTGGATATTGAGATCCAGCATGAAATTAAGCACATTTTCGTCGTCAAGCCTACATTCACTAAGTACACAGACATGGACGAAGTATACCGGAGGTTGCTCAAAGTGACAGTGCCAACTCATATCCGATGGGAAGAGCTGTGCGATCTACTAGATTAGTAGATGAGCTATCATTTCCAGTCAGTTGTCCTGTCAGCAGAGGTTGCGGAGGCACCTCACCAACGGCCTACCCAGAAGTTCAGCAAACAGTTATGATGAATCACCAAACGGTTTTTGATTAGTTGAGTTAGTTATGCTAATAATAGTATGGACACGTCCTGATCAGTTATGACAGGGACCTTTGTATTTTGACTTATAAATACTTCTTTTTTCAATGTATTGAGGGTTGTTGATTTGCACACCCGACTGCTATCAAGCTGTAACATTTTTTAAGAGATCCACCATTAATAAAGAAGAAGCGTTTTACAGGATTCTTGCGCATTTTTCACTGGTGATGTGATTTTCTTAGTCAAATGTTTCCTTGCTTTGTAACCATCTTGTTTTTCAATAACTAATCTTTACGAATAGCGTTATGTTGCAGGATTTATCTCTGATACCCTGTTTCCGATTCTGAAGATTTTGATGTTCATCTTCTAAATAGTTTCAATTAAGAGCTTCTTAAGTGCTTGTTAATTGGAGTTATTTTCCTTATCTTGTCTTCTATCCATCACTTAAATTATTAAAGATCCAGTGAGGGTGTTATCTCGCCTTGTGAAAGATTTCTTCATCATTTCTGGTTGCATCTCTGATTTTATTAAGTACAGACCCCATAGCCCAATGGACGTATAATTTGTCTCAACCAACTTTAAAAATCCTTTACAACAAAACAAAACTCGTGCCTTTACCTAGCCTAATATCTTTCAAACAAAGCTAAATTATATAGAGAGATCCCTCTCTAAAGCTGGAAGGGATAGATCCCAGCTTTAAAAGCGATTGGTTAAGGTTACCTTTGTATATTTCCTCTTTTCAACCTCTAGGAAATTTACAGAGTGATAACAGAACGAAAACCAGAGGGTTCATTATATTCCTTACCATCTCTCGTGATGAGTGCCAAAACCTAAGAGTACAAAACCATATGCAGATAATGAATAGCTTCATTAATGTTTTGAGCCAGCAAGGTAAGGTGAAAACATGAGTACAACAGGTCTGTACTCATTGGCATGAATGTTGATACGACCATTGAACTCATGAAACAATATCAAATAATTAACCAAAGTTTTTCATGTACCAAAATAATTCGACAATGGACTATCAAACCATTGAATTCATAACAACCATATTAAAACCAAAAAAATCAAAAATGGATCAATCAACCATTTCATAAGATTCACATTTTAATTACATATGGATTTTCTTTTTTAAAGGATATTTCTAAGGCACAAAAATTATTAAACCAAGCCAAGTTTTATGTTTAATTCATGCTTACAGTCATGAATTAAAAATAAAACAAACGAGAAATGAAAACGATAAAAATTTAATAAGGTGAGGTTTAATCCAACAATCATTTCGAAACTCAGAAAAATTTGATCTCTACAGAAAAAATTGAGGTTTAAGGTGATGGTAGCTACAGAAAATTTGATCTCCTTCGATCGTGTTAAATGTCAAAAATCATGTGTGGCTGCCAACAATGGTGACGTACTGGGCGAAGTAGTTATCTCTGCATCACTAGAAAATTCATGTTAGGATGAATCAGAAAGAAGGAAATTTTAAGAAACAGTTGATAGCAAGTCAAGCATTCTAATCAAAACGCATCAGATGTGTTTCTGTCAAAAAAGAAATCTGGTATCAGGTTTTGATTACGAGCAAAACGATGTTTAAGCAACTGACTTTGATACTGTTGACAGGGCCACTGCTGCTAGAAGGCATCCATAGCCTCGACAAGGATGTCATTTAACCCACTCTAACACCTCTATCCTATCCAAAATTTGTCCATTCAAGATAAAGAACATCTTTAATTTTGATCAATTCCAAAAATACACACTTGATAATTTTCTGAAACATGACATTGCTTCGCTGCCAGTAGGCCTGTTCAGTACCCTGCTGAAGTTGCCTTGGCATCATGCATGAATTTACCCAATGCCAGAAGACCTGTTTAGTGTCTAGGTGGTTTTATAGAGAATTCCCACACCTTTAAGTGCTTTCAACTCTCTAGAATTTGTTTACAATTTTACAGAAACTTTATGATATTCAAGAGAGCGGGGTGATACTGAAAATCTCTGATTTTGAAAACAAACTTGATCTCTTACAACTTATTTTCTCATTTGACGACCTTCATCATGATCTGAACACTTAGATTTCTATTAAGAAACCATCTCGAGGATAGGAAGGTATAATTGAGTTGTTTTCCTTAAAAACAGGGACAGTGTTAAGAGTATTATTAATGATAATCGTGTCTTCTCATAATTTTAAAGAGAAACCAGGAACATTGTTTTGAACATAAATTTTCTTCTATTGATCTGAGTTTTATCATTTACAACACTGGTTCTTTGAAAATTTATCAACTGTTTCTCTTGGATAAAAATTATGATTTCCCTTCCACAAATGAAATGGTGACTCAGACACAATTATTCAGAAAACAAACCGAAAACAAGCAAATGAAAAGAACCAAAATTAAAAAACAGAAAAGAAAATTAAAAAAATATATATGTACAAAGGGGTGGATCTTAAATCATCCGGTGAAATACCTTTTGAGAGCCTGGCCATTCACTGGGAAAGTGTCTGGCTGTCACTCCAAATTATGCAGATGGAAAGAGCTGGGACCCAATTTTTCAGAAATTACAAATGGTCCCAACCACAAATTCTAGAACTTGGTGTGTTCCCCCTTTCCCTCGTGAGCTTTGTCCCACTTGAGAACCAAGTCTCCGACATTGAAATTCCTATCTGAAGAAGAATTTGAATCAAACCAGCTTTTTACAATTTGTTGATATTGATCCAGTTTCTTCTTTGCTTGTGCTCTTACTTCCTCCAATTTTAACAAGGCATTAATTCAATTTTCTAGGGGAGGGCACTCCTCTTCTTGATCTTTTTACGATAATTGCAGAGAAGGAAGTAAAACATGTGGAGGCAGAATTGCTTCTCTTCCGTAGATGAGGAAGAAAGGGGAATTAAAAATAGAGGCTTTTGGGGTTACCCTATCAGCCCAAAGTGCATTATACAGCGCATTATGCTAGTTCTTGTGATTTTCTGAACCTACCCTTTTAATAATCTTGATTAAATTTTTGTTTGTTGATTCTGCTAAGCCATTTCCTTGAGGGTAGTAGCTGGCAGAATACTTCAGTTTAATCTCATTTTCCAGAGAAAAGACGTTCATATCAAGGATGAAAAGTAAGAGGCGTTATCAAAAACCAGACATTCAGGAATGTTGAATCGAGTGATGATATGAGAGTTAAGGAAAGATACTACCTGATTTGTGTTCACCACTTTCAAAGGTGCAGCTTCGAACCATCTAGTAAAATAATTCGTTGTTGTAAGGATATATCTGTGCTACTGTGAATAAGGAGGATTAATTGGTCCTATGATGTCAAGGCCCCATTGTTGAAAAGGGGAATCTACAGTAATAGGCTTCAAAGGGAATGTTGCCTTTTTCACCCGTCCTGCAGCCTTTTGGCAAATTATTCTTTTACGACACAATGCATGGGTGTATTTAAACAAAGTGGGAAAATAACACCCAACTCTTAGAACTTTTTGAGTAGTGGTATCTCCATCGAAGTGACCACCGGCTTCACCTGCATGAAGTTCAGATAGCACTTTCTCTGACTCTTTCTTTTCTAAACAACGCATACGAACACCATCAAAATTCTTTCGGAATAATACATCATTTATTAACTGGAAAGATGTGGATTTTAGCTTGAGTGCTCTTCTATTTTTAGGATCAATATTGCAAGGAGAATATCCATGTGTCAAATAAAATTTAATTTTCTCATACCAAGAATTGGCATTAACTTGTGCACAGCTGATTTGTTTTCCGTTATGTTGATTTACAGTTAAGGTGTTGATTTGAATTTCCTGTTCTTCAACTGAATTAGCCACTATTTTACATAGTCCTTGACCTCTAAAAATTTGTGCAGGGGTTATTTTGATGTCATATTCCTGTAATGACGTGATCCAATTTTCCCTTTTCTCACCTAGTTATTTTTGTACTAACAAGTTTCTTACAGTTGGGTAAGGAAAAATAACCTTGGTTCTGGATTTCTGTAGGTATGACCGGAAGTGTTTCACTGCTTTAAAAACAACATATGCCTATTGATATATTATTGGGTAGTTAAGCTCTACTCCTTTGAGAGCTGAGCTCATGAAGGCAATGGGTATCTCATTACTTTCAGCGTTTTTCTATGTTAACACAGCAGCATAAGATCGGTCAGAAGCAAAGGTGTAAAGAGTGAAATCCTCAGAAAAATCGGGACTCATCAAGGAAGGAACTTCTATTATTTCTTTTCTAATGGAGTCAAAATATTGAATTTCTTGTGGTCCCCAATGGTACAAAACATCCTTTTTAATTAAATTTTGTAATGGTCTTACCATTTCCGAGAAACTTGGGACAAATCTTCTGACGAAATTAATCTTGCCCAAAAAGGACTGCATGGCTTTTTTGGAAGAAGGAGGGGAGAGTTTGGAAATAGCTTGGGTTCTTTCAAGCTCAATAATCATTTTGTCCTTAGACACTATAAACCCAAGCAGTTTACCTTTCTCCACTGCAAATATCAATTTCTTAGGGTTGAGAGATATGTTGAACTTCCGGCATCGTTCCAAGATAGCCCTAAGGTGAGACAAGTGATCTTTCTTGTTTTTAGAGAAGATGGTGACATCTTCAAGATAGACCATGATTGATTGGATAATGAGGCCACGGAAATAAATATCCATTTCTCTATGAAAAGTGGCACCGACGTTTATCAGTCCAAAAGGCATTTTTCTGTAGGAATAAGTGCCCCATGGGGTACGAAAAGTAGTTTTAAGCTGGTCTGAGGGAGACATAAGGACTTGGTTGTATCCTTAAATCAATCTAGCAAAGATATTCTTTTGGAACGAGACACTTGCTATAGAATTTGTTCCATTGAAGGAACATGGTAGTTATCTTTATCAGATGCTCAGTTAAGGTTCTGAAAGTCGACACAGAGTCAAATTTCACCACTTTTCTTCCTTATAGGGACTAGATTAGACACCCATTGTGTGTGCCTTACCGGAAAAATTATCTTTGCAATTAGTAATTTATTCAGTTCTTTTTTAATGGTGGGTTCCAATTTAGGGTGCATCTTCCTCAATTTCTGTTGAAAATGATGATTTTGGGGTTTCATAGGGATAACATGTTGTATGATGTTAGGATCAAATGTTTTCAAGTCATCATATGTCCAAGAGAAAACGTCTTTAAATTCTTTAAATAATTTTATAAAAGCATATCGTTCTTGCTCAGAACATCTTGTTCCCAGATTAATATTTTGAGGATTGTCCTTTGTTCCTAAATTAATCGTCTCATAAATCAAAGAAGAACTCTTCCTTTTACAATTAACTGTCCCTCTAAATTTATCATGAAAGTCATAAAACGTCTCTAGTCTTACAACATATCTGGGGATAGAGTTTACTAGATTAGATGTAGATTTAGGAGATCTAGGATTTGATATTACCATGAAGTTTCAGAGGTTCTCATCGTGAGTGCCTTCATCAATGACTGGACCTAGGAAGGTGTCTTCCATATGCAGGATGTTGATGATATGTTGGTCATCATCGAACACTCACCAATTGGTGATGTTATCCAGGATTGATGGCCGGAACAACAAATCAATTGAAAACGCATTAGGAGAAAGACCTTCAGTGGGCAATAGTTTGGAAGAAACATTGGCCAATAAATCATCCTCTGAATTACTTAGTCTAGGAATGGAATTTATAATAAATGTTGAAATTTTTTCCATTAAACTCCACACCTCAGTTTGGTATCTTTTTAGATGTGGTGATAAGCAATGTATGGCATTTATTACCTTCTTAACCATGATTTCTGGATCACCAAATACCATCAAATTTTGTATGTCCATATCCAAAGATTTTCTAAGCCCTTGTAGAAGTGCTTCGTATATGGCGGTGTTATTGGTGCACTCAAACTCTAGCTGACAAGAAATAAAAGTATTATTACCTGTCGGATCGTTGAGTACACAACCTACACCTACTCCTTTGGATTTGGATCCATCAAAGTACAAGCACCAGATTTGGGCTTCATTGGATGTACTTGGCATACTTGGCAAAGATGATTTCTGAGTATAGGTCATAACTTCTGATTGCTGCCCAAGATTAGTAATAGAAGAAATTTTGGTCATGAAATTACCAAAGAAGATATTCATTCCCTGCGTTTCAAATGATTTTATAGATGTGATGAAAGGTTCATTATGATTATTTAAATCTGTCACAATATGCTTCAGATAACGTTCTCTGTTTATCTTGATTTTGTTGGGCTGTCCATTTTCAAGAAGCCACAAGTGAGACCAATCTGTGGAAAAGTAGCCATACAGCTGTTCTGACCAATCCCTGCTTAAAAATAGGCCATAAAATTTAGGGATATTAACAACAATAATAAAAATTATCTAGGATTACATGATAGTCTAATCAGCACATCCTTAAGCTCACTGATTACTTTAACGTTTGTTCGATCCAGGTGAATGATTTTAAGATCAGACGGTTTAACTTCTGCATTAATTTTTTGGAAAATAAATAAATTCATTACCTTTGACGATGCACCGGAATCGACCATAAAATCTTGTACATTCCTATTAAAAATTTCAAAGGTTAACAAAAAAGGAGAGGCATTTTTCCGAGTATTAACAACAAAATTCTGTTGATTTTTAATTGTTGTCCCTAAAACAGTTTTATCTACATTTGCTATAGTTTTTTCTACTAAATCCCTTTTATATGGAGGTTCAAATGTCGTTTTAGTTGGGATTTGTTTGGCTGTATTTGAACAATTTTTTGCTGATTTTTTGTTGTTAGAATCGCTCTTTTCACTGTTTTCAGTGATACTTTCAAGCATTTTCTACAAAATAAGGGGAAACTTCAGCAATTCAAAAACATAAATATTAGCCCTCAATCTTTTCAGATCTTCAATTATATCGTATTCTAAAACAGGGGCTGCTAAACTTTGTTCAAATTCAATTTTCTTTGACTGTTTTGGAAACACATTATTACTCACTTCAGAAGAAGGTTTGTTCTGTGTTTTGCTTCTAGTGTTGTAGGGGTGAACAGTTTCAAAATTTCCTTGGAAGATACTGTCCGAGAAGTGACCGAAGATATTGGGAGATGATTCCTCCTTTTCTAGTACTTCTTCCTCAACTACGTCTTCATAAATTTCAGGAGGGGCAGAAGTAGGATTATCATGTGCTTCTAAGATGGTTTGCAAAGCATACTGCAAACTTTCGAAATTTATACCTTCCGTGGTCGGGTTTGGCCGGTTTGGAGGAAAAGGTTTTTTGAAAGGAGGTTCAAAACTTCCTTTGCTTGTGGATGCCTCCTCAGCTGATCTCTTCAAGTCAATGACATGATTGGATGGTTTTTGGAAATATTTCTG
This sequence comes from Picea glauca, assembly GCA_000966675.3. NCBI lineage: Eukaryota > Viridiplantae > Streptophyta > Pinopsida > Pinales > Pinaceae > Picea > Picea glauca. The sequence continues at coordinate 253,911 of JZKD02S1956957.1, forward strand.
CTAGCTTTCTAAGTCTAAATTTTATGGTTGATTTTTAGTTTGAGGAGACCTAGTAAGGATCTCTATTTTCTTTTTAGAGGATGAAGTTGTTTTAGCTTCACTATTAATATTGTCTTTTAAGCTTAATATATCCTTTTCAATTTGGCTTGCCTCCTCGAAGGCTTCTAACAATGTAATCTTTTTATACCTTTTGAACCATATGCCTATATTATTGTGCAAGGATTTAGCATAATATGCAATGATTAAACTTTCAGCGGGCATCGAATCTGCAAGGATTTTATTCTTTAAAGTAAGAAATATTTAGTTAAAGTCTTTCACTTTTTCCTTAGGATTCATTTTTAGGCTGTATAGTTCCATAACCAAGACTTCAGGAGATTTATCATCTCCAAATTTTTCCAAGAAATAAGTTTCAAACTTGTCCCAAGACATGATGGTTTGGGGTTGTTGATAAAAATACCATGTGGAGGCATTTCCCTCAAAAGTATAAGGAAATAATTTGCATACTAAGTCCTCGTGTTCAACACTCCAGAGTCTAATGGACAACATAAATTTTTTGATGTGATCCTCAGCAAACTGTTTTGAATCTGGATCAAACTTGGGCAACCATTTTTCCAGATGTTTTGGTAATGGGTATTGAGGTTCAGGGACAGCCCCAACATCCTGATCAAGCCAAGGTCTAGCATGATTGTTTTGGTTTTCCATGGGATTTGGTGGTGTCGAAGGTTGATATGGTTCTGATGAAGAACTGCCTTCATATGAAGATTCTTCTCCAGAAGAGGATGGAGATGAACCAGGTGGGGAAGGAGGGATACCAAATCCTCTGGCTCCAAGGATAGGTGTTTCGGTAGGATTGGTAGTATTTTCACCTAACGGGTTTGGGAGCAGACCAATGCCTTGAAGTCATTCTCGGATATCCAAGAAATCAAGAGGTTGATTAAGTGGCCTACCAGGTTGTCTGATATGGGCTAAGGCACTATGCATTCTTATGACTGATTGAAGAACAATTTCTTGGACATCAGCCCCTTGAGGAACTGGTGTCACTGGTTCACCGGGAATCTCAGGGTTATCATTTGAGGTAGTTGTTATTTTAAGTGTAACATTGTTGTCTAAGCGACTACGCGTTATGACAGGGGAGCGAGTCTGTGGGGGAGGAGTCTTGCGACCTCCACGTGCCATCAATTGAATTCAAGCCCTCCTTCTAGCGTCATTTGTTGACGGGCATACGTGACACACCATCAACTGGAAGAACAGATCCAGACTAGGGTTGTCTAATTATCCTAAGTGGTTTGGTGTGATCTATTATGATGGGTTTAATGGCTCTGTTAGCCAACTAGGGTCCTAAAACAAATAAAAGAAATGAACTACTCTAAATATGAAACTCTAATACTATATACATGAATCTAATTATTTACAAGTGTTTAAAGAACATAAATATAAATATATGATTATGAACAGCGTATTTACAAATTGCAAGTTTTGGTGGATGCCTTGCGAAATGAATGTTTTTTTAATTATTTACGAAGTAGATAAAGAAATCACATATTTTTATATTTTCTGTTTTATAGTTTAAAATCTAAGAACCCAAAAAGATACTAATAAAACAAAATTTGAAACAAGAACAAAATAATAGTCACAGCCAATTTAAATTGTCTTGTTTCACTAATAAATAAACTAATAACATAAATTGAATGTGAATAAAACTAACCTGGGATTACTCTCATACTGTGTCTATATCCCTGTGCAATCCAAACTTCCAACTATCTTGCCTGTGAGACAAATTTGTAATAGACTTGTGCTAACATCTCCAGAATAAAATCAAGGTGTTGTTTTGGGACCAAGGATATAAGAACAGAGTAATAAATATGTAGATCCAGTGACCTTGTAATGATGAATGTTTACAGAAAAAAAAATTTAATGTGAAACATTCGTGTGATACATCATCTTAACATCAAGCATAAATCAATGATATTAAAGGGAAATAACGATCACAGATATAATATATGAAACTACAAATTATAGACAAAATTTAAAGCACTGAATAAAATGAAACATATATGCTAATGAGGCTAAAGCTACATAACATATTAACAGTCCATGATATAAGAGACAAAACATAAATGGAACAGTGTCTCGCTGGTCTAAAGTCGAAATGTGAACAACTTGTCCATATAGTCTTGGGAATTACATGTCCATAATGCGTTCCAATCAAAGATGCCTTCACTAGAAAAAGTGAATAGTATTTAAAGTAATCAAGGATCCAAACACTCATATCTCACAGGATAGAGTTGAATCTCCCAAACTCAAGTAATATTACAAAAATAGTGGATTGAAAACCACTTATAACGGAGTTGGTTTATTCAAAATTAAATCACGGTTTTATAAAACATAAAGAAGAAGAGACTACTGATCATTTCAGCGTATAATTCAAAATATTTCTTCCAAGTAATCAGCAGCATAATCTCCCATTTCCTAAGATTAGAAAAACCAATTTTATATATTAGAAAATCAATTACTAATTACTAATTATTGTTATTAAAATCATTGGCTAAAGAATCGAATATTTTGTAGCCTATCTTAATTTTAGTAAATGAAATCAAAACTCAAATCTACTTATTTAGTCTTAGATTACAGAAATCAATGAAATGAAAATAAAATGTTTTACCATTAAAAATTAGCTAGAGAGGGATCAATCAGTTCAGATTTTATAATTGCTTTGACACTGGTCGTATTCTTAATCATGATATTTCCAGATCTCTTGATTCATTTCTTCTCCCTTTCTACATCTGACTTGAGTTCAAGGTTTTCTTGCTTCAACAGATCGTTCTGAGCAGTCAAAGTTTTAATTCGGGCCTGTAAGAGAGGGACGTCGATATAGTAGCGCTCTACCCAAGTGAGACAGCTATCACAATGTAACGGGGATATGTCAGATCGACGTAAGGCACAATTGACCAAAGGTGCTTCAATCTTACCTTTTTTTTTCTTCAGCTCGTGCCCAATACCCAAAAATCCTTTTTTACCCTCAAGACATGGGGGTAAATTTGTCACAAAATCATATGGTTGAGCATGGGTGATAACCTCCCTTCTGGAAAACCAAATTTCTGGATATTCTCGAGCTAGGAAATCCTCTATCTCATGATTTGAACCCTCATCGATCTCAATCGGATCGATCTAGCTCAGATGAGTGTCCTTTCGGTTTCTTAGCTTCCTAGAGATTAGACGACTGACCTTCTTATTCTTGAAACCCAAATTTGTGCACTGTAGTTTTTTCCCTTTACATAGTTTCTTGACATCAGACTTAACATTAGTGTTCAAACTAGCAATGTTCACAGGCACATGAGGATCATTTCCCTTCAATTCATCAGTTACTTGTTCTGGATATCTTGTAAGTGAGAACCTACACGGTGATCCTGTATCTAGAGAGTTTTTATCAGTAAATTCGGGTTCATTAATTGAATTAACGAACTGGTTTTCAAACACTGGATTATCTGAGTTAGGGTTTGTTGTCAAAAGAAGGTTTTCTATAGGATCAGCCTGGGCGAAGCCATTCCTCATCAAAAATGTTTCCAAACTCTCACCTATGGTTGACAGATGATACCTCAACAAAATTTTAACCAATCCATGGGGAAACAGGCTCGAATTTACACCATGTCATTTGTAACGCTTGGACATCTTATAGAGATTCATCAATAGGTAAAAGGGCATATCTAAATCGAAACCTATGAAATTCATGAGCAAATGGGTATGATATAGAAACACCAGTCTGTATCGAACTTCGCACGTAACAAATTGTTTTAGAATTAACAAAAAACTATTCCATATAGGTTTTAACAGAGCGATACGAATAACTTTGATGCAGCAAGTGGTTTTACGAGATGTCATGAACAGACCCCATGGGAATTCTTCTATTTGGTCATTTTTAAACCACCTATCACCCTTTGAAGGAAGGCCTGTTTCCTTGCTCATGAATTCCTCTGTCAATTCTAACTGTATGTCTCCAATCTTAGCTCTGAACCCGTCAAAGGTTCATGTGAAAGCTTATGCAACCTGGAGATTATAACGCTCGATTTTTTTTAGAAATACATCCTAGCCATGACTCTTCAGGTCATCAATAGCATCGTCATGGGATAGTAAGGCTTGGAATCCATTCATCTCTATGTGAATGATGGGTGCCATGACCACTGTAACAACGATGCAACAGAAATCACTTGAAATAGTTTTAGGTTCCAATCGTGCGAGCAACAGAAACAAGTCTGAATGGAGAGTGGAAGCATGAAAATAGTAGAGCCTGGGGGTTATCATAACTCAGATAGTGGGAATGAAAACTAGAGGTTTCATTGTATTCCTTACCATCTCTCGCGATGAGTTCCAAAACCTAAGAGTACAAAACCTTATGCAGATAATGAATAGCTTCATTAATGTTTTGAACCAGCAAGGTAAGGTTAAAATGTGAGTACAACAAGTCTATACTCATTGGCATGAATGTTGATACGACCATTGAACTCATGAAAGAATATCAAATAATTAACCAAAGTTTTTCATGTACCAAAAAAATTCAACAATGGACTATCGAACCATTGAATTCATAAATACCATATTAAAACCAAAAAAATCAAAAATGGATCAGTCAGCCATTTCATAAGATTCGCATTTTAATTACATATGGATGTTTTTTTTTAAAGGATATTTCTAAGTCACAAAAATTATTAAACCAAGCCAAGTTTTATGTTTAATTCATGCTTATAGTCATGAATTAAAAATAAAACAAATGAGAAATGCAAACGATAAAAATGTAATAAGGTGAGGTTTAATCCAACAATCATTTCGAAACACAGAAAAATGTTTACAGATTCGAGGTGATGGAAGCTACACAAAAATGTGATCTCCTTCGATCGTGTTAAATGTAAAAAATCATGTGTGGCTACCAACACGTGGGTACATGGATTTGGGATACTCAGGGTTTGTTAATGATGTCGATAAAAAAAGGGTGGATGCCCCAACCAAGGGTGACATGGGTTACGTTTCCAGGTAAAAGAAGGCCATCGGGGATGATGACTAAAAAATCTATTTATATGTTGGAAACAAGGGCTTTATACAATTACCAAAGAAATAAAGAATAATTTGGGTTGAGTATACAGCTATAGAAATGGGTGCCCCAGTGAAAGATGGCTTGGCCTATTTAGAGCACAAGTTTGTGAAAGAGAACTAGTGGAGGGTGGGGGGCGCATGGGTGGGTTTCTGTATTAGGTAAATGGATGCAAGACAATCTACAGATGGGAAAACTGATGGTGGATGAGATGGAGGGATAATTAAACTGCGGGGGTTCAGTCAATAGAACCAAGTGTAATTTGATATGACCTGGGATTCCATTGGGAAGGTTAGCAATATGATGAGAAGAATTATGGGGTTCATTCTCTAAAGTGAAAAATACTATCGGGACTCCCAGTGCGGGGGATGAAATCAACATGAGTGTCAAGTTGCCTAGGGGAACTATGAATGGGACAACTCATATGGGAGAGAGTATTATCGGTTGACATTACCAAAATGTGGCAGAGGTAAAGATATTGCAGAGCCAAATGTAGGGACCCTAAAGGTAAATCTAAGAGGGTGTGACTAGGATATGAAATTGTTTACAGAGGGAGTAACTACATGTCAGTGTCGTACATATACCTAAAGGGGATGTAAGCTTGCTGAACAAGTACCTGCACACATAAAAAACCAAATACCTGACGTGAACAATATCTAATGATAATGAACATACAACGACTATTCGATAAAATTGAAAGTGAGCATGCACACATGAACGTGGCGTGAGAAAAATTCTCCTCTGGGGAAAAGTGCAGATGATAACCTAGGGAATGTGAATGTGTAGATGGTTGGATCAGGATCTCGTAGCTAAGAACGGATGTACGGGTTTGGGGGGCCAATTTTGTATAGGGTATGTGATACCTAGTTTTGTACTTATAGGGATGATGCGACTCATGAGACCACGGAAAATTGTATATATATATTTCTAAAACATTTATGACCTTGATGATATATATGATGGATATATTGATCATTCATGTCTTTATGTTTTGTGTTTGTGATTTATGAAATCTATTTCTATCTATTGACAAATGTATGATGCTATGCATGTGATGTGTTTAATGTGATAAATGCCAATCTAATACTAGGTTATCCATGTGATCTGCTACTTGATTGAGGTTTCTTGGAAAATGTGTAAATGTTATGGAATCAAAGTTGCGATATAGGAGTCTAACTTGTAGGTATTTGTGGAAGAGGAAAGGATCATGAACATGATACATGTTGTTGAGTTGCAGGATGACAAGCTGGGAATCTAATAGAACCCAAAGGTGACGAATGTGGTGGTGACTGGCCTCAGCAAGGAGACCAATGATGGCATCATATTTAGCTTGGTTGTTGGTGGTCGGGCCTAAGAATATTCCACTAGAATGGAGTAGTATATGTGAGGGGGTATAGAGGGCCCAAGCGGCCGAAGCGAGATTCTGGGTCCAGTGGCTGGCACCATCAGTGTAACCAATGTGGTAGGCTGGTGGATGATGCATCTGTCAATAACACGGGTGATAGATCATACATGAGGAGTGGTGACAATAACGAAGACTAAAAACTCTACAAATGTGTACAAAGAGAAACCTAAGGTAGGGCTGATACGCTTAGGCATAAAATTTCTTCAAATATAACCTGTTGATGGGTTCCTTGAGAGGGAAGCCTTCTAGAGAGGCCAAGATTTAGGCGCCTTTAGTGAGGTAATGTTGGATGATGAAGGGGGCATGCCATAATGACTCTAATTTCCCATGGCTGAGAGTGTCATGGACGATATAATAGGATAACATGAGATCACCTTCATTGAATGAGAGAAGATTGACATGGTGGTTAAAGGTGGCTTTGAACCATTTTTTAGTTTCCTTGTTGTGTTGTAATGAAGATCGATGGCCTTCATCAAGTGATTCTAAGGTCTGCAGGTGCTGCTCCATTGAAGCAGTGTCAGGTAAGATCCGTATGGAAGTGCATAATGTGGGGATCTCACACTCAACAGGGAGGGTGGATTTGATGCCATGGATGAGGAGGAATGGTGTAAAACCGGTGGCAATTTTGATTGTCATGCAATAAGCCCATAAAGCGGAAAACAACATATGATGCCAGTTGGTCTTATGTTTGTTGACGGTGCGTTGTAGCATGGTTTTGAGGAATTGATTAACAAGCTCAACCTGTCTATTGGACTGAGGGTAGTATGGGGAAGAAAATTCATGGGTGAAGCCTATTTTGGAGGAGATTTTGGAAAATATCTCGTTCTCAAAATGTTTACCATGATCAGAAACTAATTTTGGGGGGACTCTAAACCAGGTAATGACATGGTTGAAGAAAAAACGTGTTTTTGTGTTAACAGTGTTGTTAAATGTGGGCATGGATTCAACCCATTTGGTAAAATAATCCACTGCACTGACAATGTACTTGTGTCCATTACTGGATGGAGGATGGAAAGTCATAAAATATATGCCCCATTTACAAAAGGGGTCGGTTCTGATGACTGGGTGTAGAAGAGCTGGTGGAGCTCATGCTTTGTTTGCATAAAGATGGCATTTATTGCATCGCTTGACAGCGTGGATGCTGTCATGAAACAAAGTGGGCCAGAAGTAGCCTACTTGAATGCTTTTTTGGGTAGTGGACACACCCGAGAAGTGACCACCGCAATCATTGTTGTGGCAATCGTTTAAGACTTTTTTGGCTTCATCGATGGTAAGACATCGTCGAAGGATGGTGTCAGCCCCGCATTGATAGAGAATGTCTCTGATGAGAAGGTAGTGGGGAGCTTGATGGCGAATGCATCGATGATCATCGCGAGAGAGGTGAGACCCAAAATTTTGTGTACGAAGGTAGAAAAGGAGGTCCTCGTAGCAGGGGTCATCGAAGGGAATGAAGAAGAGGTGCTCGTTAGGGAAATCCTTGTTGATGGAGGAAGCTTTGGCATCTGAGGGAAAAGTCGTAATGAGTTCAGCTAGGACCAAAAATTTCCTTCTTTTGGGAGTAGAGAACTCTAGATCGTATTCCTGGAGGATAACGATTCATCGAGAAAATTTTTCATGGATCCGTCATAGACCAAGAAAGTAATACATGAGGTTGGAATCTACTACGACCTTGATAGTTCGAAGCAGAATATAATGCCACATCTTTTGGACTGTGAGGACAGCTGCTAATGCGAGTTTTTCATCATGATTATACTTCAAGGGTGGTCCTGACAGGTTTTTACTAATGTAGTAAATCACATGTTCACACCCATCATCCCCTAATTGGACGAGGACTCCTACGACTAAAACAACAGAGGATGATAAGTAGAGGATGTAATCGTGATCATAGTCTGGGGGACTAATCAAAGGGGCATTGGATAGGGAAAATTTTAAATCATCAAAAGTTCTTTGAGCATGTTCATCCCATCGAAATAGAATATCATGGCATAGTAAGTAGAGAAAACCATGTGTGTGAGTGGCGTAGTCTAGGACAAAGTAACGTAATAAGTTGGCTTTTCTCTACAAGCTATGTAGTTGGTGTAAATTCCTAGGTCGTGGAATTTTTTTGATAGCTTGGACTTTGAGGGGTCCACAGTGATGTTGTGTTGGGAGACAATGAACTCAAGGAGGTGGCTGAAAGTTATGCAAAATACACACTTGAGGGGGTTCAGGCGGATATTATATTGGAGACATCGTTGGAAAATGATGCGTAAGTCATTTAAATGTTGGGTTCACATTTTGGATAAAGCAATGAGGTCATCCAAATAAGTGAGAATGATGCGAGAAATATCATGAAGAATGTACATCATGGACCATTGGAATGTAGCACCAGAAGTTTTTATCCCAAAGGGCATGAAACGATAAGCAAAGGTACCCCAAGGGGTTGTAAAAGTAGTTTTGTACTGATCTGCTGAGTGGATGTGAATTTGATTGTATCCGGAGAACCCATACATAAAGGATAGTGCCTCGTGGTTGGCACAATCATCGATTAATTGGTTGATGAAAGGGATTGGGAATTTGTCTTTGGGAAAAGTGTGGTTGAGGTCATGAAATTCGGTGTAGACATGAATAGTTCCCTAGTTTTTGTTAACAAGGACGAGATTGGAGACCAACGAAGTGTATGCAATGGGGTAAATGAACCCGGCAGCGCGTAATTTTTCAATTTAGGATTTGATATCCACAACTTTGGATGGCTGTAGGGGTTGTTTCTTTTGATGAACAGGAGTTATATCCGGCCATGTGTCGATTCAATGTTCGACTATAGAAGGATTGAGGCCAGGCATCTTCGTGTATGACCAGGAAAAAATATTCCGGTATTCCTGAAAGAGAGATTTGTAAGCAATGATTTCTTTAGGGGATAATGTGGCACCAATGGTGATCTCTTCTACGATGTCTAGTTTAATGGAAATGTCAATTTTGGCTGTGGGTAAGATGTTGGTCATGCTGCCCTCTTCAAAAGCATCAGGTGCAGGGATAGGGTTTTTTAACCAATCAATATGCCCCGGTGGAATAAAATCCTTGGTTTTGATTACGCACAAGGAGGCTTGATCCAGAGGGTGAAATACCTCGTGTGAGAGGAAAAGTGCTCGATGATGGAGTGCATTCCAAGGGAAATAAGGGGTATTAATCTCCTCCAATATATCTTCGTCACAGTGGAAAATGTGAGAACACAGGGGATCCTGGGAGATGGCAGGGGGAACTATCAATGGGTAAGTGTTATTTTCCTCAATGGATAAGGATGTAGAAGGGATATCATGTACAGGGTGCGATGGCCTACTGGACATAAACCAAATGTCAAGACACCGTGGATGTATCTCGTTCGCTCGAAGACCGACAATGAAATATAATGAATGTCAATAATGTGAGCAGTAGTAGGGAGTGCATGTGAGGGCTCAGGCCGAGATGTGTGGCATATTGCGGCTAATGTTTGGTGGAATTGAGGTAGAGATGGGAAATCATGACTGTAGTGGCCATATTCCGAACATATGGAAGAAGCGAAATTGGTTTGTAACCCTTTCTTGTGTGTGGTTGAGGACTCCATAGTAGAAGCGGAGGTACTTGGTAGAGTGGTAAGAAATGGGGTTGCTTTAGGGAGTTGGATGTGATTCTGTAACTCAGGAAGAGTAGGACATATATTAGTGGGGTTTCATTCTCTTTCACATAGTACAAATGAGGTTGAGTTCAGGGAGGGGGTGGAGCTATGGGCTCGTTCTTCCTTCACCTTCCCCTAGTAGTGACAATGGTGCCACTAGTTGGGGGTGGGGTGTTGTGGTAGGGGATTGTACAATAATTTGCTTCGGCAATCCTTCTATCTGAGGAGGGAAAGATGGTGTAGGAACCAAAGAGGGGGGGTGGAGATACCATACAGGCATGGTGAGAACCATGTTAGGAAGGGTAAGAGTAGTGACTCCCTGGAATGCTTAGACTCCAGGTGGGGGGTAGAAAAATGGGGTTTGAGTAATGGATTGGGAGAGTGTATCCCAAACTGAGATTTTCCCTTGGAGGGGGCAGGAATCTGGAACAAGTGATGTGGGGGGGTTCTCAGGGAATTCCTGAGATAATAGTTCTTTAAATGGTGAAACTTCAATGTGGGGAGGGACCTCAGTGAGATGAGGATTGTCTCTGATATATGTTCCTTTATAGGAAACTACACACACTTGTGTTGAAATAGATGGGTTTAGGAGAGGTGGTGCTCCATGATAAGTTCCTAACAAGGATGGGTCTTTGAATATTCCATGGACAATGTCGACGAATGAAAAACTATTCGAGCTAGCATGGAAAAGAGGGAGGATGTTATCAATGTTGGCGAAATGATTAGGCTTGTAATGTGTAAGTTGGTCGATGGTGACGATTTTCCCATTATGGGGAAACATCATCGTATGAAACACAGAATAGGATACTGCTTTCATAGAATACATGTAGCTACATCTAAACAAGATATTGTAATCAAGTGGGGCGGCAATAACTTCAATGTCAATCAGGATGGTTTTTCCCCCAAGTTCTACGGGGACATTTTGGAAGAGCCCTTCAGGGGATGATGTTCGACCATCGTAAGCTCTCAGGGTGATGGTGGATGGTACTAGCTCAGGTGAGTTGAGTTTCTTCCATACTACTTTGGACATAATTCATGTGGATGCACCTTCATCGATGATGCACCAATGAACTTTGATGTTCCATATTTTAACTAGTATCTGAAAGGATACCAAAGCTGGGAGATGTGGTTCTCCGCTATCCAAATCAAAGGTGATGATTCGAGTATCAGCTTGTTCGACTACCCCCAAGGTGGAAAGCAAGGATTTGCATTGTGGTGGACATGTTTGGAGGACCTCCAACACAGACATGGTTGCAGGATACTGTGCTAATTCATTGACCAGACTGTAGTTCTGGGATGCCCTAGCATGAGGGTTATGTACATTCTATCATAAAGGCATACAGGGTATACGAGGGTTTGGTTCAGTTTTAGTGTGTGGAATCATCAATGGTTGTCCTGCTATAGCGAGAGATTCTTCCAAGGTGGTTGGGGTAGATTCAAGAGGTTGGTTGTATGGAGGGCTTCATGTTTGTAGAAGAATCTCTTCTTTGTTGGTAAGGAGGATATTGCGATCAGTTGGATTCCTGGGTTGAGTGGGACCTGGGTTTTCATATTGCCCCACTTGTGGTGGAGAAGAGTTTACCTTTTATTGGGTATTCATCACACCTTGGTTTGGAATGGGGTTTTGAAAAATAGTCTAAGGTTGTGGTTGCAAATAATGTTGTGGGTCCTGTTAAGGGGCAAGTGGTGTCGGAGAGCATTATGCATTCATGGATGCTTTCATTCGTTTGTAATCAGCAATTTGGGGGTAGTGGTGAGTATAATGTCCATACTCACCACATATAGCACAAGGGAAGCTAGTTCTAAGGTTATTGTTCTTCCCTTGTCATGGTTTATTGCTATTGTTTCCCCCTAGGGGGTTTTGGTTGCCTTGATTCTAATTGCCCCCAGCAGGACGGTTTTGTTGGGGGTTATTTCCTCCTAGTCCCAGGTTGTTATTGTTTCAGTTTTTTCCTTTCTTTTTGGCATTATTCATTTGATGCAATGGATTTTCCACATTCAAATGTTTAAAATAATGAACTTGTTGAATGAGAAAGGGTTGAACAAAGTTAACGTTGGCATGTGGTTGTCCTAGTGGACGAGCAACCTCCTAGGGAGGACCCGGAAATGGAAAATATGGATTTCTTTGTGGAGACTATGCATATGCCATATAGGAAGTTGAAGTGTTTCCAGCATTGTTAGGGTTATATGTGGGTGTTGGGGGTGGACCCATACTTGATTGAGAGACCGGATGCATCTAGGGTACCGGTGGGGGTCCCCCCAACGGCTGAGGGGGAAAACAAGGATATGATTGTTGGTGAGTTGGGGGAGGGTAATAATACGTCTCTCCATATGGTTGAGGATATTTATTTACACCATAAGTAGGTGATGGGTGGTCGTAAGGGTTGCGGTGTCATAGAACCAATCATCCCATTCGTTACATGGGAAATCCCAGGTTTGTCCTGACCAATTGGTATGGGTCTGGGTGCATCAGGTAATACTATGTATAAGTAACATGATTGGGCATATATGAGGTCAAATTATTGGTCCTTACTAATGGATTCCTCTTCTGATTGAGGAAAAGTGGATTCTACATCATTGGCAATCACAGGGACAAGTGATTTAAGAAACCAATCGAGATGTTGTTCTTTGGTGGTTTCTGCTTTACACAAACTACGTTGTCGACACCATTCATGGATGTGGTCGGTGATATGGATAGTAGTGGTTTTTTTGAACTTGAAGAGAATTTCTAAGCCAGTATCACGATGAACTAGTAATTGGAAAAAGGACAATTAGGCTTTGGCCAATGATTCAAAGGTCACATGGGACCTTGATTTTTCGTCTACATACCATTTGGTTAATGAAGCCATGAGATTTCTTTGAAATTAACTCAAGAAGATGGAATCATCCATGATAATGTTTGAAGAGCACCATAAGTGGAAATTCATAACATGATTGGCGGGATCTTCCCCTAGTTTTCCTTTAAACTTTGGAATATCTTAAGGCAATTTGGTAGGCATATTGGGCCAAGTGGCATAATGAAAAATGGGATCATTCATGAGTTTGGTTAAATAAGGAATTTTGAGGGATTCCAAGTATGGAATAGGGGGATTTGGTGGAGGATTAGTTCCAGCCATTATGTGTGTAGGTAATGGACCTGTCCCTTGAGAGGGATTTGGTGGGTTTGTAATTCTCCCTTGAGAAGAAGTTTGACCCCCACCTCCTTGTGAAGGAGAACCAATAGGTGGATTTCCTTGGGTATTTGACCCAAGCAAAGTGGAACCAAGCAAATTTGATCCCAAAACAATATCACTCACTGGGGTGTGAGATGGTTGAGTCGGTGATTTGGTGAGACTACAGACTCCTCCTAGAATAGGAGGGAGATTCTGCAAGCATCTAGAACTACGGGGATTATGTGGTTCCCCTATGGTTTTGACTAGAAAAGTGAATTTGTGAAAATGGTGACAAGAGAGAAATAAATGAACCAGAGATTTTGACCTTCACAAAATAGTATAACTCACAATTTCATGTAATCAAATGAACATCATACATAAATCAACTGTAAATAAACAAGCATGTGGATAGGTGTATTTTTTCCGCGTGGGGGAAGAACAAAAACAAATTCTCGTGTCCTAAAAGACCTATCGTCCTTCCTCTCAATTTAGTACTAGGCCTTCCAATAGAACTCGACAGTGGGGCCTAAAGCCACCGGAAGAGGAACTAGTGAAGGTTGAAGTAATCAATTATAATGAGGGGTAGAGGGTGCATATCCCGAAAGAGCTGGTGATATTTCCCAATAGCCACAAAAAATTTGATCAAGGTGCGATTGTAGCCCACAACCGTCACCCGGGTAGATATCCTATGTTTGGAAACTAATAAATGGGTCACAGGATGGATACCCTTACAAGAGTTGGGTGACTCAAGGAGGGATGCACAGAACAATTGGACCTCGGCCTTCGACCCTTCACAAGTATATCCCTGCCTTATGGTATAGGAACACTTGAGTTGGAGGATTTGAAAGATCGATATTGTCAACTTATATTGTTTCAAAATGTGAGAACCTGATAACGGGGGGTTATTTGGATGCCTACCCCTGAGATCCTACCTAGACTAAAAAACTTTATTTTGGCACCTCCTGCAGAGGAAAATTTAGTGCATTCTTAGAAAAAATTTAGATGGAGTGGGCTGAGAGATTTGGGTCATGGACCAACCTCATTTGAATTAAATTGGCGTGGATAATTTCCAAATAAGTAGTCAGATCTTTCAGAATTCCTTTGAAGTAATTTGTAGATACTTAAAAAGAAAGCTTACTTTGACCTCCACTTTTCTAATAGAAATTATGTGTGTGATGAGTGGATTTGTGTGCAAGAAAGTGAAAAGTGTGAAAAATATTTTTAATAAGTTAAGTGTAAGATTACAACATGTGGACTTCCTTTGGTCCTTACAAATCTTCTTACCTATCTTACTATGTTTCTTTGGTACAACCTTGCAGAATATTCAAAGCCACAAAGAACTAGCAATGTGGACATATGGGTCCTAACTTGATCCTTTAAACTCCATAGAATGTTGTATAAACTAGAAAAGATTTTGAAACTATCCTAGGATTGTAGACATGTGGGCATGTATGGGCCCATTACTTGATGTTTTAAACTTTCCTAGAGTGTTGTCTAAGCTAAGAAAGATTTTAGAAACTATCCTAAGATTGAAAAAATTTGGGCATGTATGGGCCCTTACAAAGATTTAAGATGATTTCCAAAACTAAGAGGTACCCTAGGGGGGCTTTGTCCTCTCCTAATGATTTTTTAAAGGACATAAAATTTCCTTTCAACCACCTTTTATGATTCCTGAGATCACACTTGGGTGCGGGGGAAGAGCATACTTGAGGGTCAAAATTGATTTCTAGTCCCAAATTAATTGATTGTTTTTGAAAAAGAAATAAATTCAACTCAAAATTTTGAATGCCAAATGATCCATCCATGTGAAAACAAATAAAAGAGAAGAATAGCGATTCTTTTTACCCCTATGTGCTTATGTTAGCTAACCTTTCTTATGAGAAAGGACTCTAAGTGAAGTGTGGTTTCTTTACAAAGTGTAGGAAATTAAAATCTGAAGGCAATGGGCCCTCAAACCACTCAAAAAAACCCTTACAATTTGCAAAAATTGAACATATGTGTGGGTTGCAGTTCTGACAAGGGTGAAAAATGCGCAGAGTTATGAATGTTTTCATGCGCATAGTGTGCAGAATGCATGTATGTGTGCCTTGAAAGCCGTGCACTTCCTGTCACGCATCGGGAAATAAATTTCCAAGTGAAATTCTCTTTCCTTGGCTCTGAATTCTGACTTTGGAAGACTGGACTAGGCTGGTTTTGGTACCTGCATATCCAAAATATTATAAAGAAGTTCTCTCAAGACTTAAAAAGGGAGGAATTTAATACCAATCCCCAGTATGGTCACCAATCTATTGTGTTGGTTTTGTCACATGGGTGAGCAAAAACACAACACTTAACTGCTTAGTTAAATCAGCTAAACAAGAAAAAGGTTTGTGAGTTGATTAGATAACCAAATACACATGAAACAAAGAGATAAAACTAAAAACAAAGAGAAACAAATTTTTGAGAAGCTTGCAAGAACTAGAACCATGAAAAGCTATAAATGACCATCATGTAGCTACCAATGGATCAATTTATTGATAGGATAACACTGTAGAGAAAGGTAGGGACTTATGAATCCCCTATTCCTCCTTGGGAGGGCTCTTGAGTTCCCTAATAAATATATCTTCTCTTCATGCAATGGAAAGTAAAAATAGTGAAGAAATACAATGCTAATCCTCTCAAGAGGTGAGTGGAATGGCCCTTGCTATGCTGCTTGAATGATTCAAAGAGAAAAGAGGATTATCCAAGAAGAATTCTTGCAGCATAACAATACGTTGAATTTCTTATTTTTCTAGCACACCCATGGAACATATTTATAGTGTCCATTCATGGCAAGATACAGTTGGTTCATAGTGTGAACAAGGGGCCTTTTACGGCACTTCCTATTCCTTGACCAACCTCCAAGCTAGATTTCACTCAGATCTAAGTGTCAAATCATGTTGGGGGTCGGACTAGAAGTGGTTGAGAGGCCGACAAGATTCATAAATGTGTCATTCATGAGAATTTCATGTATTTTCTCGTAGACAGTCGCACATCTTGTGCACAGTGTGTGAATAGGGTTCTGTTGGCCTGTGCATTATGACCATAGTGCACATGCTTTCTTTGGGGAATTTTCACACTTTAATTTTTTAACCAAGTGTATAGTTATGTTCCTTTTTGATGGATTTTGATGTTGTAGGTGTACTATTTGCTACCATAATTGATGTCTTTCTTCAACCATTGTGTGCAATGTTGCGGACGATTTTTCAGTGATGACAACGGGGTACTTTAATCATCACTCCCTCTTTTCCTGGTAGCATCATACAACTTCCATCGTTCATTATATATCCACCAATCATGGACGTCCAATCTCTTCCCAGCATAACTCCAAATGATGGAGGAAGGTCTATCACAATAATATTGAAAACTGTAATGATATGGGGGGATGTCGTAATCCAAGAATAAAATTCTTTGATTTCTACCCAAGATGGTACTTTTTCTAGAATCAATTTCATATATTCTTTCACCGGTTTCATAATACTTAGTGCAACTCATGCGCAATTCCTCCATGACCGCAAGTGGCATTATATTATTTTTCATGCCAGTGTCAACTAAACAATTATGTAGTGCAACATCATGATTTTCAATTGAAATGTAGAAGGGTGGAAATTTACCTCTCATCTTGGCAGTTGACGGGATTCAGATTTGTTTTGGATTGGTAACGACAGCTTAAGCTCTTGCAAATGAATCATCCAATAGCTTCAAAATTTTATGTATTTACTGGGGAATATTCACCACTTCTGTAAAGGGAAAATTTATCCTTAATTTACTTAAGTCCTCCAACACATTACATGTCATTTGAATGGAGTTCGATGCCAGTTGTTGACTTTTAGTTCCATTTCCATCTGTCACTTTTTCATTTGACACTTTTTCATTTGTTTTTTATTTTTCCTTTTCTTTTTGCTTTTCCTTCTCAGAGTCGCCTTTATTTTTTGGTCTATTTACAAATCCTCTTGTCTGGGCGATGTTTTATTGTGATTTGGGATCATTGTATCCCTCTTCAAATATATACATGGACGTCTCGCATCCGTCCATCTGCACAGTTTCATATCTTTCATCAGTTGAGTAATATTTTTCTTGCTAAATTAATTTCTCATCATAGACATCATCCAGAACAGTCACATTTAGAGTAGATTGTCTAGGAACCCTTGGTCTTTGTGGGTTATCTGTGTTCTCAAACCTCACTCTGTTTTCTGGGGGAGGGTTCCTCCTTTGATTTAGGATTGGCATTCTTGTGTTTGGCATGTAATTATCTCCCCTTCTTAGCCTGGTTATCTCATTCTGCATTTGTTTGATGGTTCTATTCATCTATGTAATTTCAATTATTTGTTTAGTTTCTTCTGTCGACACAAGGTCAACCTTCACGTCAGGTATGGTTCCATTGAAAACTCCTCCTCTCGTCATTTGATTCTAAGTCACTCGAGGCTTGACTTCTTTGTTCTTTATTGTACTGGAAGCTACTTGATTGTCAATATTTAATCCTCCCAGATGCCTTTTTTCTCTTCCCAGTATAATATCAGGGTCAACACCCGTTTCAATCATAATTTCTTCCATTTCATTGGCTTTAGTCATTGCCTCCTCCAAATTATCCATTTGGGATGTTCTGATAGTGTATTTTACATTTCGATGCATTGCATTCTTATAAAAACTGAGAATGATGGGGTCATTCGGTCTCTTATCTTGTGGAATCTTACTCAAATTTTTATTGAACTTGAGATTAAAATCTCATATCCTTTCGTTCTTCCTCAACCCAATCTAGGTGAAATTGGTGAGTAGGGTATGGTAAGAAATCATAGGGGAAAACATAGTCAAGAACATAGCTTCGAGGCCATTAAATGAGTGAATGGATCTATTGGGAAACGTTGTATACCATTCATACGCTCTTCCTGATATGGTTTACAGAAACAACCTTACCATGACATCGTCATACTCAACATGTTCAAAATCACAAACATCAAGAAATAAGTGCAGATGATTCTTTGCATCGATTCCTCTGTCTCCAAAAAAATCTTTTAAGGTTCCCTTAAGGAGAACAGGGAGATCATGTTTCTCTCATATAATATTTAGAGGGGAATCTCTCACCCTCCTTCGATTTTCAAATCCTGGGTTTCCTTGATTTCTTGCAGCATCTCTTCCACCTCCTTGTCTCTCCTCTTGATGCTCGCCTCGGGGTTGTTCGTCTCTTGATCCCATGTCTAGAGAGTTTCCAAGAATAGGCTTTTCACTTCTAAGAATAAAGAGCTACTTTCTTTTACTTCTGGTAATGGGTCCCTTGTATTCGTCCAACCTCAATTATGAACTTGTTCTTGTGTTTCTCTAGCTAGCCTTTGATTTATTAGGTCTTGGCATTCCTCTCTCCTTTATCTCTGGAGGATTTTTCTTTCTTCTTCTTGGATCAAGGTTTTTCATGACCTTTCTAAATATTCATGGCTCTCGATCGTTGATATTACTAAGTTGTATAACTGATGTAAAATGCTTTGTTGTTTTTTCAATCCAATTTCCAAGTGAGAATGATCAGGCTGGGGAAAACTCATATATTCTTCTACAAACACTAGACCAAGTTCCAAATTTCAGTTCAATCCCCAGTACAGTTGCCAAAAATGTTGATGCTTGAATTTGTTAGGACCGAAACGACAACCTCACAAGGATATAAACCCCCCTGCATTTTTGTAGAGGTGGTACTCCTCTATAGATTTTCTCGAGATTTTTAAATATTCAGAAAGTGGGACTTGAAAGCAGTTAATCGCAGTAATTCAAAGAAATATAAATATAATGAATAAATAAAAGAAAAAAAAATTTGTTTGTATTTTTAAATAAAGTTCCTGAGAGAATACCATGAATCACAAGCATCACACATTTAAATTAAATAATCAAAATTTCCTCACATCCATCATAGTTTTAAGATAAAGATTATGATCACATAAAAACAAAAGAAGATGATCTGCATGCACAAGAGAACTTTAACAGATTGGATACATGGGAGGCTCAAATAAATTTAATGATAGATCAACCTCACATACTTTATATTCTGAAAACAGACTTACAAAGAACTGTCGAGATTGTTCCCAAAGTAGTTCTCTTGAAATTTCCAAAAATATATAATCGGTTACATATTCTTGAAAATGTAAATGTGTTTGTCTTAAATACTGGGATTGGGTCTCCCGTGGACCATTAAGAAAATAAATACAAGAAATAATCTTTTAGAAAGAGGATGGTGGGCGGTGGAAGGATTGGCAAGACCTAGTAAGAAGAACTAAGGAATTATCAGTCTTCGGTTAAACCTTTCAAGTTAAAGAGGTGGAATAACTAAATGAAGGACTTGATAAAGAAAAGAAAGATGTATTTATAACCCTAAATTGCACCATACCTACATATGTGGCATCAGGCCATCTTACTTGATATTTTTGCCAAAGCCATCACTGAATAACTCTTCTAAAAAACCATATTTTTGAAGATGTATGCGCCCTGCACCACTACCACCTACGTACAAACTCTTT
Source organism: Picea glauca (assembly GCA_000966675.3). NCBI lineage: Eukaryota > Viridiplantae > Streptophyta > Pinopsida > Pinales > Pinaceae > Picea > Picea glauca. Next base: position 273,697 of record JZKD02S1956957.1, read on the forward strand.
CTGCACCTCTACAGATCATGTATGTACACTAGCTACACCATTACAGCCCATGTATACTCACAAAAATTGCAAAAAATAAAACGTTGCAAGGGGATATGGGCTTTTGGGTAGTTTCCTAACCAATTGACTACCCATAGTCGATCACCAAACCAAATAACTATATTTTTGGCATATAAAAGAAGTTGTTGGGGTCCCATTCCTACAAGAAGCAAGAGAGCAAAGAAACTCCACCCATTTCAGTATTCCTCCTTGCCCCAACTATTTTCCACCACATTGTGAGTTTGAGCCAGAATTCCTTATTCCAGCCCCTTTTTCTTCATTGCAAACCTTTGTCGTTTCCCTAGAGAGAACTGAAGAGGAGAAAGATACGTGGAAGCAATTGGAGCTTGGTGAAGAGGATCCCGGGACCGAGTTCGAGGAGCAGTTGCTGGTCTCATATTGTAAGCTACTCTGTGATATTAATACAAAGAAATAGTTTTTTCGTCCCGCCAAATGATATCTTCAATCTTTATTATTTATTTATATTTTGTTATGATATCTAACACACTAATCAATATATAGAATGCATGCTCGTAGTTTCTTGCTTGTCTTTTGGTGAATGCAGGTTCACCTTGGGAGGATATCTGTAGTCAAGAAACAATTGAGCGCAAAAGGGATCGACATTGGACGCGGGGTTTAAGGTAAGCCTACCGGATCCCTAGACTTTGTATTTTATATATGATTGTGGGGTATTTTCAGGGTAGTCGTTGAAAGTAGGAGACTTTAGATGGTTAGCTCTGCCTGCACTTTAGAACCCTAGTGTAGTCCGTAGGGGGTTTTCCCACTACAGCAGAATTGGCGACCATACTCGGGAAGCCTCAAGGGTTTTTAGGGGATTTTCTATTTTTGGGTATCTTTAATTAGTTTATTCACTGTTTCTTGAGTTTTTGTAAGTTTCTGTGTCTTTGAGGGATTTTGGTCTTCCATACAAGTACTCCCTACCTAGTTTTCTTGACTATTAATTTTCTTTTTTTGGGAAGTCACAGAGGTGTATGCAGGCTACAGTGGGTCTACACGTGTACATACATGCCCTATCTTTGGGCAACCCGCGTGCATACACAGGCTGCTGAAGTATCAGTTGCGTACCTATGTCAGGAAAATATTTTTAAAAGAAGAGGCAGTCATCCTCTTCCCTGGAAGAAGCCATATCTCCCAGGGGTTTTCTTGATCTAGTCCTGGTCTCTGTTTTTACAGTATTTGGCCTAAGGTTTGACAATACTTAGCTTTTTCTTTATCAAGATTTCTTGCATTTTCTTGATAAGGGTTTGAGACAAGTTTTGTGAGTTTTTTCTGATTAGCTTGTTTAGCATTGTCAATAACTCTCTGTAAGCCACAGTAGACCAGAAGTTAGTTTTTGGTCTCATATTTTCCTCACTTTTCCTTTTTTACTTGCTTTAGAAGAAAAGAAAAGAATCCATTTTCAAGTTTCTCATTTTGAAGCATATAAAAAAAAAAGATTGCACTTTCTCATTTGGTTAAGTAGTTAGGTTAGTTGTCTCTTTTTTCCAGGAAGAATAATTCTTTCTTAAGTTCTTTACTGAATGATTAGGACTTTAAGTAGCTCGTATTCGAGTGAAATTCAGTTTTGAGTTCTTTTAAAAAGATCTTGGAAAGAAAAGTTAGTTAGAAAAGTTTGGTTAAAGAGTTTAAATTTACAAATCTTTATTTGTTGAAAAAAGAAGTAATTTTTTTTTCAGCATTCGTTCTTCTCTTTCATCTCTTTACAAACACCACCAGTTTCATTTCCATTCCCTTTGACTTAGAACAACCACTTAAAACTAATGATTAATTAAAATTTATTAGACTTTTTGTTTGTTAGGGTCCACAAACTAGTCTAGGCTAGAGCCTTGATTTAGGTTGGAGAGGAAACTCTTCAAGGCTATAAAACAAACATAGGAGTCTGTGCTAGGGAGTGCTTAAAAGTCCAGTAACTGTGGAAAATATACGGGACCCCCCTCTAACACAGGGGTTAAACATGAGGTCGTGTGCGGAAAGGTAGCGAAGATAACCCCTCCAAAACTGGACCAATCGTAGTGGAGGAACGCATATAGAGGTCTTATCTTGGGATTCTGTTGATCGCATTTGCCACAGAGCTTCGTGGGTCTCAAATATGTTTGGGGTCTGCATTCATCTTCCAGAACACTTTCTTTCGATACCCTTGATAGGTTTTGGGCTTTGATACCCTGCTCATTGCGGTCTGCCTAACTTTCGACTATACCCGCCTGGTAGTTATTCGTGTGCTGGAAACCTAGTTTCCTTTATCTTAGTGACTTACATAGGTGACTGCAGGGGTATACCACGGTACCTAGGGCAGACATCGGGCCATGCTTTGCAGAGTATACCCAAAGGGTGATTTTGTATTCAAGTTTCACTTGCACCGGTAAGTTTCTCTAGTGTTGGTTGGTGTAATTGTTCTTCCAACTAGTTGTAGTGGTTTGCTTGCTATATCTCATAGGAACTTTTTCTAGTGTGTGTTTGATCTTCAACATTAGAAAAACCTTAGTGTGTCATTGATCTTCTCACATAGTGGAAGATCAAGAACTCCACCGGTCACGAAGGCTTTTGGGCCTATCGTCGGTTGAAGTGGAGCCACTGCCGCCACAACTAAGGCAAAGACTTGACCAGCAAGGGTCATTTGAGGCGGTCGGGCAATAGGAAAATGTACCCCAATCATCCCCGATAGGAGAACTTGTAAATCCAGAGGAACTGACTATTTCTGACCTTGGAGTAGAAGCTCTCGGTCTGTATAACCCTCTGATCACTGACTTGTCGGCATCGCTCTTGATACATCTTGTCCCCCCAAGGGTAATGCATCATGAGTGCCAAATAGTCCTACACGTAGCAATGGAAACAAATTTTGCTACTTCATCAAGGAGTCCTCATACTCCCTCTATGGCTATCATAACAGGGGGCGTTCTTCCTCCTAACATACCTTCGTAGGTCCCGGCCACCATGGTCTTGACCGCCTCTACCTCGAGTAGTGGTCTCATTCTGTCCATGGCAGGGATCACTGCACCACCTATACAGAGTGCGATGGGCCCTCCGTTTTCATATGGGATGCCTGGCTTTAGTATGAACTCAATCATGTCCTACTCCACCCTTCAAACCATGGGCCTGGGGGCAGGGAGCTCTAACGCTACTCTGCAAGGGTCTATGGGGGGCACCTCATCCCCCTATAATGCTTTCCCTTATGGCAGGGGTCACATACCTTCATCGTCTCCCTCGCTCGACAGTGCTTCTCAACAGCCCGCTTGGCCGACCATGAACTACAGCTGGCTAGGAGCAGGTATTCAAGGACCTTCTTCCAGTACCACAATGGTGGGTTCTTTGTCATTCTCTTTGTTCGATGCGTTTGGTAACAACGCATTCTCATCAGCTTCTACCTCAGTCAGGGGCAACCGTGGTTTTGGATAACAAAATCCCGCACAAGGTACTATTCCTGCATAGGGGGCAAACACTTCTCAAGGACCTTGGAATACATGGCATGGATTAAACCCCTTGTCAGGGATGTCGATCGGGGGAAACCCCATCCATGGCCAATGGAACCTCGGGAAAGGCTCAACACCTATGCTTGTCGGATCAACAGGGGGTATCCCTTTTCCGAACCTTTGGAACACAACATCGGGAGAAATCCCTTCCCAGCCCTCAATGTCCCACTATGGGAGTCATTCGACGACATCTCAACAAGCACAGTATCTGTACGCTGGCCATGTCCATGGTTTTTACCAAAATCCAGGCCAGCAGCCTAACTTTTCCTAGAAAACTGATGCCAGCCAAAACCTAGGCCCCTATCCTCCTGCACATATTCAACAACCAAAGCCACCTTTTCTGGAAACTTTTCATTTGCAAGACTTGTCAAGATTATTAAATGACCCAATCTGTCACGATCCATGTTGGCCTCCTATGCCGACCAAGTTTCCCTCAGACATTCCAAAATTTGAGGGCAAGCCTAATGAATATCCAAGTGATCATGTGACTACCTTCCACTTATGGTGCTCATCCAACTCATTTAGAGACAACTCCGTATAGTGGCGTTTGTTTCAACGCACTCTCATCAGGAGTGTTGTGAAATGGTACATTGAGCTCGATCGCTCAAGATACTCTACGTTTGGTGAATTGGAAATGGTTTTCTTAAACCATTTTCAATTACCTGTGAGATATGACATCGGCACAAAATTGTTGGCCAACTTTGAGCAGACAAAGGCAGACCATATCTATGATCACATCCGAGAATGGAGACGTCGGAAGAGTTTGATAAAAGTACCAGTCCCACCAACATTTTTGCTAGAGTGGTTCCTTAAGTCTTTGGTCCTGTAGTTATCCAAAGATGTAGCAACGTCGGGGGTATTTTAAGAAGAAGAAGCGATAATGAGAGCTCAACAACTAGAGTTGATTTACTCTCACTCTGGCTTACTTTATGAAATTTTTCCAGATGCACCGAGGTCCATACTTGACAAGACCAAACAGAATTCTAGACCACATGTCGATGGCATTGTAGGTTCATTACAAATGAAGCCCACTGATCCACTATCAAATCAATTGCAACGATTGTCTATACAAGAGACAGCGGCCAGCCAGACCACTGGTTTGGCTGCTCCCCCTACCCAAACGTCGGATGTACATAGTGTGCAATTGACAAACCCGAAGGCCACCCAGCAACTTGAAGGGAAGAAGAAACAATGAAATAAGGGTAAGGGGGATAAGAAACCCAACAATAATGTTGGCGGGGGAAACACACAGAGAAAAAATTTGAAATATCTGTGTAACCTTTGCATGGAATATCACTCAACTCACCTGTGCCCTCGACTCGGAGAGGCCCAAAAGTTTTTGGTGCAACAACAGCCCGTTATGTTAACAAATCCATTCCCACATGGGAAAAATTTAACTCAATCCTCTTCGAATGCAGATGGGGACAGTCAGGGACCCCGTCCATTGTCCAATAATCCCTCGACTTCGAATATTTATATGATGAAAGGTGATACTTATATAGAAACTTGGGCACGTGATTATGGAATGCCAAACACCTCTGAGAAGGGTAAAGAATCTGAAAACCCACCTCTTCCTCTCCAGATCGAGAAGACATTTTGTGAAATAATGACACGCATCCCAAAAGGTGTGTTCAATAAATATTCCCACAATCCAAATGCAAGGGCTACCCAGAACTACTCTGTGGTGGAGGATTTGTCACAAACCCCTTGTGCAATGTCCACTTTGGGGGTCATCCAGAGATATCCTTCCCAGAGAAAGGCTCTGTTATCTTCTTTAGGATCTTCTAAGACTTGTAATCCGGGAATGATCATGCTTGATACGATCGACTTAAAACCTCATCTCCCCTACCACGTGGCATTTCATATAGTAGTGGCTTATACCATGAAAACGTTTACATAGAATATTTTCCACACGGTGGTTGATGAGGGTGCCTCGACATGCATGATTTCGTTGGTGTGTTGGAACGCCATTGGCCAACCCATTTTGTCTCCATCACCTACTCTTATTACCACTTTCAACGGTCGTTCGTTTCGACCAAATGGAATCATTCCTTCTTTCGTTGTGCATCTAGGAGGAAATACCATGTGCGTCAAGGTTGAAGTGGTCGATGCACCTCTCAACTACAATATTTTGTTAGGAAGGATTTGGACCTATGATATGCATGCAGTGGTCGTGACAGTTTTTTGGGTCTTGTTGTTTCCACGCAAGGGTCGGATCATGTCCATTGATCAGTTATCCTTCTCCCGTCCTAACCCTTCATTGGGGGCATCCACAGTTCCAATGATTGATAACCCTCATCCTGGCATCATTAACATAGGGTTCGGTTTGTGCCCAACTTTGATGGGTACTTTCAACTACTCATCTCCAACCGACGATGTCAAATACATATCGGTTGTCCTTGACCAGCCTAGGGTTGGAATTTTTCAAGTCTCGTCATTTCACGTGACTTACTTTAATGATCTGTGGAATCTTCCTTCCCCATCAACCATGATGGAAGGAATAGGAAACCATGGCATGGCCATGCCCTTGTCCTCGACAAAAGTTGTGTACTCTATAGTCCAGCAAGCTTCCACCGACCCCGATCTGACTCCCGCACAGGAGTTAGATCCGGTTCTTGAACCTATTTGGGCTCAAGGTTCACTCGTTGATACCGATTCTTTAGAATTAGTCTTACCCTCAAACGAGGTGATTATCGAGGCAATGACTGGTCCGGACAGACCCTGGGATGATCTCCATCACAGATCTTGTTTTCTCCCAAAGTTAAAAAGAATTGAAACAGGTGAATTCACTTTGACTATGACTAGAGATAGGTCTTTTCCTATCAATCCTTTGGCTACACACACAGTTTACACTGAAGGTAATATGGAAACCATCGCCAAAACTATACCTATAGATATCTCCAGAACCCCTGGCATCGTGAAAAATGTTTTTGTCAGAGCAGACTGCTCCTCCGAGGAGATGCTAGGCATGGACCCACGAAGTGTCGAGCATGAGAAAGCTTTGTTGTTTTTCAATATCACTTTGATATCTAAAAGAAACATCTGGCGAGACTGCATTTATGCTTTTCAATCATTTCTGGATTAACTGAGAAAATTAACCTCTATGATTCTTCTTGAATCCCTTTTCAGACTCTGTAAACATGAAAATATTATCAAGCGATCTTGTTGCCCTTCACACTCGCCAAACTAAAACTTGAAGGCACATCTGTCCGGCAGTAGTTTACCCCTTTTTCAGTCCAAATGGTCAAATGTACGAACAAAGGTATACTCTAGGAACTTCGATTCACTAGAAGAGTATTCTCGTGTATAAGTTTAACCCTTTTTCGGGCCTGAGGGACTAAATTTACGAAAAAGGAACCCCCATAGAGTCCATAGTTAAGCTCTTTTCAGACTCCCTAAAAGTGAAAATATTGTCGAGTGACCTTGTTTCTTCACACTCGTTAAACTAGTTCAGAAGAACATTCCCTACGGAGTCCATAGTTAAGCTTTTTTCAGACTCCTTAAAAGTGAAAAAATCATCAAGTGACCTTGTTCTTTCACACTCATTAATTGGTTCAGAAAAAAATCTATTTGCATGAGTTTACCCCTTTTTTTGGCCTGTATATTAAGGTGGAAAAAGTTACACCTCGGGAGATTCGTCTCGCTGGGAGAGTTCTCCTCAGTAAATTTCACTTTTTTGGACTAAGGAGACTAAATCTAGAAAAATCCAGTGAGTCCATAACTAAGCTCTTTTCAGACTCCTTAAAATTGAAAAGATTGCCAAGTGATCTTGTCTTTGTCACACTTGTTAAAATGGTTTTGAATAGATGTATTTTCAGCGCTAGTTTAGCCCTTTTTTGAACCAACTGGACTACCTTCGAAAAAGTTACCCCAGTGGAGTCTTCTTTTACGCTTTTTCAAACTCTCTAAAACAATCACCATGATGACACTCTTTCCTTCAAACTTTGGTAACCTTGTGATGAAATCCATGGAAACCTCCTCCTAGCGCTGACTTGGGATGGCTAATGGTTGTAAAATACCTGGGGTCTTAATTGTTTCCACCTTATTTTGTTGGCAAACCAAACATTCT